>JBBCBC010000017.1:4444317-4938309 GCA_037126765.1 Stenogyne calaminthoides | reverse complement strand
TTTGGGAAAGAAAGTGCTGGCGTCGCACGTCTGAAGGCTAGCGGAGGAAAGCGATGACTTGATCCGACAAGATCAATTGTCCATCCCCCTATTTCACAAAACTTCGAGATGGGGCCCAGGAATTAAATTAACGCATGACAAATGCTGAAAAGCTGCACCAGTAGGTAAGTGCTCTGCTAATTTGACATAAGGAACTTCATTTTGATTCACGAGAAAAAGTGCTGTCAGACGATTTTCTAATGGGGCTCAAATGAAGAATATACCACCATTAAAACCCAAATTTTGAGCCGAAACCGCAAGACTCATTTTGATTAGCGAAAAAGAAGTACGTCCCGATTTTCCATGGGGCTCGATAGAAGAATATACCACCAAAAACCCAATTTTGGAAAGCCATCGACACCATCCTTGAATGTTGTGTACCATCTTGTTGTAGAAAGGCGGCCGATCACGCTACCATGGGAGATATGGCGGCCTTCAAGTGGAATGAAAGAGAACAAAAAGTTAATTTCGATGAAATGCGACAAGATGGAAGAGATGAAAGAGCATTTATAAGCCACCGGGAAGGATTGACACGACGGAAAATTGTTATGAATTGATTGGGTATCCTGACCATTGGAATGTTAAGAAGAAAATGGATCGACGCCTTTCGATGGACCCCGAAGAATAATCAACCCAAAGCAAGAATGTTCAAAGGCAAGGCTGGCCCGTTGCCATCATGGGACTCTCTATGAGCCAATACACTGGCCTGGTCAAGCCCGGACGGCCACGTCTTCGATTACGGCCGAGGCTCTTCCTGTGATCCTTTGGCGATATGAGTGGTAAGATTCAAAGTCTGTTATGCCTTGGGTCATTGTTCGAAGCTGACGTACCATATTACTTGTGATAAGGGGCTCTGGAGAATTTAAGCGTCTGAGGGCCGGGATTACTGTGAAAATTCCCAATGGGGCCAAGATACACCTGTGGTAGTAAAGGCACGGCGCCTATCAAATGGGATCGAAATTAAACTTATTTTTAGTGTTCACGAATTTAGTACAATTTACTTTCGTGAAAAATTAACTTCGAGATTTGAATTGCTCATTAACTTTCTTTTGGACCATTGTATCTATGCGGGGACTTACCCTCGAGGGAGGTGATTAAATTTGGGTAAAAGTGATTGATGGTTTGTATTGCATGGAGCACATCGGACATAAAGGGGTGGCGTGCTCGGTCTCATTGGACTCAATGTGGCATATGAGGCTCGGACACGCCTCGGTATTGATTTCATGAAATTGAACCTTTGGCAAATTTCAATAATAATTTTTTGTGATTCTTGCATTAGAAACCAAAACAAACTAGATAGCCTTTCTACAGTTTTTATTAAAACAAACTTCGTGTTTGAATTGATTCATTGTGATATTTAAATGCCGTAAATCGCCTTCTATTTAGTTACATTATTTTTTTCTATTATTAATGACGATTTTAGTCGTGGAACTTAGGTATATCTTATGAAGCAAAATCTCGAGGTTCACCATCATTTAATTACTTTTTGCAACATGATAAAAACCCAATTTGAAAAAAAGATTTGAAAAAAAATTAGAAGCGGAATAATGAAATTTGGATTTAAGTCATCACATGATGGATTATTATAGGAATAATGACATATTGTTAGAAATTTCATGCACTTACATAGCCTCAACAAAATGGGTTAGATTGAGAAAAAGCATAGACATTTTGCGATAGCAAGAGCATTACGTTTTTAGTGTCCTTGCGATATATTTTTTGGGGTGAAAAAAAAAGTTTTTACTTGTTGTTTATATCATAAATAGGTTACACGCTCAAAGTTATTAAAACAAAACACCTCATGGAAGTCTTGTTGGGAAAGACACCTATATATAATCATCTTAAAAGGTTTTTGGGTGTCTCATATATGCCACACAACAACAAAAGCGTTAATGATAAATTTTGGTGAGAGGGAGACCTTCAAAAAATCATGATATTTGCGTCTCGAGATGTCACCTTTTTTGAAGAAGTATTCCTTTTTCTCAAGATTTTGCGAGAAATTTGAAAAAGGTGAATGAATTGAGTTTTGGAGATCACAGTCGATGAGGCACAAAAATAAAACTTCGGAATATTAGCTCAATGCGGGCCCATTTTTCGATGAACGATAAAGGATATATAGATTGATCACGAGACCATAATAATGGGCTATCAAAGGAAGCAAATGGTGTTTTGAATATTGATGAAGGGCAAAATAATAATTCAGCGGGCCGACATTTTATTTGAGATGAAAATCAAACTAATGTAGCTCACATGAACAATGATCCTATTAGAAGAATCCAGCGCCTCAAAAAGCAAGCCCAAACATTTTACAAAATTCGAGACTAATTTGCCCCCCCTCGGTCGACCATTCACCGCCCCAAGCCCACTTTGAAACCTCGTGGTATATCCTCTCTCTCCAACTTTGTTTCATCTGATAATTTTCCCATGACTCACGGGGCTTTTTAGCGACCGTCACCTGCGTGATGAGCCAAAATATTTTTCCGCAGGCGTCAAGCATCCCGATGGCGTGAAGCCGCGGGCACTGAAAATCAACTGACAATAACGCGGTGGTTGGTTCAATTACCTCCCGGAAAAAAAAATTATTCAAAATGGGTATACAAAATAAAAGTATCAACAGCAGATTGAAATCGGCGATATAAATAGCGTCTCATCATAAAAAGCTACACAAGTGGAAGGTGGGATTTTCATGAAACTTTTCGCTCAGGAATTGACAAAGAATTGAATACTCTCGATGCGTGTTATGATGGCGACTAAAAAAAAAGCGGGAGGTACACCAATTGAGCGTCGATAATGTGTTTGTACAGGATCTCAAGGGAGTTTACATGTGCATCCCACAAGGATTTCAGCGGGAGATCGATCGTTATGCTTCCTAAAAATCTTTATATATTTAAGACAAACCTCACCGAAATTGGTATCATAAATTTACAAGGCCTTGATTCTTTATTAAGATTTTATCAATCTCGTATGACCACTCTTTATTCATCTTTAGAAGTGGTGCAACTTATGTCTCTCCTCTTATATATGTAGATGATGTGCTCTTAATAGAATGAGATGACAAAAATTCAAGAGAATGCGTATCTACACAAATCTTTTAGCATAAAAAGATCTAGAAGCGATGAAAATATTTTTTTGGATATAAAGCTGACTCGATCACTTGCATGGGAATGGTGTTGAGTCGATGCAAGTATACTTTGGATATCTTGGAGGCGATGGGTTTCAAACTAGTGAGCCAAGCTCTTTCCAATGGAGCAAAACTTGAAACAACCAGGATAATGATAGTCCCTCTTTAGTAAATACTTCTCGATGTCGTCGCTTGATAGGTAGATTGCTATATCTACGACATGTGCGACTAGATATTGTTTACTCGATTGGCCGATTAGAGATTAGTTATAGTAATCCGTCAATACATGGATCTTCATCCAATGGGATTCTTCGATATCTTAAATGACACAAGGTCAGAGTATCTTCCTACCGTCATGGAACCTCGCTTTAGAAGCGTATTGTGGCGCATAGCGGCAGATTGGTGCACATTCACTTTCGGTGCTCTATGGGCGGCTACTTCATCAGCAGGCTACTTTATTTAAGTAGCGTAAAAACAAGCTGTCGTCTCTGATCTTCGGGTGGTGATGTCGCTCATTAGCCTATAGATTGGTAAAATAATGCAGCTGATGGTTAATGGAAGATTTTAGCTCCACAAATGGGCAAACACCACCTTGTTTTCGACAATCGGGGCATCGAGCATATAGCCGTAATCACATATTCCATGAGCGTACCAAACACGTTGAAATGGATTGCTACTTTGTTAAGTGAACGTGTTGATAAGGGAACGTCAAACCATGCAAAATATCCTCCACGAATCGCAAGTTCTTGGATATATTCACTAAAGCACTTGCACTACACATTTGAGCAGAAGCTCCACTTGAACCCTTTTTAAGATAGCTCTCCAAGTGGTCCACTTGGAAATTGCCTACATTAAAAAAAAGCTGTTAGTTTAAAATCGTTGTCCAAGATCAAAGCTTAGGCAGGGTTCATAACCATTGTCTGTGCGTACTTGGAGATTGGTTTTGAGCAGATTGTCGAGTAAAAAAAACTTGGAGAGGTTCATAACCGCTCAAGTGAATTAATTTTATTTTATATTTTTTGTAAAACTTTGTATTTTTTGTTTTTATTTTTTGTTTTTGTAAATTCTTTTTATGTACAATTCAAATATTTTATTTTTTAAATTTTCGTTATTATTTCTTTTTAATATTAGATCTTTATATAATGAGATTAACACAAACTTTTTATGTAAAAAACTTGTTCATAATATTAAATTCATATTATTACAACCCCACGAACTTGTATCATATTAATTCTTATAAATTAATACCTATAATATTTAATATTCTTTATAAATTAATTCAATTTTGTCTAAGTATTACTTATTTAGATAGAAAAGTACTTTATTCTTGTTTAAATAGAAAAAGTATTACTTGTTTAAATAGAAAAATATTACTTGTTTTTAGATAGAAGGTATAACTTGTTTAAAGAAAAGTATTACTTGTTTAGATGAAAAAAGTATTACTTGTTTAAAGAAAAATATTACTTATTTAGATAGAAAAGTATTGCTTGTTTAAATAGAAAAGTATTATTTGTTTAGATAGAAAAGTATTACTTGTTTAAATAGAAAAGTATTACTTGTTTAGATAGAAAGATATAACTTGTTTAAAGAAAAGTATTACTTGTTTAAATGAAAAATATTACTTATTTAGATAAAATAAAACTTATTTAGATAGAAAAGTTGTTTTAAATAGAAAAGTATTATTTGTTTAGATAGAAAAGTATTACTTGTTTAAATAGAAAAGTATTACTTGTTTAGATAGAAAGGTATAACTTGTTTAAAAAAAAGTATTACTTTGTTTAGATGAAAAAAGTATTACTTGTTTAAAGAAAAATATTATTTATTTTGATAGAAAAGTATTAATTGTTTAGAAGGAAAAGTATTACAAGTTTAAAAAAGAAAGGTAGTTAAAAAACTAAAAAAAAGCAAGTAAAAAATATAATTTTAATTTAATTTAATTTAAATTTATATAAAAAAAATTATTATATAAAAAATGTGATTGAAGTAATAAATAAGATAATTGAAATAAAAATTTTAAAAAAATTGTAAGAAAAATTTTTTTTACATATAAATTAATTTCATTAAATGCTTAAGAAAGCAAGTCTTGGCGTGAATTGATCCCTCTCGAGACTCCCAAAGGTCCCGGTGTTGGGTCACTATGGGAGGCGAATAATTGCCTCAATTAATTGGGAGACTTGGTGGGGCTAAAAACCGTTGTCTAAGTATCAATTTTGATACTTAGACAGCGGTTTCTTCGTTTTTCTATGTTGCATCTTTAAGCGGTTCTCAGCCCATTCTCGAATGAATATCTTGCAATGATTCATGCTTATTCTCCGAAATGAATATCTTTTGACAGTTGCATAACACGTTGTCTAAGAACATTTCTTGGACAAGCTGACTAATCTTTTCTTTAACATCTCAGCCATCAATTAGTGTATTAGTGTGTTATTTAGTTCTGACGTTTTCGTTTCTTCTACGTATAAGTTAGGCGTTTTACGACCTTCACGAAACCAACGAGGGGGAGTATTGGATGACATTAATTGTCTTTCCATATTTACAGAGATCTGCCCGTTAACTCACAGAAATCAAGAGATTGATTGATTACATATCCTCCATTCATTCCTTGATTTACTCTTTTCAAATTACATTAGTCTTCTTCCCGTTTGAGATTACCATGTACAGGCCATGTAAAACATGTATATATTTAGCATATTGTGAATAATGAAAACCCAATTTTCGGTGCATATGTTTGCTCACTAAAATTTTATAAATTCAGCTTACGAATGATGAACTGAAATGTCAATCTACTAGGAGATCAACGAATCGGCTGCACATCTTTTCCTCGACTGCAACGGTATGTACAAGGTGTGGTACAATTGCTATGAATGGCTTAAAGTCTCTTCTGTGATTCATGCTGAAACTAAGGGTCATTTTCATCTTCATCACGGTCTTATAAGTGGTAAGAAAGGGAGAAACTTTGCAATTTTTATACTCAATTTAATGTATACTATTTCATTATATATATATATACATATATGTGCGTCTATGTATAGATATTTTGTCATCTTTAAAGTTGGCTAAAGTGGCAACACTTGATTTATACCCAGACAATGTAACTATGGTATTTTTTATATATACAAGTATATGTGTTTGTTTATAGACACTGTGTCGCTAGACAAAACATCTAACAATCTTATCGTTTTCTTATAAGTAAGGCGGTCATTGTCGTGCACACGAATTTCTAACAAAATATATATAGTATAATGAAAACTTTGTGAAAATATATACACATGTATCCATTTACAGCAAAAGCGACGAGATCCCACCGATTTCTACCAAAAGTGACGCGGTTGTTGCCGTATCATTGAATTTTAAACCTATACTTGACATTTTTAATTATAATTAGATTCCAATTATATTTTTATAAATTACAATTCCGAAAATATAAAAGATATACGGAGTATTAATTTCACGAGTGAAAAAATAAGAAAAAAAATAACAATATAAAATTAGTAATGTATAAAAAAAAGGACATAAACAATAAGATATTAAACATGGTCTTAACCGATATATTTTGTGACATGGAGTAAACTGTAAAGAGTTAAGAATTAGTTAGATTTTTAGTACGAGAATATCTTCGTTTCTGTAATCACCTTGGAGTCTTGATTCTATAATCTTTTTGTAAGTGTTTGATTACCACTTGTACCCCTTTTTTTACATTAATGAATCTTTTTTAGTTGATAAAAAAGTCTTAATCGATATATTTTATTATCGAATTAATAATTTTATATCTTTCAAGACTGAATCAATATGAATAATTTTTTATCTTTTAAATTGATTATTATTTATGTTTGGACCCTAAATTAACATTTTTTAGACAAAAATTCATATAAGGCGATTCACGATCGTGAGATTTTACAACCTAATACAAATCACATTCACTACTCCTAAAGTGTTAAAATGTCAATGTCCAACTTATACCTCATCTCACCGCGAGAGCGATCTACAAATTCAAGTGTCTGCTTTTTAAAAAAAAAAAAAAGATATTAAGTCCAAGTGCAATTCAGTTATAGTTAACTTTTATGTGTTTTTCCTGTCAACATCAATTATTCAAAAATTATATTTATTCTTGTCTAAATCATGATAATATATTCTATAAAATTTTCTTCTTAATTATTCCAAGGTTCCATTAGAGTTCTGTATAGTTTGATTTCAGAGGTCACATTTTACACTTACCCGTACATAGGTTCACAGTACATGTTTATATATTCTAACATGTAAATTTTTATTTAGTCCGTAAAATTTACGGTGCTAACATTATATAACCAATTTGCAAGTATATAATATACGAGTGTGTAGAGTAGATGGCTGGGAGAAAATTTCTACCCCCATACCAAATGTATAGGTTGTTTGAGTTTAAACAATGATTAATATTTTCTTTTTAAGAAGTAAATAAAATAAGTAAAATTTATATTATAATCCTATTTAATAATTATTATACCATAATTTCCTACATAATTAAAATTTATATTATAATCCTATTTAATAATTATTATACCATAATTTCCTACATAATTAATGTATAGCGTTATGGAATTCTCTTATCGATCGGTTGAGGGAACCCATCCTTTGCATCAAATAGTTGTGGTGGGTCACATCTTTTATTTTCCTCGTTCTGTTGTTCTATGTATTTTCAGGGGCATTTATGATGCTCTAATCTTAATAAAATTTTGCCTTTTTCCAAAAAAAAAATTAATGTATAGCGTTATATTGATAAATAAATTAGAATATAAAAATAAGCTTATATAATTGAGACATTAAAATAATTTTATTAATTAGTTTTGCTAAAATTGTTGATGAGTGTACAAAAGAAATGAGGGTGTTAGTAAGATTAATACTTATTTATCATGAACCTGGGTAAATTGCTGCCTAAATGAATTTAATAACTGAAAATAGATTAATCAAATTAATTGAAGAAAAAAGAAACAGAAAAAAAGCACTTTAGTGAATATTTTGGGGGGTGGTATGCAGACGATGAGACTGATAAGTTGGTGTCATTGTTTGGCAGGTTCTCTAAACAAATTCAATGTACATACTAAAAGACTTTTTTATTTGGCTTTTTGAGAAAAAAAATGGGTTCAAAATTTCAAGATTTTGGGCTCAGAATTCAGTGTCTCCTAACTGCTAATTATAGTATATATGTATATAGAAGTGTGTATATGTATATTCTCTCTTGAAGTTTAAGCTACAAAGAAAGCTAGGTAGAGGGGTTAAATGACCATAAATTTTGTTACTATATCAACCAACAACTTAGTTAAAGAGTGTTTTATATGCACCAATCGTGCTGTTTAATTGGTGTAATTTTTTGGAAATTTTTTACTTTTTATTTTAGACAGTGAAATGAAATTTGGTACAAGAAATATAGAGATCATAACAATGTTACATGGAAGATCCAATACAAATTTTGGGATTAGTGGGTGAGTCCTTATAAGAGAATCGAGATAAATAAAATTTTTAACTGCAAATCAGTTTCAATATCTTGTCTTAACCTCGTCGATTAATTTAATAGTTGAAAACACTTTATTTATAAAAATTATTGCATTTTTCAATTTTCAAATAATCTACCCAACGCCGAGCCAAATAGCAATAGCCCCTTTTCTATCTTCTTTTTCCTCCCAGGAAAGTTTTAACTTATTTGTTACAGAAAACAGTTTTTATGATCACAAAAGTCTTTTTTATAGAAAAAACAAGTTTAATAATATTATTTGAGTTGCGCTAAAAAAAAATATATTATTTGAGTTCGTTTAATCAAAGTTGTCAATATAAACCAACAAAATCAAATTTAGCGATTCAATTTATTAGCTCGTGGCAGACTCAGACAAATCATATTGAATAATTGGGAAAAATGTTTTTTAAGAACGATGTTTAAGGGGTGGTTGTGTGTTTAAGAAATAATTTATTTGAAACTTGGAAATATAGGAAAATATGTTTTTAAAATATGAAATGTAGGATAATATGTTTTAAAATATGTAAATGCTTGGACAATCGAGCCTATATTTGGGCTGAAATGTCACATGAGATTTGGGACTTATTTGGGCTAAAAGTTATCCTACATTTCTGATTTTTAAAAACACATTGTCTCTATATTTGAAGATTTTAAATATATTGTCTATATTTACAAATTTTAAAACATATTGTCCCATATTTTCAAGTTTGTAAAATTATTGTCGTACAACCCCCATAAATTCTTGTCACTAAAAAAATATTATTCCCTAATAAGTTGACTATAATATATATTTTTTATACTTAGTATTATGGTAAATATAAAAAATATACAATTTAACTTAATTAATTAAATTAAATTATAAAATTTAGCTAATATATATGATTTTTAAAAATATATAATTTTATTTTGTAATAAATTGATGAGTAATTTAATTTAAGATTAATATATGAATTTCATTTAAAGTTGTATAAGTCAATTAAAAGCTTGAAAAAGTTAGTGTACATTCGATAATTAAGTTCGAGCTTGACGTGATAGTAAATAAATCAAGCTCTAACAATCTGATTAAAATTCGCTTCAACTCGATTCAATTACATCCATGCTCTTACTCATCAATTCCTTAAAACAAAATAAAAGCAACCTAAGATAATTAAATTTAATTAATTTAATATGTTATTATAATTTATAGAGCACAAATAGACCAATAAAAGAATAAGATAACGGGCTTAAGTCTTAATAGCCCAAATAAATCATCACGTCCAAGAGTTAAGTTGAATTTCATTTATTGAAAAAAGTTCATATTCTATCCTTGCCGATCATACATCAACATGTATTTTCTGTGTCATCATATTATATCTCACGCAACAATTCAAACTCAAAGAAAATATAATAGAACTTTTATTGTAACATTTATTAACTCATGCAAATAAAATGTTACTTTAGTTAAAGATAATAAATATTAATTTATAAATATACCTAAAATTTAGAATATTAAGATATATACGTTTAATATATACTTACTATGAATCTATGATAGTGCCCAATATTACAGAGTGTGAGTTGAAATTAATATTAAAAAAATAAATTGTACATGTAAATAATATTTATTTTAATATTTTAATACATATGGTGATTGGTGACTGTGCTAGCAATGATTAAATAAAATAAAACAATTAGTGGAGTGGTAAGAAAAGCAATATAAAATGGCAAATAATTGGGACACAAATAATAGAGCTTTAGACACGTGTCGCATAAGCGAGGGTGACAGCGTTGAGTGTGAGTAACCATTTTGGCGCTTGCAACCAAAATTGTTTTTTTTTTAACGGAAAATTGTTTTCTTCTTCTTTCAGTCTATAATTGGTAAAGGAGATTTGCAGCCTTTCTCCGGAAAATGTGGAAGTCCTCTCGCTCCCTCAGCGCGTGGGATTCACACTAAACGCCGCGTTTCGACCTGACGTGGGATTTAGATCGTTGCCCTTAATTTGGGGTGCATTGTTTTGTTTTTTTTTTATTAGGCAAAATAAACTTTTTATAAAAGAAATTGGAATACAAGGGTACCCAACCCTTTACAAAATTAATTGAGCGAGTCTCCGTACGCGTGGGTGTCTTACTGCTTATTCCATAGTGCGTTTTAAAAGCGTGTAATTATATAAAATAAAGCGTCTAATTATTCTAAATAGAAGCGTTTAACTATGTTACCATATTAACAATTTGCACTTTTTTGTATAAATAAATTGTGACTTTTCAACATAACAAATCGCGTGTTTAAAATGACATGAAATCGTAATACACTCCGGATCATACTGACCTAGCCAAACTAATTATATAAACAAGAATAAAAGAGCTAATTAATTCTCATCCTACACCCTTCAAAACTTAACATGGTCTAGGATTTAATAGTCAATTTGCATAAGAATACTCCTTATTTGTGATCTACCTTGCACTGTTATAGGCTTCTTGTAAGGAATTCAAGTTTTTATATTTTATTTCTTGTGTTTTGGATTGAGATTATTTGATAAATATGTCCAAATAATGAGACGCAACATACTACAATAATTTTTTTTGTATTGCCTTCAATCATAACATACAACGTACTATAGTTTTTTTTTTTTTGTCTGCAATAAGTGATGTCAACCTAGAAGGCCGTCTCACAATTCCATTTTGTAAAAAAAAAAAAAAGGAAGTTACAAGCATTTGTAACATGGGTGCTCAACTGGTTAGAGTTTTATCACCTGAGACCTTGATGTCTCGGGTTTGAGACGGAGATGCAATATTTATTCTCTTCTTGTGGGTGGTCTCTCTCTCTTGTAGGGTGGTGGTTCCCCCTATTATTGGGTTCTTGTTCGATTATGGTGTGATTCACGGTTAGAGTTCTGCGGTTTGGTGGTCCCTCTCTTGTGATGATTGCCGTTCCGATCTACAGTGAGATGAAATGATGTTGTCATGTGCCTGATGGTAGAAGAAATAATTATAATTGATTATGTTAGGAAACTATTATAATTGATTGTCTTTAAAAAAAAAATATGGGTAGCCTAGACGGCCGGGTTGGAGACTAGACAGCGGTTGCTTAATTTTATTTTATTTTTACGAGCAAAAAGCGTTGTATCGATTATTAAGTTTTTTAAAAATTAAAACATGACTAACATAATAAAAATTGCTCAAATTCAAATTGTGAAAGGGGCATATCACTACAAAAAATGCGCGTTTTACCGACGAAAATTAGCGACGGTTTTTGTAACCGTCGCAAATAGCGACGATTTTTACGACGGTAACGATAAAATGGTCAAAGTCAACAATTTTAGCGACGTCTAGAGAACCGTGGCAAATAGTGACGGTTTTAGCTACGGTTTTAGCGGCGTTTTTAGACTAATCCCTTTAGCGGCGGTATTAACGGCGGTTTTGCGGCCAGTTTAATGACGGTTTTTTAGCGAGGGATTAGCGACGATTTTTTTTTTTTTTTTTTTTAAATATTAATTATGTATTTTTTTTTATGTTTCAGGATTATACAAGATTTTTTAATTGTTGTTAATGCACCTTACCGTATATTTAATTTATAATCACTTGGAAAAAAAGAGTTCCACGGCAATGTAGTCGGATCTATTCGAGGAGTTCTTATATAAAATTTAATTCATAGTATATTTAAATATATATATTGACTAAAAGTAGTACTTGTTTAAATAGAAAAATAGTACTTATTTAAATGAAAGTATTACTTTTTAAATGAAAAAAATATTACTTAAGTTTAAATAGAAAAGTAGTACTTGTTTAAATAGAAAAGTAGTACTTGTTTAAATGAAAAGTAGTACTTGTTTAAATAGAAAAATATTACTTGTTTAAATAGAAAAATAGTACTTGGTTAAATAAAAAGTATTACTTGTTTAAATTAAAAGTATTGTTTAAATAATAGAAAGTATTACTTGTTTAAATGAAAGGTATTACTTGTTTAAATGAAAAGTATTACTTGTTAAATGAAAAGTATTACTTGTTTAAATAGAAAGGTAGTAGTTGTTTAAATAGAAAAGTAGTACTTGTTTAGATGAAAAGTAGTACTTGTTTAAATGAAAAGTATTACTTATTTAAATAGAAAAGTATTACTTGTTTAAATAGAAAAGTAGTACTTGTTTAAATGAAAAGTAGTACTTGTTTAAATGAAAATTATTATTTATTTAAATGAAAGGTATTACTTGTTTAAATGAAAAGTAGTACTTGTTAAAATGAAAACTAGTACTTGTTTAAATGAAAAGTAATACTTGTTTAAATGCAAAGTAGTACTTGTTTAAATAGAAAAGTAGTACTTGTTTAAATAGAAAAGTATTACTTATTTAAATAATAGAATGTATTACTTGTTTAAATGAAAGGTATTACTTGTTTAAATGAAAAATATTACTTGTTAAATGAAAAGTAGTACTTGTTTAAATGAAAAGTATTACTTGTTTAAATAGAAAAGTATTACTTGTTTAAAGAAAAAAAGTAGTTGGGTTAAATGGAAAGTAGTACTTAGATTAAATTAAAAAGTATTGTTTAAATAATAGAAAATATTACTTGTTTAAATGAAAGATATTACTTGTTTTAATGAAAAGTATTACTTGTTAAATAAAAAGTATTATTTGTTTAAATAGAAAAGTAGTAGTTGTTTAAATAGAAAAGTAGTACTTGTTTAAATAGAAAAGTATTACTTGTTTAAATAGAAAAATAGTACTTGTTTAAATAGAAAAGTATTACTTGTTTAAATGAAAAGTAGTACTTGTTTAAATAGAAAGTAATACTTTTTTAAATAGAAAAGTAGTACTTGTTTAAATGAAAAGTATTACTTGTTAAATTAAAAGTATTACTTGTTTAAATAAAAAAGTAGTACTTGTTTAAATAGAA
This sequence comes from Stenogyne calaminthoides, assembly GCA_037126765.1. NCBI lineage: Eukaryota > Viridiplantae > Streptophyta > Magnoliopsida > Lamiales > Lamiaceae > Stenogyne > Stenogyne calaminthoides. The sequence continues at coordinate 4,924,798 of JBBCBC010000017.1, read as the reverse complement.
AAGTAGTACTTGTTTAAATGAAAAGTAATACTTGTTTAAATAAAAAGTAGTACTTGTTTAAATGAAAAAGAAAAGTTGTTTAAATAGAAAAGTAGTACTTGTTTAAATGAAAAGTATTACTTGTTAAATTAAAGTATTACTTGTTTAAATAGAAAAGTAGTACTTGTTTAAATAGAAAAATATTACTTGTTTAAATAGAAAGTAATACTTTTTAAATAGAAAAGTAGTACTTGTTTAAATGAAAAGTATTACTTGTTAAATTAAAAGTATTACTTGTTTAAATAGAAAAGTATTACTTGTTTAAATAGAAAGTAATACTTTTTTAAATAGAAAAGTAGTACTTGTTTAAATGAAAAGTATTACTTGTTAAATTAAAAGTATTACTTGTTTAAATAGAAAAGTAGTACTTGTTTAAATAGAAAAGTAGTACTTGTTTAAATGAAAAGTAATACTTGTTTAAATGAAAGGTATTATATATTTAAATGAAAGGTATTACTTGTTTAAATGAGAAGTAGTACTTGTTAAAATGAAAAGTAATACTTGTTTAAATGAAAAGTAGTACTTGTTTAAATAGAAAGTATCACTTGTTTAAATGAGAAGTAGTACTTGTTAAAATGAAAAGTAATACTTGTTTAAATGAAAAGTAGTACTTGTATAAATAAAAAGTATCACTTATTTAAATAAAAAGTAGTAGTTGTTTAAATAGAAAAGTAGTACTTGTTTAAATGAAAAGTAGTACTTGTTTAAATAGAAAAGTAGTACTTGTTTAAATAGAAAAGTAGTACTTGTTTAAATAGAAAAGTAGTACTTGGTTAAATGAAAAATATTATTTGTTTAAATTAAAAGTATTACTTGTTTAAATTGAAAGTATTACTTGTTTAAATGAAAAGTAGTACTTGTTTAAATAGAAAATATTACTTGTTTAAATAGAAAGTAGTACTTTTTTAAATAGATAGTAGTATTTGTTTAAAAAAATAATTTTTTTGGACATATACAATTTTAAAAGAATATAATCATTTATTTATAATTTATAATATAAAAAATATATATAATTAGTATTTTAAAGATTATTAGATAGTTAAATTAAATAAATGAAATAAAGAAATTAAAAAAAAGTGTGAAAAAATGAATTAAAAATAAATAAATAAATAAATTTTAATATAATACAATTTAATTTAAATTTATAAATAAATAAAAAATAAAAATTATTATATTAAAATGTGGTTAAATCATTAAGCTGCGTTTGTTTTGGGATTTAAGTGTGCGGAGCAATTCAAGGTTTTAAAATCCAGGGATTTAGAATCCTTGATGAATAGTAAATGTATGTGTTTGTTTTGAGATTTAAGTAGGGTGGGATTTAACTTTATGTGAAATCAATGTTTAATAATGATTGATATTGTATTATTATATTATATTGAGAAGAGTAATAAAGTATATAAAGTGTGATGTATTGGGAAGAATAATTATAGATTATATAGGTATTTGTAGGTGTGGATGAAATGTGGGATTTGAAAACCAGGACTCTAAATCCCAAACTCGTATGAGGCAGGGGCCTTCAAAGTCCTAAGTTCATCCGTGTGAATCCCAAAACAAACGCAGCCTAAATTAGATAATTGAAATAAATGATTTTAAAAAAATTTGAAAAAAAAAACTGATTTTTAGGACATAGAATTAATTTCATTAAGTAAATGCAAGAAATCTTGCCCGCGGTTTGATCCGGCCGGCGCCCCTTAAGTCCGTGTTAACCCCCTTGGGAGGCGAAAATTTATCTCATTTAATTGGGAGGCTTGGTGGCTTATATATGATATGCTTGGTGGTTGGGTTCCGACATGGTCCGGTGGTTGGTGCCCACCCGGGCCCCCCGGGCTCGGGTTGAACCACCGTGAGCCATTTTTTTTTTCGTAAATTCACGCTTTAGCGACGGTTTTAGCGACGGATTTAATAAAATTTTTTAAAAAAATAAAAAAAAACCGTCGCTAATCGGCTATTTTGTCAAAAAAAATGTCGTTTAGGTTAGCGACCCTCGATTCAACGTCGAATTTTTTCCGTCGCCAAAAGCGAAGACGGGTAATGTTAGCTTTAGCGGCGGTTTTCCGTCGCATAAAAGCGTATCGTTAAACCCGTCTTTTTTTGTAGTGTATGTTCATTGTCATTTTTTGCTTTCGTTGTCCGGCTCGTCAAGCGTCGGTACTAAGATATTACTCCCTCCAATCCCCAAGATGTTTGTCCACTTCTTTTTGTTGAATTGTTTTAAGAAATAATATTAAAATAATAGATAATAGGCTTTTATAGTTTTTAATGGATGAAAGGTGAAGGTATTTGGGATAGTTGGGATGAAAAGTGGGAATAATATTAAAATAATAGTTAGTGGAGTGTTACTTTTTTTTTTATGGTGAGACAAAAATATAGTGGGGCGTCCATAAAATGAAAGCGGGACAAATATAGTGGGACGAAGAGAGTATTTGATAATGAGAATCTATATTCTTATAATAGATTGATGATAAGACAAAGATTGATAGTTTTCCTTTGGACTAAAATTCCAAAATACGGATCTATTTAATTGTTTTCTATCAAATTAATTTTCTTGTACTTTATAAAAAGATAATGAATCTAAGAAAATGAGTTTGAATTGTTATCTTGATTTGGGAAGTGGAATAATGAATTGAGCACCATCATATTAGAGTAATCAAACTCGGAGTCGGAATCAACCATCACCATATTACAGTAACACGGATCGAGAACAGAAGCGGCCACCAAGTTAAAATAGCACGGATTGAGGACAGAACCGGCCACCACCGAAAGTTAGAAATAACTTGATTGAGAACATAATTGGTCTGCACCGACATAGAGTAATGGGGATTGGGGAATTAATTGGACTAGACCTTGATTCCGTTCACCCGATTTGAAGTCGAATCTGCTACCACCAAATCGGCCAACGATTCATGATAGTGAGAGATCTTGAGATAATGAGGGTTAAGATTTGTGGGTTAGTAAGAATATAACACAAAGAATGACCAAATCGTTAGGTGAGAGGCGAGAGGACAATGGAGGCTAGGGTTTGTGGGGGAGAGTGTGAGAAAATAAGAGAGATGGGGTGGGGGTTTGTTAATTGGGTTAGGGTTTTAATTAAAGATAAAAACTCATATAAAGGCAATCTCATATATGAGATGTGGTAAAAATTTAAGACAAATCACACCCTCTTTCCAAAAGTATTAAAAATAAAGTTAATCTTTCAATTTATGTCCCGCCTCATGCAAGTGTGCCTCTTAATTAATTACATGAGTTGGGCTAGTAAATAAGGGAGGTTAGTTTAGGTTTAGTGTTTATGTTTAGTGGATAATGTAACAAAAATTGAGTGGCATTTTTTTAATATTGATGATGTTGTGGGGGTGTTAATATTGAGTGTTTTTGTCATTTTAGTGGTGTGTATATTATTATCGGATTGATAGAAAAGGAAAGTGTGTATGCTATTATGAGATGGAGTGAGTATTTATTATAAGATATTGATAAAAGTAGACAAAACTCGTATATATATAAAATAATAATAATAATAATAATAATAATAATAAGAGATGACGTAGATACTAAATGGTCTGAATACATCCGGCTACCGATTTTGAATTTGTGCACTATTGGCCGCAATTCATTAGCATGAAGTAATAATCTTTCACAAAATCTCGTACTAATATTTAATGGCATCGTGATTCGTGAGTCGAAAGATTAGTATTTGACCTTCCCAAAACGGAACAAGTATAAAAATAGTTATAATCGTACAAAATACATGGGCAAATGATTTGGGCATAGCAAAAATTGATCACCTAACTGATTTTATTCTGTGTTTGTTGTATTATGTATCACTAGATATGTACTTCCTCCTTTTTTTTATGGATGTCATTTTGAGATTTTAAAACAAATTAAAGATATATATATTTTTTAAAATTAACTTTAATTAATATTATTTAAATATTCTTAACAATAAATAATATTGGTTGAAAAATTAAACACATAACACATTTGTTGAAAATTTGAAATTTGAAATTACAATATTAAGGGTAAATATGAGATAAAGGGAGATAAAATATCATAACAACATCTATTTCACAAATAATTCAAACGGCTAAAACGACATGTAAATAAAAAAAGGAGGAAGTATTATTCTATAACGAATTATTGCAATGATATTATAGTGAATTATTAGCCATTTCTTTGAAGCAATAATATAATTGGTTTAGCATATAATAATTGCTAGTATATGATCTGACCTAGTTTGACTATTTGCTCCATTATTAGGAGTTAAACTTGAATATAATAATTGTCCAAAAGTTAGGTAAATTAATTTTCATAAAATATTATGAGCAAGCTAGGAAGGAAATCCCTAACTATACAATCATTTCTTCCCATAAAAAGTTGGAGAAAACGAAGAAGAGTTGATATGCTGTAAACTTCTTTTTTTTCGGAAGATATGCTGTGAACTTGTTCACCGTAAAATTAATTTTTTATTTTTTATAGACATACTCTTTAATAATATAAGTCACACCATTCAGTTATCATTACGACACTCTTTGCTATAATATAAGTCACACCCTTCACTTTTATGAGTAATATTTTTTATAGTAAAACGTCACACTCTTTACAGTAAAAAACCATCCTCTTTAATAATATAAGTTACACTCCTTAACCAATTCCACCGTGAAACTTGTTTGCCAACGAAGAAATCTAAAATATAATTAAAAAAAAAAGTGGAATACACTTTGTTCCACTATAAAATATTTTGACATGCGTTATGACTTATGATTTATCTCACAACGAATGATAAAATCCAACTATTGTTGTAAGACCAGTAGACCACCTATCGTTACTTATACGACAGAATTTAATTATTATATGTTCATTATCGTAAAATGGGAAGACTGAATTTTTTTGGTAAATATGAAGTGCCCAATATTTTTAAGTTTTAACTTATAAAACTCGTTTTCCTTTAAAATAAATCCTAGGTTGAAGTCAATTCAATTTTAAATTGGAATTACAACTGTGGCTAAGCTCAAAATTTTTATTTATTTCAATGGTCGAATGATTTGATCAGGATAAAAACCTTCAACAGAAAATAATATAATTTAGTTTATATGTCATAATGCTAAAAATTATGGCTAAGTCTTTATATCTTGGCAAGACTATACACTCATTCATAGTGTATTTTTAGAAGCGTGCAACTTGTTATCTTTGAAAAATGTGACTTATTTGCACGAAAAAATGCAACTGTTAATATGGGAACATAGTTGCATGTTTCTGTTTGGAATAGTTGCATGTTTTATTTTGTATAGTTGACGCTTTCTAAAATTTTTATGAGTTTACTGACTCCTTATTTCAGACATATGAGACCCACCAAAAAATTATCAATGTTTGTACATCAAATTATTGATGTTGCATATTCGATAAGTAAGATAGTTATCAAATTCAATCCTTTCTCACCTTCAATTATTCAAACTTATCAAAAGATGTACTAAATTTTATATATCTATTACTATCAAATAAAGTTACATAAAAAAATTATAAAAAATTAAGTGATGATTAAAAATCTCATGAGCTCACGATATACTTAATTATGTTATAACCCCCTGAATATAGCTATTCCACTTCGTGGTTAACTGAATTTATATAAAGTAATCATCATCAAATTTTCATTTGAATATTTTATTTTACTTTTTTAATTTTTTTTTTGAAAGGCTTTGAATATTTTATTGAAGAGCTATACATTTGGTATTTGACTTTTCTCCAAGATGTGGTATTTATAGTAATGGGCTCATATTCTATCACCAAGTCATTGAACCGGGCTTCACGTGGCCCAACTTGAAATAATACTCATTAGGACTGCAATGGCCCTATACTTGATAGTGAGGCCCTCAATTTGAAATTTTGAATTCGAGAGTGTATGTGTGTGGTGGTTTTTTTTTTTTTTTAGGTTAGTTTCTTGATTGAACATAACAAATCAATTGATTAATTTAGTTAAGCGAATAAAATGATATTTTAGGTATAAATAAATAAAAAAATAATTCACAAAATTTAAAATATAGGTATCTATATATGTAGGGCACATATATCAAAGTTTTAATAAATAGTATTTGTTGATGTATAATACAAACATGTGTGACTCTCTTTTGCACCTAAGTGCACCATGCACTCATGCAATTGAATGACCCATTTAAAAAATTATTTGACTCATTGAATATATTAGATATGTTCTGTGAATACATGAATATGGTTAGGGCGAGTGCAAGAACCTTAAATTCGTTCACCAGTTGCACATAAGACTTTGTCGACAAACATGTATCGAAGTTAATATAAATAGTCATGGACTCATGATACAAACATGTAACAAAATTAATACAAATAGTATTTGTTAAATATTTGTCAAAATGTAAACGTGACGTCTATAAAAAAAAAGTACCACATTAACAAAAAAACACTTATAGATGGCTCAAGTGTAATGGTATAAGTTGATAAGTGTAGTGGTATTAATTTGTAAATGTAATGGTATAATTTCCATATTATAAAAAAGTTTCACCGGAGACCACTCCTCCTAAAGAACATAAAAAAAACATGATGGGTACTAATTGATGAATGCAATTCTTGCACTTCAACTTCCAAGAATTAAACCTTTCTCATGCAACAAACGAGATTTGCATGTTGAGCATTATTATTACTCAATCTTTAATTTTATTGAAAGGGTTCACCTATATATATATCTAGCAAATTTAATTTTTTGATTGAGTTTGTAGCAAACATGACAGGCCAAAAAATTAATATTAAGGTGGAATCGCCAACTTCGGATTTTTGTGTAGAATTGAAGGAGACAGATAAAGTTGAGGATTTGGTGAAAATAGTGAAGGCAAATTGGGGTGATGATTACATTACATAACTCTTCACCATCAATCTGTGTTAATGGAGAGTGATAAGAAATTGGGTGCATACAATGTCAAAGATGGCTCTATCATCAATGTCACATATTTTGCTGATTTCCTAGTTTAAAATTAATTATATATGCATGTGCTGGAATAAGATATGAGTTCATGACTCTAGGGGTAGAAAAAAATAGGAAGTAAATCTACAAGGAATAAATCAATTTTTATTTACTTTAAGAGATAAAAAAAAACAGATTTTTGTTTGAAAAAAAAGCATTTTGTCTGCAAAAAATGCGTTTATGCATTTAAAGTTTTTTGTTTTTACACTTTGTACCTTAAAGTTTTTTCCCCGCAAGATATTTAGGGCTTGTTTGCATTTATTAGAGACGAGTTTGATGACACTTGATATGATTAAACAAGATTGTATTGTTCACAGAGTTAAAATTTGAAGTAGGTTGTGTGTTCGAATTAATGAATTGAATTTTAAATATTATTATGATAAGTTGTCTTTAAGTTGTTTGGATTGAAGGATTGGGGAGATTATGTCAAATTTGTACAAGTGTTTTTTCATGCTTCAACTTGAAAAAAAAAATGAAAAAAAAATGGGGATTAATAAATATTTTGGATGTGTGCACGTTTAGTGCGGGCTTAGATATTTATTCGGATTTGCATTCAACATATGTCGCATTTTAGTTCTATTCGTATTATTTTTATCAAAAGAGATGTCAACATGTTGGCTCACGATATAGTGAGATCTTCTATCCATTATGGGAGGTCTCATTGTTGGTCTCACCCTCTAGATTTTATGGACGGACTTTCCTATACTTATTGTCTTTGTAATAATATGAAACTAAGATTATTATTAACTTAAAAAAAAAAGATATTTATTAAATTATTTATTCAAGTAATGAGTCTAGCTACTTATAACTTATAAGATGTTCTTTTTTCACTTCATTTATCCGATGAGGTGTTGGGGAATTAATCGCATTTTATCTATTCTAATGAATATTTAAATACAAATTTAATTATAATAATTATTACTAGCATGAATTAATCCTATAATAATTCAAATAATAATTCAACAACAAATCATGCATATAAACAGTTCACATAAATCCTACACATGCGGAATTGCTACGGATTTACGTGAACTAACCTCTTGGAGTGGCAATGGTCTCGTCGATAAAAACACACCAAAAAACTTTCCCAAGTATTCCTAGTCCTTGCTCGTCAATCCGGTTGGAAGGAAGCTTCATGAACAATTAACAAAAGGGAAAATAAAAATTTGTTGCACCACCTTTGTGGATTTACAAATTTTTCCAGTACATGGAATTGTACACTCACAATTGACGTTTTTCAAAAATACACAATCTGTCGACGTTTCAAAATATTTGATATTTTATCGACGCTGATATTTTTCCCAAAAACCAATTTTCGTGTTCACCTGGGAATGAAACATTCATCCCCTATTTATAATGAGGTGGTGGCCGATTTTTCAACATGGAATAGGGAGGAAAAAACCTTTTCTTGATCTCCAAGAAATCTTGAATATATCTCATATATTCTTTTCTCCATAATTAAAATATTCCATAAAATCCCACCTTCTCTTGTTATGGTTATTTTCGAAAAAATAAGGATAAAGATTCCAAGATTTGGATCTTCTTGAATTTATGAGATATACCTGTATTGCAAGAATATACATATCTTCCATAATATTTTTTCAAGAAAATCAAGAAAATCTTTCTTTCCTTATTCTTTCAAAATTTTCGAAAATTAACATATAAATAACCAAGTGGGATATTTCTTGAGTTTAATGAGATAATCTTGTATTTCAAGAATACATATCTTCATTCCATAACAAAATTCAAAGAAAATCTTTCTCCCATTTTATTTATATTTTTCGAAATTAATGAGGAAAAATAGCAACAAAATTTATTTTATTTTTAAACACCTTTTTCAGTTATTGGACTTTATGTTGGTATACTTGAGGGGCCTTTAAGAGAATTAAGATTGAATCTTCCAATGGATCTTGAATTATCAATATTGAGCCACAATATTATTCAAGCCCATAAATATTAATTAATCCCACTACATAATTAATATTGCACTATCCATCTTATTCCATATTACAGTTAATATGGCTCCCGGTTATTATTTCCCGTGTTTAAGATTATCTAGCCCATTAATTAATTCAAACCACTTAAATAGCTTTCCATTAATTAATATCTTTCATCCTTGGTAAAAGGACGGTTCAACATTATTATCCATACCGGAAACTAGTTCCACTTGCAAGATTTGGTATGATAAAACTTATGAACATCCCAAGGGGGCAAATCGAACAAGCGTACTTGCACACGATTCTCCGTATTAAATCTTAGCAATCGCATGTGACCAATAATATTGTCCAAGATATAAAGTATTGAATCTCGTTGATTCTCTACCTGTAATAAGTCAAAGCAATAATTACTAACCACACGCGATTCTATTTAAGGGACGAAGATTAAGAAATAACGAACCATTGAGGTCTAATTCTTCCTAGTTCAGTCTGAAGAATTTGTCCTTCTGTAGGTCCTCTTCAGTGCACTAAACATGCACTAGTGTAATCTCTTGGTCAAGACAAGTCAATCTGAGCCTTACACTTCAACCTTTCACGATGGATTGTTCATTTCCATCTAGGTCGTGAATGGTGTACTTTTGGTTACAAGGAACTATTAATTTAATCTTCTGTGATCTGGTATCACTAATTAACTACAATGTAACACATACTATTTATTGAACAATTATGCAGTAAATATATATAACATTCGATGATATTTAAAGCATCAGTGATAAACAATTTATTTCAAAGAAATAAGACCCGAAACTTCGGTTTGATTATACAAAGTAAAAGCATACTTTCCAAAGATAATCCCAACAATCTCCCACTTATACTCAAAGTGCGCTTTTAAGTATACTATAACATGTCTCGCCATGAGTTCTGTCGTGACATATAATGTCACCTACACGAACCTAATAATGTCTCCCACTTATACTCAAAGTAGATTGACAACGGTCTTGACACCCATTCCTTCCACATGTCTCGAATGTGATTCGGAGGCCCTTTGTGAATGGATCTCGCCAGTTGTTTCCCGACGCGATCTTTACCTAATCTATATCTCCTCTCTAACGATTTCTCGTATAAGATGGTATTTTTAGATGTGTTTTGTTGGCCTTGTGGGCTCTTGGTTCCCTTGAATTTGCAATCTTCCCAAGACTATCACAAAAAATAGTGATTGTCTTTGGGCAAATTTAAACTACATCCAAGTCCACTAGAAAGTGTTGGGGAATGAGTTGCCTGAGATCTATTCGGGGTGAATATTTAAATACAAATTTAATTCATTAATTATTACTAGCATGAATTAATCCTATATTAATTCAAATAATAATTGCAACAACAAATCATGCATATAAAAACCACGTAAAACTAAGCATGCGGAATCTACGGGTTTACGTGAACGTATTCTCGGGATAAGCGGTGACTTGATTCGGACGGACTAACCAAAAGGACTTCCCAAGTATTCCCTTAGCCCTTGCTTTCGACAATCCGGTGGAAGGATACTCATGAACAATTAACAAAAGGAAAAAATAAACTTTGTTGCACCACGTATGTGGATTTGCTAATATTTCCAGCACATGAAATTGTACTTGGGAATGAACTAATCATCCGCTATATATAGGAGGGAGGGTGAACGAAATTTGTGTGTTTTTTTTTCAATGTGGGAAAAAGACTTTTCTTGGTCCAAAAATCTTGAATATATCCCATATATTCTTTTTCCCATAATTAAAATATTCCACAAAAAATCCACCTCCTCTATTTTATGGAATTTTTGAAAATATTAGTGTGCAAGAATCCAAGATTTGGATTTTCTTGAATTTATGAGATATTCTTGTATTTCAAGAAATACATATCTTCCATAATATCTTTTCAAGAAAATCAAGAAAAATCTTTTTGCCTCTATTTTCCAAAATTTCAAAAATCTCACTATGAATAACCAAGTGGGAGATTTCTTGAATTTAATGAGATAATCTTGTATTCCAAGAATACATATCTTCATTCCATAACAAAATTCAAAGAAAATCTTTCTCTCTCTTTTATCCATAATTTTCGAAAAATTAAGAGGAAATATAAGCAACAATATTTATTTTATTTTAATCACCTTTTCAGTTATTGGACTATATGTTGGGCTACTCAGGGGGCCTTTAGGAGAATTAAGATTGGACCTTCTAATGGATCTTGAATATCTAATATTGAGCCACAATATAATTCAAGCCCATAAATATTAATTAATCCCACTACATAATTAATATTGCACTATCCATCTTAACCCATATTACAGTCAATATGGCTCCCGGTCATTATTTCCGTGTTTAAGATTATCTAGCCCATTAATTAATTCAAGCCCTTTGAAATAGCTTTCCGTTAATTAATATCTTTTGTCCTTGGTCGAGAATCGGTTCAACATTATTATCCATACGGAAACTAATTTCACTTGCAAGATTTGGTATGATAAAACTTATGAACCTCCCAAGGGGCAAAATCAAGCAAGCGTACTTACACCGATTCTTCAGATTAAATCTTAGCAATCACATGTGACCAATAATATTGCCCAAGACAAAAAGTATTGAATCTCTCTCGATTAAGCTACCCATGATAAGTCAAAGCAATAGTTACCAATCCCACGTGATCCTATTTAAGGGACGAAGGTTAAGAAACAACGAACCAATCGAGGTCTAATTCTTCCTTGTTCGCCTCAAGAATTTATCCTCCCGAGAGGTCCTATTCAACAAGATCATCATGACTAGTGTAATCTCTTGGTCAAGACAAACCAATCCGAGCCTTACACCTCAACCTTTCGCGATGGTTGTTCATTTCCATCTAGGTAAATGAATGGGCGTACTTATAGTTACAAGGATCGTTAATTTAATCTTCGTGATCGGGTATCACTAAATTAACTACAAAGATAAACACGCATTTAATTATTGAACAGTTATGCAAAAAATATATATAACATTCAATCATATTTAAAGCATCGATGATAAACAATTTATTTCAAAGAAATAAGTCCTAAAAATTAGGTTCGATTATACAAAGTAAAAGCATACTTTTCAAAGATAATCCCAACAATCTCCCACTTATACTCAAAGTCCGCTTTTAAGTATACTACAACATGTCTCGAGTAGTCCGTGACATCTAATGTCACCTACATGAACCTAATAATTTCTCTCACTTATACTCAAAGCAGTTAACAACGGTCTTGACACCCATTCCACTCACATGTCTCTCGAATGTATTCAGAGGCGGGACGCCAGGAATGGATCCGCTAGGTTGTCCTCGGACGCCATCTTTGCCACATCTAGATCTCATCTCTTAAATTTTGATTTCTCGTATAAGATGTTTTTCCTTTAATGTGTTTGTTTGACTCGTGGACTCTTGGTTCTCTTGAATTTGCAAATCCGCCCTAGCATATATTGCTAGACAAATTGAAACACCATCCAAGTCCACTAAGAAGATCTAGAGTCTAATCGGTTCTTTCAACTTCTTCACGTTGACTACTTACCCGAGTCCCACGGGTTGAGTCGATTGATGCATTTACGCTTCACACTCGTCCATTTGATGGCTACACTTCCCAAATGGAAACACACTAACTCGAGGCGTATAATTTCGAATCTATATCGATTGGAAATCCGAGTCCGTGGTAAAGATGGGGATTGGAATATCGATGATAAATCAACATTCTATCCCGAGTTCTTTTTAGATACTTCAGAATGTTTTTAACTGTCGTCCAATGCGCTTTCCCTGGGTTACTCTGATATCTTGCTACCATGCCTATGGCAAAACCAGATATTCGGTCTCGCTCACAGCATTGCATACATAAGGTTTCCGACAGCAGAAGCACACAGAATGTCTTTCATGTCATCTATCTCCTTTTTCGTCTTAGGGGACATTTTCTTGGATAGATGGATTCCGAGTCTGAAAGGTACGAATCCTTTCTTAGAATCTTGCATGCTTAATCATTTCAAAACCAGTGTCTATGTATGAAACTTGCGATAACCTGACCATCTTTTTCTTGTGATCTTGATCCCAAGGATGTGTCCGGTTTTCCCTAAGTTTTTCATATCAAATTGTTTTGAAAAACATGCCCTTACGTCTGATCACACCTTCACATCGTTCCCGATGATCACAATGTGATCTACGTACAGTACTAAGAATACCAATGCAGTTCCGACACGCTTTTTATACACACAACTTTCAAACTCGTTTTGATCAAACCCATAAGACTTTATAATATGATCAAAACATTGGTTCCAAGCTCTGGATGCCTGTTTGAGTCCGTAAATGGACTTCTTGAGCTTACAAACAAGATGTTCTTGGCCTGTTTCAATGAAACCTTGGGGTTGTTGCATATAGATCTCTTCGTCAAGACTTCCGTTAAGGAAAGCTGTCTTGACATCCATTTGCCAGATTTCAAAATCGAGATGCGCAGCAATCGACAAGAGAATTCAGATGGACTTGAGCATTGCTACAGGTGAAAAGGTTTCCTCATAGTCGATCCCTTCTTTCTGAGTATAACCTTTCGCCACAAGCCTTGCCTTGAAGGTTTCCACCTTCCCGTCCGGTCCTCTTTTTCTCTTGTATACCCACTTGCAACCAATGAGTTTAACCCCACTAAGTGGTTCGACTAGCTCCCACACTCTGTTATGATCCATAGAACTCATTTCGGCTTTCATTGCTTTTTGCCAAGAAATCGCATCCTTGTCTTGGATTGCCTCATCATATGTCCATGAGTCTGATTCGTCTTGTCCGGGAATCAAGTCCGGGACTCTCTTATCCCCATGAATCTCTCGGGCTGTCTCACAACCCTCCCACTACGATGAGGTTCCGGTTGTGAAAGTGTGTCGTTTGGTATGTCATCTTGTACAGTTGGCAATGAGGTTAGCCCCCTTAGCTCATTTAGGTAATCTCACTTCTAGGTCTTCTTTCGTTCATAAAATCTAAAGTGGGTGCTTATTATCACCTTTTGATCTACAGGACCATAGAACATACACCCTTTTGTTCCCTCGGGGTATTCTACAAACAACCTTAATTCTGATCGAGGATCCAATTTTCCGGCTTCCTTGTCCAACACGTAGGCCGGACACCCCCAAATTTTCATGTGTCTCAAACTGGGCTTGCACCCGGTCCAAAATTCTTTGGGAGTTTTGGGAACCGATTTAGATGGCACCAAGTTCAGAATGTAAGCCGCTGTCTCCAAGGCATGACCCCAGAATGACTTGGGAATATCCACATAACTCATTATTGATCTAACCATTTCCAAAAGAGTTCTGTTTCTTCGCTCTGCAACCCCATTTTGTTGAGGGGTTCCGGGTGCGATTAGATACAATCCCTTCATCTGACAAGTAGTTCAAAAACTCATCGCTGAGGTACTCGCCTCCATGATCAGATCGTAGAGACTTGATACGTTTTTCCCTATGATTCTCTGCTTGAGCCTTAAATTCTTTGAATTTCTCAAAGGTCTCAGATTTATGCTTCATAAGAAAAATACAACCGTACCTTGAGTAGTCATCAATAAAAGTGACGAAATACTCATAACCTCCTCTTGCTTTGGTTGACATTGGACCACATATGTCTGTGTGAACGATTTCTAACACTTCTTTGGCTCTATTCCCCTTGGCTCCGAATGCCCTCTTGGTCATTTTACCCTCCAAACATGATTCGCAGGTTGGAATTGGTTCAACTTGGAGAGACTCCAGTGAAACGTCTTCTACCAACCTTTGGATCCTCTTTGGATTAATATGTCCCAATCTTAGATGCCATAGAAGTGTTTCGTTCACGTCTGATGAACGTTTTCTTTTATCGGAAATAATTGATGTGTTATAGGATGCATTTAAGTGAGTGGTGTGCCAAGATTAATTGTATAGAGATTATTCGACAACGTTCCATGACAGATAAATTTATCATAAAGAGAAATGGTAACAAATTTATCAAAAGTAACCGAATATCCATCAAGGTAAAGTTTAGAAACCAAAATTAAATTCTTTCTAAAATTCGGAACGTAAAGAACATCTCTTAAAATTAAAACTCTGTCTTCAAAAGACAGGTTCACTTCTCCCATCGCTTCACCGCCACTCTCAGAAGATCGCCCAAAAACAGATGAGGATCTCACTCCTACTAAGTTGTCGGGTCCGCTTGAACCCATGTAAAGTGAAACAAACATGATCAGTGGATCCCGTATCCACCACCCATAAATGGGAGGCATACGCCGCTAAGCAAGTTTCAACAACTAGTGTGTGAGAATTACCTTTCTTTCCATTCCTTTTGGGTTTGGAACAGGCTGACCTCCAATGTCCTTTTTCACCTCATTTGAAACACCTCCCCTTAGCTGGCTTGCTCACTCCTCCACCTCCCTTCACCTTTTCTTTGCCTTTGGCAACACTTGAGTTCACTTGCTTGTGGCTTTTGTCCTTTTTCTTGTTCTTACCACCCCTTGGCCTAGAAGAAGAAGAAGGTCCATTTGCCACCAAGGCTTGGCTCTTTTTCCCCAATATTGCCTCTGCCGAGACCAAAGCTTGCAATAGATCAGGCATTAAGAACTTCTGATTGTTCATCCGGTAGTTCAAACAATCTGCTTTAAACTTTTTCGCAGAGAAGGGAGCACAAAATCGATTTGGGTCTCGATGTCTTATTCGAGCTAAGTACCTCAAGTTTGTTAAGGTGAGCCATCATCCGGAGAACGTGCTCCCCTTACGGCGTTCCCTCCACCATTTTCATAGAGAGCAAGTCCCTCATGGTGATCCGACGAGCCAGACGGCTCGATGTTGAAACATCGCTTTAAGACTAGTCATGATGTCCGGAGTGGTCTCAACGCTCGGTGTTGGTGTTGCAACACATCCGACATTGAAGCCAAGATGGTACACTTTGCCATTTCGTTTGAACGCCTCCCAACAAAGATATACTTTTCTTAACCAATTTAATTGACTCATCATTTGGCTTTTTCCGGGTTTAGGTGTAGTGAGAACCCGGTTATGGCTTTGTGCGCAAAGAGGACAATAGTAAGTTTACGACTCAATCAACGATGTTTTTCACCAAGAAGCAAATTGTCTTTAAGTATATTGAATAATGGATTAAAAGGTTGCGACATGATGAACTCGAAATAAATAATAATATGCATAAGCACAAATATATCACAAAATTCGATCACATGTTTCATATTAAAATCTCAAAAAAATATGAACATGCATCAGCCAACATCTCAAACAGTTTAAATAAGCCACGTGGGGTCATTATTTAAACACATTCAAGCAGGTTACAAACAAAAACAGTTACAAACCTTTAATAACTAGATTAATAGTTGGCTCTCACTTGACCAATATAAAATTGACAGGGACTTCGGGGAAGTATATGCATATCAATTTTATTCATAAGTAATAACCATGATTAAATACAGAATTATTATTTTGCTTTGAACGAGCCTCGTGGGGAGGGTCATCGTCGTCACTAGTAATAATCCACAATCATCCATTTGAAATTTATTCATGTGAAAACTATTTTTTGACCGTCCCGTGGGGGGAATTTCTCCAAAAGAATCCACAAATAAATAAATCATGGAGGTCAAAATTAATTCAATTTTATTATCCATAAAATTGTCAATTAATTGTTTAAGCATACTTAGTAATTTTCGAAAGTGAGATTTTTCAAAACATTTTCTCATGCATCGCAAATTTAAACACAATTTAAATAAGCATAAAATAATGCATAAACATCAAGGCAAAAATTAAACATATTGGGCACACATATCCAATTGTCACGGTTAGTTTTTGTCATGTCTTGATCTCGAGAAATCGTCTTCTTTACCTTCATCGTTCATCTTGAAAGGTTCATCACGTCTAGTGACGTCATCGACCAGCTCGCGGGTCAGAGTGCACGTCTTGCACTCCCCCGGCCGTGTCGATCGGCGCCCATGCGCGTACGCCTAAGCGCACGTCGCTCAGCGGTGCTTGGCGCTGCTCGGAAGATCTCGGCGGGGCTTCGACGTATGATCTGGATTCAAGACGCGTCGCGTTCATTTTGCCTGGCCAGCGTCGCCGCTTCGGCAAGATCGCCCTATTGCCGGCGCTCTCAACGGCTTATCGCTCCGCCAGCAAGACTTTCGCTTTGCGCTTCCGCAAGACGTAGGTCATCGCCACTGGCCGATCCGTAGCAGCGCTCGGTCCATGGGTTTCCGCCCGTCGCCACAGGCGCGGCGATCAGCGTCGTAGCGTGTCTCCACGACCGCGTTTAGCGCGCGGACGCCGCTTACGCCCGATTCGGATCCGTCTTTTAATTCTTCGTCTCACTCCGTTCCGATCGGTTACAATTTATTTACAAAAAATAAATAAACATAGATCTAGGCCCTAGTCTATTACATTGATCAAATCAAACCAAATTCCTAATCTACTCGTGGATTTTCCATCAGGCAAAACGAATTGAATCGAATCAATTAAAAAATCACAATTTATATGCATGCATAAATAAACACATTAAATTCCATGACAATTGGATACACGCAAAAAGATCTAGCAATTCTACTATCCAATTTCAAATTTAATGAAAATGAATTAAATTACAATTTAAAATTGAGCTAAAACCGAGGCTCGATACCGATTGTTGGGGAATTAATTGCACGGATCTATTCGGGATGAATATTTAAATACAAATTTAATTCTAACAATTATTACTAGCATGAATTAATCCTATATTAATTCAAATAATAATTCAACAACAAATCATGCATATAAATAGTTCACATAAATCATACGCATGCGGAATTGCTACGGGTTTACGTGAACTAACCTCTTGAGCCGGCAATGGTCTCGCCGATAAAAACACACCAAAAAGTCTTCCCAAGTATTCCCTAGTCCTTGCTCGTCAATCCGATGGAAGGAAGCTCGCGAACAATTAACAAAAGGGAAAATAAAAATTTGTTGCACCACATTTGTGGATTTACTAATTTTTCCAGCACATGGAATTGTACACTCACAATTGACGTTTTTCAAAAATACACAATCTGTCGACATTTCAAAATATTTGATATTTTATCGACGCTGATATTTTTCCGAAAAATCAATTTTCATGTTCACCTGGGAATGAAACATTCATCCCCTATTTATAATGAGGTGGTGGCCGATTTTTCAACATGGAATAGAGAGGGAAAAAATCTTTTCTTGATCTCCAAGAAATCTTGAATATATCTCCTATATTCTTTTCTCCATAATTAAAATATTCCATAAAATTCCACCTTCTCTTGTTATGGTTATTTTCGAGAAAATAAGGATAAAGATTCTAAGATTTGGATCTTCTTGAATTTATGAGATATACCTGTATTGCAAGAATACATATCTTCCATAATATCTTTTCAAGAAAATCAAGAAAATCTTTCTTTCCCTTATTCTTTCAAAATTTTCGAAAATTAACATATAAATAACCAAGTGGGAGATTTCTTGAATTTAATGAGATAATCTTGTATTTCAAGAATACATATCTTCATTTCATAACAAAATTCAAAGAAAATCTTTCTCCCCTTTTATTTATATTTTTCGAAATTAATGAGGAAAAATAGCAACAAAATTTATTTTATTTTTAAACACCTTTTTCAGTTATTGGACTTTATGTTGGGCTACTTGAGGGGCCTTTAGGAGAATTAAGATTGTACCTTCCAATGGATCTTGAATTATTAATATTGAGCCACAATATTATTCAAGCCCATAAATATTAATTAATCTCACTACATAATTAATATTGCACTATCTATCTTAATCCATATTACAGTCAATATGACTCCCGGTTATTATTTCCGTGTTTAAGATTATCTAGCCCATTAATTAATTCAAGTCACTGAAATAGCTTTCCATTAATTAATATCTTTTATCCTTGGTAAAGGAAATGTTCAACATTATTATCTATACCGGAAACTAGTTCCACTTGCAAGATTTGGTATGATAAAACTTATGAACCTCCCAAGGGAGCAAATCGAACAAAGATACTTTGCACACGATTCTCCGATAAATCTTAGCAATCGCATGTGACCAATAATATTGCCCAAGATATAAAGTATTGAATCTCATTGATTCTCTACCCGTAATAAGTCAAAGCAATAATTACTAACCACACGCGATCCTATTTAAGGGACGAAGATTAAGAAATAACTAACCATTGAGGTCTAATTCTTCCTAGTTCCGGTTACCAAGAATTTGTCCTCCCAGAGAGTCCTCTTCAAAGCACTAAACATGCACTAAACAGTAATCTCTTTGGTCAAGACAAGTCAATCTGAGCCTTACACTTCAACCTTTCACGATGGATTGTTCATTTCCATCTAGGTCGTGAATGATGTACTTTTGGTTATAAGGAACTGTTAATTTAATCTTCTGTGATCTGGTATCACTAAATTAACTACAATGTAACACATACTATTTATTGAACAGTTATGCAGTAAATATATATAACATTCGATGATATTTAAAGCATCAGTGATAAACAATTTATTTCAGTAAATAAGACCGAAATTCAGTTTGATTATACAAAGTAAAAGCATACTTTCCAGTATAATCCCAACATGAGGGACATGAGATTTTTCGGTTCGATTCTCCTGTTCCACTTTTTGTATTTTATTCATGTTTTATTTTTATGAATTTTTAACACAAAATCCCAGAATATGATAGTTTGTTGGATATTTTTTATTATTCTACATGTCATCTATTTATATTATGGAATATAAAGTGAAATATTAATTATGGAACATGAATATCATTTCTAGACTTTTCATATCTTTTTACCCTTCAATTTTTATTTTCATTTTTAAAATCGTCATCTTTTATATATTAATATCTCATCCACTCAAAATTAGTTTTAACTTTTCAGTAAATAAATTCATCAAATTAATTTGTATAAAATGTAAATTACGAATTCACAACTTCTCTGTATATTTTGAAGACAAAGTCTAGTACGAAAATTTTCATGCATGAAAAAACTTTAATTTACAGTCAAATTTTTTAATTGGTGAATGTAAGACAAAATTAAGTGATTCATGGTTCACTCGGCCCAAATGATTCATGGTTCACCCAGCCCGAATATGTCATAATATAAGGTTCATTATTTAATTTTTAGGGTGTAGATGATTGATTTAGGATAATTTTATAGATTTTCATACATAAAAATTTACACAATAGCATGCTCTATTTTTAATGAATGAATCATCAAAATTGATCAAAATTTGGTGAAAACGCAACTTATTTTAACCAATTATCAAATTCCAACACATCAACAAGAGGGTCTTGAAAGTACGATTCTAACCGGTTAACATGGCAAGACATGTCTTTTTAAGGTCGATTTCGACAAACTATTTGTAGAGTAACTATCAAACATTTATTGCGAATATATAATGACAGTTGGGATAATTTTTTACAACTGTAGCCATCAATGTATATATCAATGATGATATATTTTTTTTAAAGCAATCAATTACAATAGTTTCATAATATAATCAATTATAATAATTTCTTTTATTATCGGGCATATGATAATATCATTTCATTTCACTGTAGATCGGAACCGCAATCACCACAAGAAGGGGACCACCCAAAATCGCAACCCAACAACAGGGGGACCATCACCCCACAGGATAGGGACCACCACAAGAGGGAATAATATTCCATCTCCGGGGGACCGCCCAAAACCGCAACTCGGAACCGCAACCGCACCGCAGCCTAACAACAGGGGGACCACCACCCCATAAGAGAGGGACCACTACAAGAGGAAATAATATTTCCTCTCCATGTCTCGAACCTGGGACCTCAAGGTCTCAAGTGGTAGAGCTCTAACTGGTAATCACTACCTATCCAGAATTTTATTGATACTTAATTAAATGTACGATTTTACAACAACAAATTTAATGGTGTCCATCATTGATCCATTTCTCATTTATTTTCTTTTGGATAAATCTCGTCTCAAATTGAATGGTTTCATGTGATTGTTTTTTTAAAAGTTGAATAAAAAATGGCATGGAAATGTACGTGGTAGACATGTATATAGATTCGTCAGGTAATTCTAAATTAAATATCAATAAAATACTGCACACAACAATTATTGGAAATATGCATATTTTAAGTTAAAAATCATTAGGAAAGTAACCTCACTGGCATGTATAATGAATTATGACTACATTATTAATACAGAACAGAGGCATCAACTGTCATATTAATTAAGTAGTAAAAACTTTGAAGCCACTCACCAGTCACCAGTAGTACAAATCAAGGATTTGATATATACATAATATAAACCTAATTTAATCATCTGAAATCACGATTTACAGAAAAAAAATTATCTTTTCCACAAAAAAAAAAGAAAAAGAAAAAATCATCTATATAATTTTTATCTTCACGTGTATAAGGAAAATTAAATAAACGAATTAATTTCACATCTCTCTACAAGTTCTGACTTTTAGATGAGACAAAAAAAATTCATGGTATCTGAGCCTTTAGGCTCAAGCCCACGTCGTGGGTTCGATTCCCGATGAAAGCAACTCCACCCACATTAAATTGTCCACTCGATGGGCCTCCTCCCACGCCCACGTCCTGGGTTCGATTCCCGCTGAAAACAACTTCATCCATATTAAATTGTTCACTCGATGGATCTCCTGACTATCCTTTTAATTATGGAGTAAGAGAATTCAGCTCACAAGTGAGTGAAAGTACTGTTAAAAAAATTAAATAAACAAATTAATATCACACCTTTTTGTAAATTCGGAATTTTAGATGAAAACCAACTCTTTCAATGTGCATGGTTATTATTCTTTATCTAAAATGTAACATTTGTCGAGCTAGTCAGCAAATTCCACTGTCATATAACTAGAACCGCGAGTTAGAGACCAATTTTATAAGGTATTAGTCTTTTAATTAATAAGTACTCATGAATAGGGGTGGAGGAAATACCGAAAATAACGGTATACCGCATACCGAAAAATATTGATTTTATCGAAATTTTCGGTACGATAACGGTATGAAAATATAGAAAATTTCGGTATACCGAAATATTTCGGTATACCTAAATATTTTCGGTATACCGGAAAAATTTCCGGTATACCGGAAAAATATACCGGTATACCGAAAATATTTTCGGTATACCGAAAATATTTCGGTATACCGGTATATATTAAAATTTCGGTACGGTATCGGTATGTAATATCGGCATACCGAAAAATTCGGTATACCGAAATTTCGGTATACCGAATTTTTGGTACGACAACGGTATGAAATTTTTCGGTATCGAAAATTTCGGTACAGTAACGGTATGGCGAGAAAATTTTTGGTATGCCGTACCGTCCACCCCTACTCATGAATAAAAGTATGACAGCATTATATAATAAAATGATAAAATAAAATTTAGATTCAAAATAAAATAGGACATAGGCTTCAGAAGTTGACATGACAACGTACATATATTGTGTTAGTTAAATGTTTGAAAATAAATTTCCGTTTACAATTATTCCATGAAGCATTAGATTTCTCAACAATGTTACAAGTTATTTCCTCCTTGATCTAATTAATATTCGTTAGATTAAAGTAAATATTTAACGTGACTTAGAGTTTAATAAATTAAAAAAAATAGCACAAAAATCTCCTAATTAATTTATGAACAAAATTGACAACCCAATACAGTAGTTAGCACTTCTCATGTCCATGTAATGCATCCCAACCACTCTCCATAATATAGATTCCATAAAACCCTCATAAAATGGGCAGTAATGAAATATCAACATCATACCCACTTCTATTATGTATTTCCCTTATTACCCTTCTTTATTCCTTCCTATTCCATGAGTTGGGCCGGCTTTTTTGTCATTTCACTATACTATAGCATCACTTTCATCCTTTAGCCTCTAAATCTCCAATAATAATAATAATAAATTAATAATAGTTTATGTAAGTACTCATATAAATTAGTCACAAACACCACAAAAAACACATACTCACAACACAAACATGTCTTCTAGCCCTCCACCACACAACAATGGTCACCCCCAAATTCTTCCCAATGATGAAGAACCACCACATTCCACCCTAATTTTCCGGCGATCAGGGTGGCGGACCCCGTCGAGCTCTTTCGACTCGTCTCTCGGATCATTCAACGATGAATTCCCTCCGTTTACTCCAACCTCGCCTCTCAAATTCAAAGGAGTCCCATTCTCTTGGGAACAAATCCCCGGTATACCTAAACACCAACTCTCCCAAAAAAAGACCTCCTCCGATCACCTCCTCCCTTTGCCGCCCGCCGGAACCACCGCCTCCGCCGCCACCAAGAAGGTGGAAGAAATTTCTCCCAAGAAAAGCACTAGGTTTCAAAGGGAGGATCCATTTTTTGCAGCCTTAATGGAATGCTCTAAGGATGATCATCATGATCATGACATTTTGAAGGGGAGCTCTAAAATTACAAGAACTTTGAGTGATAGATTCGGATTGATCAATATGTACACTTCTTGCAAAAGAACTTGTGTAGTTTCCGAATCAATTGTCAATCTTCCTAGAGATTCACAACAAAGTCAACATTATAGTCTTCTCAATCGACGATCGAGATAGAGTGAGAAGTTCTCTCAACTGATCAATAAATCTAGCAACAATATTGATAGATAAGTCGTTCTGATTTCTTGAACATGCATGTTAATTAAATCTTGTCACAATATATTTTTATTTCAATGTTTGTAAGTTTAATTTCAATCGGGACGTTTCATTCCGTTCAGTACGAACACGAGATGAAACATCGAAGTGGAATAGGGGATCTGATCCCATTTAATTTAATTAGGACAATCTTCATGACTGTTTGAACATTACTAGGAACAAGTGTCCATTTTTCAATATTTTATAACTGCAAAATCTGTCTTATTCGTAGACCATATGCAATTGCAATGTATTGGGAATTTGGTATCCTTTCTGGAAAGCATGTGAGATTATTTGGAAGTTTGAGTAGAAGTTACAAAACCCCATGTGAGAGTTATAAATATTGGATTTAATTTGGATGGACCGCACAAGTGTGCATTATTACACTAATTTATTATTATGTTATCAATTATGCAGCTTTGTATTATGGGCTACGATGGGAGTTAGGTAAAAAAAATAAAAAATTATAAATATTATTGGTACGTACTTTGGTAAAGTCAACACTATCTAATTAAGGCCTCGTTTCTTTTCCTGTGATAAGATGGTAAGAATACATAGCTTTTAATTTGGTGGTTTTTTCCATATATTTTTCTCATTTTGGGAATGGCTGCGTTGCTATTTTAATACACATTAACTGAATTGATCCCCTTCATCATTCCTCAAGAAAAAGAGGACCACTTCAATTTAAAAATTACATTTTATCAAATTCAAAATTAGTTACTTTAATTAGATATATACATTTTTATACCAATTACCTATAGAAAAAAAAAAGTGCTCCATTTTCTTGTGTTTGAATGGATAAGAAATATCAATATAAATGTGCACATAAGCCGGCAAAAACGGGCCGCCCGGCCGGCCCCATCGGGCCAAGTTATGTTAAATGGGCATGGGCTTATCCATCATCCATCATCGATCTCAAATCTGAAAATTGTTCAATTCAAGATGTGGGCTCATGGGCCCACGGGCCGGCCAGGCCCATAATTTTTCTTTATTTAATTATTTTATTTACTTTACAAAATTACATTATTTCTTTGTAATTCTCTTGGGTATTTTTCTACCCTTATCAATTTACTTTATTTTATGATTACAAAATAAAATAATAATTATAGTTATTAAAATACAATCTTATGTACATGAAAACATTAACTTGAGTACTATTTTGTTGATTGTGATTGTTAATTATATCAAAAGAACTCGTAGTTTGACAAATTATAAAAAATAAATTTCTTTAGTCTTTATAATTTGTATAAAGAATTATAAATAAAATAGTAATAAAAAAATTTGTCGGGCCAAACGGGCGGCCCATGACCCGTCCCATACTTTTCGGGCCTCTAATTTTTTAGCCCGACCCATACTTGGGCTCGGATAGGCCGGGCCGGTCCATCGGGTCGGGTCCAAATTGCCGGCTCTTGAAATAACTAAGTAAATTGATTCAAAAAAAAAACTAATTAAATTAGATATCAATTAAATTAAATATGATATCCTAGTTAACCACCTAAATTGAATGCTTCGTATTATAAATTACGAGTTGTCATTTTAATTTGTTCTTCTATAACTTTGATTCTAACCCGCAAATTGAATGGCTCGTATTATAAGTTACAAATTATTTTTTAAATTTATTCTTCTTTTCTAGTAGGGCACAGATGCTCTTAAAATAAACAAAATGTTTGTTTTGGGATCAAATTGGCAAAGTATGTACCTTCTCTATTTAATTTATTTTGGAAAAAAGATATGCTATTCACTGATAGCGTCAAAATCAAGAAATTTCCTGTGTTTATTTTGGCAAACAGTTTTGAGGGGACATTTTCATGAAATTTAAATCGATCTGAATTGATTTTTTATTTTATTTTTTCAGTTTTTTTACTCGATTCGGACCCAACCCGACCCGTACTCGGCCCGATTGGTTCATTGTTCACCACTTCACCCCACCCGAATGAGTTTAGGTTTCTCTCTCTCTCTCTCTCGTTTTTTTCAATTTTTTTAACCTAGTCCGGACTCAACCCGGCCCAAGTGATTCATGGTTCACCCGACCCGAATGGTTAATGGTTCATGGTTTACGGTTTAGATTTAAAGTTCATGATTCATCTAAATTAAAATTTAATCCAAGGTACAATTGGTGCACACAAGCATCCCTCATTTATTTTGCAAGCCCCTATTTGTATTAATAAATTATCAAATTTAATTCATTTTGGGAGCTTATTATTACGGATTTCAGAAGGCCTCCAAAACAATTTTTTTAAGGATAGGTCTCATGCGCAATTCAAATTTATTTTTTTGAAACATGTAACTTGTTTATACTAAAACGTTCAATTTATTTATTTACATTGAGACGTTAAATTTGTCTAGTACTATAAAATAAGTTGAACTTTTCAACGTAAACAAACAAATTGAATGTTTCAATATCAACGAACAAATTGAACATTTCAATATAAAAAATTAATTTTTTTAAAAAAATAAGTTGCGTGTTTTTAAAATTACATTTTAGTTGCACAAGCATTCAAGACTCTACCTTTAAACAAAAAAAAAACTATATATTATCAATATATATTCACTAAGATCAAAATATAATTAATTAGTAGGGCCATTATGATGCTACAAATGAAAAACAGTAGCTTGGAATCTATGTGGTGAACTTATAAATATATACAACTAGTTTAGTGTCGCGTGTTACGCGATTTTTTAATTAAAAATTGCAACATTTTCAATAAATAATATATTTAATAATTAAAAATATAAATATATGCATAAATACACTAAATATGAATTAATAATTTTTTAAGGTGTATATTAGTAAATTTTCTTAAACTTTTGAATAAGATTATTGTGTCAAATATTATTTATCCATGTTAATATGAAGTTGAAACCTAAAAATCAAAACAAAATAAATCGACTAAGAAAAGACTAATAAATTAATTAACATGTAATAATTAGAAAAAAAGTGAATGAATTATAATATGAAATATTTTTGCCACATAAATTATGTTAAGATATACATAAGAGCAATTATAAAATAAAATTATTTATTAAGAAATTAATAATTGAATATAAGTCACACTAAGATAAAATACATTTAGAATGAATATTTTATTTAAGTCAAACAAAAATTACCAAAAAAAAGATAAATGAGTAATATTATATAATTAAATAAAACATAAAATAAAAATTATATAAATTACACATTTTATAAAGATAACACATAAAAATGACATGTGTACTCAAATTTCTTATTGAATGACGCATATGTTAAATTAACATGGAGTTGACACATCATGAAAAAAAACCCCCTATTAGTATATAGAGGGATATATAGGGAATTGTTTAGGATATACAAAAATAGAAGTACACATAGGATTTATTTTTAGTGACATGTAGGATTTATTATTAATAACATGTACACTAAACTTCTCCTAGAATGACATATATGTTAAATCAATGTAAAATTGACATATCATTAAGAAAAACTCCTTATTAGTAATATAGGAGATTTAATTTCTTACCTTAAAATAAACTTAAATTCCTTCCACTGGGGTCATACCACTTTATGAACTACTCCTACAAGATATTCGACCCGTTTTCGGTGTTTTACAATTATTAAAGTTTTTATTGGGTTTTTTTTTTTTTTTACTATAAACGTAATTTTTGTAGCATTCGAGTGCCGAAAGAAGCCTTGACATGATTCTTTTTTTCTTTGAAAGGCCTTTCTCAATATTTCATGCACAGAACAGAAATTGATGAATTACATTTGGTCAACCTATGATTATATCATGATTTTTTTTTCCGTAATCCGAAAAGAAGAGGAAGAAAAAGAAATCTGACCGCGTTAGTCGTTACGCGACGCAAAAAGAAGAAAGTCTATCAATATGCTCTAACCCGACCCGACAGGCATGACCCGTGGAAAAATAATTTCGCTTATTAGCATCTCGTCTTTGGGTTTTTTTTAATTATATAACTATCCTAATGTATCAATATTATAATTTAACTACATATAATATATGCCCTCATATTACCATGTCATCTTCCATCAAAATATGTCAAACACATCATGATTGTGTGACCAAAGTCCAAATTATGTCAAAGAGTAGGTCTAGTGTGTAAATTTGTTAGATAAAAATCTATAAAATTGCCCTAAATCAATCAAGTACACCCTAAACACTAAATAATTAACCCTAAATTATGACCTATTTGAGTTTGGTGAACCATGAACTAGTCGGGCCGAGTGAACCATGAACCACTCAATTTTGTATTACATTCATCAATTATAGAATTTGGTTAAAAATTAAAGTTTTTGTATCTATATAAATTTGCATACTAGACATTGTCTATGTGAAAATATTATTTTCTATATATATATGTAGTATTAAATTGTTTGCCGACAGAGTATGGATATGTACAATTAAAGTACAGCTACCTAGCTAATCACCATGCATATATACACAAATATACATAAATAAATATATAGCATGATGCATGCATTAGATGCATATTTCATCTAATATTTTGACCTAATATTAGGTAGCTTCACTTATTTAATTAAATCCACCACTAGGAGTGAGCAAAAATATGTTAATACCGAAAAACCGAACCGAATCTAAATATTAAATTCGGTTCAATTTTCAATTAAATATTTCGGTTTCAATTTTAAAATATAAAAATTTTTGTTTTCGATTTTCGGTTCGATTTTAAGCATTTAAAATTTTGATAAAACCAAAAATCGAAATTATATTTACACTATTTTTTATTTATTACTCCGTATTTACTTAATATATAAATATTAATATCCTTAAATTAATTAATAAGTAATAATTGTACATATAACAATACTCATTATTACCACACGGCCCATTATTCTTTCTCAGTTGCCCATCACAAATGACAATCATCCCCCTTTTAATTTATATATGGTTATGAATTATGAACTTTTGGTTATGAAATATTTTTTGTGTTATGATCCTATGACATATGTCTTTATATTATGAGTACATTTAATAAAATATTCTCACTAAATATGATTTTTCTGTCACTATTTAAATCATCACCATTATTATTAATTTCTAGTAACCACAGGGATTGACCACTAAACTTGAGACTTAAGAGTGTGTTCTTCTTTAGGTCTCAGGTTCGAACTTTTTAATGTACGATCAATTCCTGAAATGAACTTGTCCATACAGAGTTTTGCACCCATTTGAAGTGGGCCCCCCGCTAGACGGTGAGTGATGTAGGCTTAAAACTTAGGAGTGTGCTCATCTCTAGATCTCAGGTTCGAACCATTTAAGGTACAATCAATCCTTGCGATGAATAAGTTCATACAGAGCTTTGCACCCACCTAAAGTGGGGCCCTCATTAGTGGACGTTGGGTTCTGATCACCCATACAGAGCTTTGCACCCACTATAATTCTTTTTATATTTTACTATAACTAAATTAAGTATTTTTTTTTTATCGGACAAAGTTAGTTGTTAGTAGTTAGTACACCAAGCACCCAAACACTCCACAAATTCACCAAGTCACCTTATAACTCTCATACTCCAATTCGTTCCCAAAGGGAATCGAACCTGGGTCTCCCACTCAATTGAGGAGCCCAGTGGCCAGGTGGGCTAAGCCACCTGGTTATAACTAAATTAAGTATTAGTTTAACCAGGTGACTTAGCCCACCTAGCCACTGGGCTCCTCAATTGAGTGAGAGACCCAGGTTCAATTCTCTTTGAGAACGAATTGGAGTATGGGCTTGATGAATTTGTGGAGTATTTGGGTGTTTGGTGTACTAACTATTAACAACTAACAACTAATTTTTTTCGATCAAAAAATAAAATAAAAAAATTAAGTATTAGTTTCATTATGCTTATCTAAAAAATCGAGTTGAATTGTGTTTATATATATATAGTGTAGAACTCAAATACCAAAAAGAAAAATGAGGTGATCAGGTTCAAATAGAATTTCGAGCTCTAATCTTTTAATTGAATCGAGTTCGAACATGCATTAGTTATACGTATCACTATATAAGTTGTAAGGTTCTAAAATGTGCACCTGAATGCACATGAGACCTACTCTATGAGCAAATATCTCGAATTCGAGTTAATTTCCAATATTACAACTCATAATATTTCAATTAAATTATGGTATAGATGATGTGATGAGGAACCTTCTGGTCATACGGATCCATAATTTCCGCTCATCGTGTGGAAAACCTTTTCCATAATTTATATATGTTGTCTCTAATAATTCTCATGCAATAAATTTGTTAGGTAAATATCTGCTAAAATATCTTTCTGTCGGTGAGATGTAACTAGGGGTGGAGGAAATACCAAAAATACCGGTATACCGCACTTACCGTACCAAAAAATATCAATTTTATAGAAATTTTCGGTATATCGAAATTTTCGGTACGGTACCATACCGTACCGAAAATTTCTGTACGATAACGGTATGAAAATATAGAAAATTTCGGTATACCGAAATACCGAAATATTTCGGTATACCTAAATATTTTCGGTATACCGGAAAAATATACCGGTATACCGAAAATATTTCAGTATACCGGTATATATTGAAATTTCGGTACGGCATCGGTATGTAATATCGGCATACCGAAAAATTCGGTATACCAAAATTTCGGTATACCGAATTTTCGGTACGACAACGGTATGAAATTTTTCGGTATCGAAAATTTTGATATGGTAACGGTATGGCGAGAAAATTTTTGGTATGCCGTACCGTCCACCCCTAGATGTAACGCATTGGCCAATACATGCGGTGACGTTAATGTTCTCGCATTGTAAAAATTGAGTCGTATATTATTTCACTTTGATATACCATATTTTATGAGCCTAAGTATTGTATGCACTCGAATGCACGTTCATTCATAGTGCATTTTAGAAGCGTGCAACTTGTTATGTTGAAAAGTGTGATTTATTTACATAGAAAAGTGCAACTGTTAATATGAGAACATAGTTGCATGCTTCTGTTTGGAATAATTGCACGTTTTTGTTTTATATAATTGCACTATTCTAAAATGCACTATAAGTGCACTGTGCACCCAGGTACACATGAGATACACTCATTTTATGGAGTACATTTTCTGTATTCTGGAAATTACTAGTTCTAAATAAATTTCGAATCCCAACTCAAATTAATCATTTCAATTTTTGCATTTTGTGCGTGGATTCAAAATAATTCCAACTCAAAATAATTCAAAATAATCCTTTTCTTATGTATATTTGCAATATGTATGTATATATTTGGAACGTATTGCATGAGGGTTCAAACTTCAAAGGGCACGAGAAGAAAGAAAAAGACTTTGACTTTCGTCATTTCGTTCCTTTATAATAAAAAAGAAATCTAATCATTAGGGGACAAGAAAATTATTTGAATTTGACAACAATTTATATATGTAAATAGTCTTAGAAGGTTATTAAAAAATATAATCCCTCACATAACATTGAGATCCTTGTTGACTTATAAACACTAATCATTTATGACGACGAAAGTAAATGTTTTCTTTTATTATAATGTTGGCCGGGTTGTATCCACAAAATACTTTGGAGATAAATATTATTACAAGGACAAAGTATAGGGTGTACAAGTCAATTTCACGGTGAAACTGGTTTAGAAGTGTGACTTATATTATTAAAGAGTGTGATTTATTAATTGAAGAGTGTGAATTTTTACTATAAAAAGATACTATAAAAATGAAGGTCGACTTATATTACAAAATAGAAAGAAAGATAATGTGATAATTGTAGAAAAATGATTTATATTATTAAAGGGTGTAATCGTGATAACTGAAATATAAAAATGAATCAGTTTCATAGTGAACAAGTTTCACAGTATACCAAGTCTACTACAAGATTATGGACATGAAGTGACGTTTAATTAAAAATTAAACAATTCATATAAAAAAGTTAAAAAGATACCAAATAATATCGTATTCCACCCGCTAAAAGATTTTTGTGTTGTTAAACTACTTGTTTTGTAATATCTCCTTTTTTTTTTAAAGGTGGACTAATTATTCTTATAAAAAAAAATGTTCACAAGTGTAAAATTCATAATATCTCTTATACATTGGAACTTCTTTTTTTATTTTTTTAATAAAGAATTTATACATGGAACTTGAGACCACCAAAAAGAAAGTTTTTATCTTTGTGATTTGGCCCATTAAAACTGATAGTGGATGATGTGGATCCTTACTTTTTTTTTTTGGGCCTTAAACCCTCAACAAATATATATTGAGTATTTGGGCCAACTTACACTATTCTATTAAAACAATACTAATGTTATTTAAAATAAATTTCACGGCTCCCAAAATTAATTGAACAATTACTATTTTTACTATTTGCACAGAGTTTAATGTGAGATTTTTTAAAGTTTAAATATCCATCTATAAAAGTGTTTAAATATTTAATGAATGAATGTTGAATGTTATTTAAAATAAATTTCACGGCTCCCAAAATTAATTGAACAATTACTATTTGCTCAGAGTTTAATGTGAGATTTTTTAAAGTTTAAATATCCATCTATAAAAGTGTTTAAATATTTAATGAATGAATGTTGATATTTAAAATTATTGTGGGTCACTTTTAAATGAGAGAGAGTGTCATCCATCCTGATATATGGATAATAGATAGAAGGTACTTTTGGCACTGAGTAAAAGAGAAATGGTGGTGAGACCCATAAAAAGTATATGGATGAAATATTGTAAGAAGAACTTTTCTACGGTTAGGAATAGCTTCGCCCTTCCTAACGGCAGGAAGTCCTTTTATTACCATTGAATCGTTAATCCAACGTGTAATATTATTTTTAAATGATTGCACTTTACAGCAATATGACGATTGCACTGTGCATATTGCAATTGCAATTGCAATGCATCACCCAAATAATAAATTAAATTAACAATTATAAAATGACAATAATATCTCTTTTATTAAAAGAAAAGGGTAATATCAATTTTGATCACAAAACTTTATATCATTTTTAATTTTAATCATCGTCATCGAGTTTGATCACTTATTATAAAAAATAGTCAAAATTTAGTTGAACATCATATATAATTATTTAAAATAATTTATATAATAAATAAACTTAATTTACATAATTATAAACTATAATAAAAATAATATTATCTATTTAACCAAAAAAAAAAATTAGCACCCCCCACCAATTCATCTTCCCAGGCACGCCGCCTCCCATCCCATTTCCCACCCCCTTCCTCTTATCCTCCTTTCCATTTCATTTATCCTTTTCGATGATTGGGCTTTGCTTTTGCCGCCGGAATCTCTTCTTTCTCTTTTCTAATATTTAGATTTTTTCTAAGTAAGTTTTGTAACTATATTCTGAAATTGTCAAATTAAGATCTGGAAATTGGGCTTTTGCATTGATGAAATTAGTTGATTCCGTATACGCTTATTTATTTCTGCAAATTGGGTTCGAATTAGGTATGCAAATGGTTGTTCGTTCTATAGTTTTCTTGTTCCTGATTTTTTTCTGAAAATTTTGATTGAGAATTTTTTTGCAAATCTTGGACGGAGAAGATAATACTTAGTGAAATTATGTAGTTGAATGAGAACTAAATACATAGGGACAGGGAAGCAATAAAAACGAGGATTGAGCGAAGACATGAAGGTTGGAGTCATGGAGGAGTGACTGCGTGGTTGTGGCCGGGGACGGTGGTTCTGTGAGGAAGAAGATGGAGGTTGGGAAAAAAATCTGATTTAATAAAATTAAAATTATTTTAAAATTTATTTAAGGCACATTACTTCGTATATTTAATTACATTATTTACCCAAAAAAAACAATTGTTCCCCTATAAAAATGATTCAACATTAAGTATATAAAATCTATAATTTTTTTTAAAATTACATAAAAGGATGTCTTGGTAATTTGATAATTTTTTTTAAAGAAAAATAATTAATATGTCCATGGCGAAATTGTATCGCCTTGGGCAAAGTTAGATGATGTGTCAGTTTTTTATTGGTTCCTTGATGTCAGGAAGGACGAAATTATTTATGACCGTAGAAGAGCCCTTGTAAGAATGTGTTTAAACAATTAAGTATTTGAAAATAAATGATGTGGATGAAAAATATTGAATGGATAGATGAAATTTCATACATTCATTGTGGGTGTTCGGGTGTTTGCAATAAATTATAATTTCGAAGAAGTGATTAAAATTAGTGATTATAGAAAAATTGTTTAATAATAAAAGTTGATAGTGATAGCAAAAATATTTCAAACGGATTTAATCATATGTCGACATGTGGGCACAAACTTATATGTCCACCGCTTATGTGGCACGCCACATATGCAAGGTCCCACCATCATTTAATTAATTTTTTTAATTAATTCAATCTTCTCATTAATTATATAAACCTGAACCCTAAACTATGAATCTTAAACCATAAATCATTCTACGGGGTTCAAGTTTGGCCTCATTGGTCCGGTCAG
This sequence comes from Stenogyne calaminthoides, assembly GCA_037126765.1. NCBI lineage: Eukaryota > Viridiplantae > Streptophyta > Magnoliopsida > Lamiales > Lamiaceae > Stenogyne > Stenogyne calaminthoides. The sequence continues at coordinate 4,890,742 of JBBCBC010000017.1, read as the reverse complement.
ATAAATTTTTTTTTTTAATTATATAAACCTAAACCCTTAACTATGAACCCTAAACCATGAACCATTCGGGCTGGGTGAACCATGAACCACTCGGGCCGGGTTCGGGTTCGGGTCAAGTTGAGTCCAAGTTGGGTAATTTTTTTTTAATATAATTAATGAAATTGAGTAAAATATGAAATATATATAAATGAGAAGATTGAATTAATTAAAGAAACTAATTAAATGATAATGAAGGACTCAGATATGCTGTGGCCATATATGTCGATATGACATATAAAGCCACTCTTACACGCCATGACATATGATCAAATTCGAACATGCAAAATATTGAATTCAAGGTTCTCTTTCATTAAAAACTTTGTCCGATAAAAAAATAAAATAAAATTTCTCTTTCATTTAAAAAAAAAGAAGAAGATAAAACCAATTAATTATTAATAATAGGATTTTTTTTTTCAAATAATAAAGATTTGTACCAAGAATCCAAGATTGCATCGATCTTCCGTTCTCATTCATCCAACAATGGCAATGAACTGATTAACTGAAAATCGAGTTTCTTCCAATAATGCCGCCACCGAATAAATCCTCCCGGAGATTCTCGTTCTTTGGTTTCAACTCGATGCCCTCCGCCGCCGCTGACCGAAGCTCTAATGTCAAGCCGCCGCAGCTGAAGTTGGAAGCGGACAGGGAGGTCTACGGACCCGGCGATTTGATCACCGTCACTATTGAAGTAAAAAACACTGCCAGTTCTTCGTCGCTTTTGATCGAAAAGCTTGCGTTTGAAGTTAAAGGGATCGAGAAATTGGATGTTCATTGGTTCAGCACTCCTAAACCTAGTCCTGATTCTAAGCAGCGTCGAGGTGCCTTTTTCTATTATAGTCTCTTTATGTGAATTGTCTTTTTAATTGTGCCCTAGCGTCAATTTTTCGCTTAATCACGTGAATGCAACAATGTGTAGAAATGATAGGGAGCTATAGAATAAAAATGGAGATCATCTCAAATTCTAAGAAATGTGGAAAATAGTATAATTGGCTCTATTGAGTAATTTGGTCGTAGAGAAACATACATTTTGCAGCATCTAATTGGAACTGTGATGCTCAAGATTTATGATGCTTCTAGGTAATTAATACTCCGTCCCATACTCAATTGATCATTTACTGTTTACATGGTATTTAATGTAAGAGTTGTTTATTAGTAGAGATGAGGGTATTGTAATCCTTTCAACTTTATTATTAAAGTAGATGAGAGGATAAAATGATTTTTAGTATGTATAAAGTAATGGAATGAGATGCAATTTTTGAAATATTGGGAGGATATAGTTGTAAAAAACAATGTTACTTTATTGTCATTTATGGAAGGGGAAAACAAGCATGGGACGAACCAAAATGGAAAATGTCCAATTGAGTATGGGACGGAGGGAATATCAAGTAGGAATGACTCTATCTTTTGTGGACTATATTGGGGACTAGGGATTTGAATTCTTGCCAAAATAATTTGATGAGAAATATTTCAGTTTGGGAGCTCCAATCGACTGTCAAATGTTTATTCAATTTGGTATCTATTATTAAATGTTATATTTTATACTTTTTCTCAGTTGCAGATGAGATGGCACTAAAGAAAAGTTCATAAATAAAAGGACATAATGCCATGTGTAATTCTTTGATATATTTCTCTCCTCAGGTGAGTATGTGTTCATGGATTGCTCGACTGCAACTGTAATTTCAAATCAAATTATTTCGAGCGGGGCGACCAGAACTTGTAAGGCCAAGAATAATTGATAACTCGTGTAGCTTTAGTTATTTGCGTAGATGGAACGTCAAACTTAATACCTGCCATTATTGGAATTGGTAATTGTGAAAATATTCGAGTCTGTACTTCTCATCGCATTTAATGCTGCATGCTTGATACATGTATCGCTGATTTACATGGTAGGTTCTGTGTTGTCAATTTACTGTTTCACTATTTTCAGTAATATGCGTGTGCTAACTATGTATTGTTGATAGCTTTTATATTGTACTCAAGTATCAACTCTTCCTATCAAGAGACAGATTGTTTCTACAATTTCTTTCTAGCAATCAAATCTTGAAACTTGCTGTACTTGATTTGTTATGGTGTCCTCTGTTTCTCTTTTATGGATAGACAAATTTTAGATGTTCCACTGTTGTTTGGGAGGTCATATATCAAAAATGGTTTAAGGATTAATCTCCTTCTACATCCTTCTTTCAATATTAATTACTGGTCACTAAATTTTATTATTTTATTTTACTTGTAGATGTGGTGCACTTCCTTCTGCCAACCCTTATACCTCCATCATACAGAGGTGCAACAATACGCTATCTGTACTATGTTAGGAGTTCATTGTCTGGACAATATCTGATCTTGGAAAATGGAACCTCTCAGGGAGAGTCGAGACAAGAATTTTCGGAACTGGTTATTTTCTCATTGACCTTGGCTTGTGCACTTGCTAGTAGTTGCTTCTTTTGCCTGATAGATTGGCCATTCTTGCGTAGAATAGCACGAGACATTTAGTTGACCTCTTTTTTACATATTAATGTTTTATGCCTTGCATTTGCTCCACAAATACTTCAATATATTATCCTGCATGGAGATTAGCAGGTGTAGTAACTTGTTTCACTCTTATGGCTTTACTCGTTCTATACTATGCTGTCCTTTTATAATGTTCTCTTTTGGTCTTTTAGTAATTCACTTCTCCATATTACTAATGGTGTAAGGTTTTCTAGTTTGTGACACGTCTACTTTTTCGGTAATATCTGATGACCTTCAAATTCCAGGAAGCACGTGTTCCTCTACAGATCTGGGTTACTCAGAAAGCCAATGGTCTGCTCAGTGAAGGAAGTCAAGCTGATGGTAAATTTCCTATGGTTTTCATTTCTGAAACTGCCTGCTTTTTATTTGATTTAGTCATTTTTTTGGTCTTGTTGCTCCACTTCTTAAGTTTATTCAAGTCTCAAGAGATTGAATAGGAGCTTAATTAACTATTCTGCATTGCATTACAACGGGTGTACCTTGCCAAAGGTGGGCTCAATCTGGACTAAATACTTTGAAAAAGCAGCAAAACTAGTATCAGTTGCAATTTCCCTTCCCTTCTATGAAAAATGTTTTCCGACATACTTTGTGTATAATATAGCTGTCCACTTTGCATGACTTTGCCAGGAATAGTTCCTGTAACAACCGTCTTCTTGGATGCTTACTGGAAAGAACTGGGTGCTGATTCTGAGTGGGTAAAATTTGCTCCTTTTGTGCTTCTGTTTCACCTCTTTGTGACTTAATCGTTTGACATGTCTTTTTTGTTCTCCTCAAATAAAGGGGATGTGCTAACTTTGGCCCCAAAGTAGAGATTATGGATTGTTTGTCTTATCTTTGTAGGCCAAATTGAATGAGTCTTCTGATGGTGTTGAAGAAGATTACGAAAGTTCAAGGGATGAAATGTTATCTGTTTCTTCCTACAATCCCACAAAGGGAGATTTAAACAGAACTTTAAGTTCATTATCACTGAATTCATTTACAGCAAGATCTTCAAATCGGGGTTCTTTTTATGGTGAGGGACGCACTAGCATGTTCTCAAATGTGGCACTTCCCGGGTTGTCTGTAGCTGAAGTAATACATGATTCTGCTGCCGGTAAGTAGTTTCTTTTAATTGGCGATTCTTAGAAAACATGCATTAACGATACTACATTTGATTGTTTAATTCCATACATCAAATTTTAAAGTAGTTTTGCTGATTGCCATCTATTTCGATACTGTCCTCAGACAGGTCTCCAGCTCTTTTATTGCCTAGTCAGCAGCCAAGACATCTGAAAGTTTTTTCTGCAGATGATGACTCAGCAGTATCATCTGGTTCTTCACCCGTTGAATCTGGACCATGTAATTGGCTCTTGACGTTCCCATATCTTGGCATTTGAATTACCATTGATCTTTAAAGGCTATTTTTCTGCTAACTTCTTTTGCAGCAGAAGGTTTTGTTAGAGGTAGATCATATAATATCAGACTGGATGATCAAATAAAGCTAAGATTTTCACCTAAGAACTCCGAGTCAACTTACTACTTCTGTGATATGGTAATTAAGGCTTGAGAATTTGGTGCAAGTATTTTCTTTTTTACTTAGTTATGAGCCCCTGCGTAATGTGCAGATTGGTGGGACCCTTACTTTCTTTCATGAGGAAGGGGCTAGGAGATGCCTTGAGGTACTGGTGCATTCTCAAGAATCTATAGTTGAAAACAGCCATTAGTTAATGATTATGATTATGGAGTTGACTGGGATTATTTGTGCCGCTCTTTAGCTGTCAATAACCTTGGAGATGACGGAGACCATTAATCAGAATTTTGCACATCATTCTCGAAGGCATACTCCTACTATTACCAAGGTGCATGGTTCTATTTTATAACTGTTCAGTTTTTATACATTATCCATATGTTGAATTCACATTAAAGTTTAAACTTAAGTTGTTTTACATATTTTATATATTGTTTTGTACTGCATCTCCTCTCCCATAAGTTAAAAAAAAAAAAAAGTTGAGATCTAGATGATGATTTCTGCATGTATGGCTGAAGAAACTTGCTTATGGAATTCTATTGTGCATAACATTTTTCTGTTAAGGATTTATTTTGTGTCCTAAGTCCCAAAATTTTCGTATAGAATATTGTCAAATAGTTGGTGTGATTCTGCTTACTAAAACAACTGAAAGGTTCTATTTTATTGTCTGCAGGGTGGAGATGTAAAAAAATATTAAATGTTTTTTGACTAATTTATTATGACTTCATGTTCATTAGGGAACAATTAACATCTGCTTCTTTCCATATCGTATTGTGCAGGTTTATAGCGATCACCATGAAGTTGTTGCAGATTTAGTTCAAACAAGCTTTCTCTTTTCCATTCCAACGGATGGGCCCATGACTTTCTCTACCCACTATGTCTCTGTGCAATGGGCTCTTCGATTTGAATTTCTTACAACTCCAAGAAACGTGGATTTGACCCGGTATGTCTTGTTTTAAACGGGAGTATCTATCTCAGATGAAACTTCTTGTATGCTATTTCTATTTGGGTTAATTGCAAAACAAATCACGACTTTTTCAATTGTTTTCAGTTACAATATAGTACTCCATGTTTTTAAAATTTGCAATTTATACACACCCTTCCAAATTGTTGCAATTCTATCACATGACTATTTTTCTTGTATGTCCTGCTGACGTGGCAGTGTATGAAATTGCCAAAAAAAAAAAAAAAGTTGGGACTAAACTGAAACATAAAAAAAGATCGTGAATTTATTTGCCGGAATATAGTCATATGATATAATTACAAAACTTAAAAGGTTTGTGTATCGAATTCCAAATTTTAGAAACATATGTTGTAATTGAAAAAACATGAAAAAGTCGTGATCTTTTATGCAATTTACCCTTTCTAATTTCACATTTTTAATATAGTGTATAGCTTATATTGTATGTTGAACTTTGGAAACAAAATCCTCCCTACTGCGTGTTGATGTTCATTTCCGTCGCCTTTTGGTCTCAACACGCAGTTTCATTTCATTTATGGACAGGTTTGAGCATCCTCTTATGATAGAAGGTCGAGACAAATGCGAGTGGATTCTTCCAATTACCGTGCATGCCCCCCCTTCACGGACAGCAGCACCAGCAATGACCCAAAGTAGAAACGAGAGGCCCGTCTCGTTGGAGCCCTTGTGGGTTCGGACATGAAGGTAACCTGATTGTTCGACTACATTAACCGTTCTATCCCCAGATACACAATAGAATCCTTTTTCGAACTAGTTGTAATGTAAAAAGCTTGATGTACAACATTTTTACACTACCTCAATTGGAAGCAGATCATACGTGTTGGATTGTTTTTGTAAATTTTCTGGGTTTAATATTTTCTCATTCTATTTTGGGAGAGGTGCAAGTTGCAAAGAACAATGTTAGTTTCTGCCTAGTTTTTTGTATTTTACTACGTAGAACGACTAGTGTTTAACTAAAAAAATTAACGACCTGTATGTAATACAGGTATATTGAAAATTCAGTTGAATATATGTAAAATTTAAAAAGTGGATCTGTAAAATTAAATTTCGAACTAAATGGTCCGTACAACATGACCACTGTTTGTTTAAAAAAATATACTCCCTCATTTTTTTATTAGATGTCATTTTGAAATTTTTAAGACAATCGTAAGAACATAATTTTTTTTCCAAAATTAATCTTAATTAATAATATTTAAATATTCATAATAATAATTATTATTCGCTGAAAAAAAATATACACATAACAAATTTGTAGGAAATTTGAAATTTAAAATTGAAATGTTAAAGGTAAATATGAGATAAAGGGGAAGAAAATACCAAAACGATATTTATTATAAAATATTTCAAAAGACTAAAACGACATCTAAATAAAAATGGAGGGAGTATATGATACAACATCAAAAGTCTTAATAACATCCTTACAATATGATCACATTTTTATAAGCCACGCTTGCATGAGATGATTAGACATTGACGCTTTAATACTTTAGGATGAGTGAGTATGATTTATGTTAAGTTGTACTCCCGTCTCATATGAGTTTTTGTCCAATTTTATTTGCTAAACTTGATTGATTTTGGCGAGACGAATATTCTTCAAATATTATCCATATTCTATTTCATGTTTTCAAATTTCCCAAGAAAAAAGAAAGAAAATACTCCAATAGATCCAACTTTTTTCTCTTGTAATGATTTGAAACTACAATTTCTCTGTGATAACCCAACTTTACAACAATTTAATTTCGAAATTATAATAATTTCTAAGAAAAGGCCTCCGTGGAAAAATATGTATTTTTTAGATAAAAACAATGAAGTTGAACACAGAATGGGCCCACAATATTAAGTTCCTTATTGGGTTGACCCGTTTTTAAAACCAGCCCACAAAGCAGGACCAATTTGGTATTTGAGTCACAAATACCATGTGCCTTGTCTTTGTGCCCATTTTGACAATATTATGTGCCACCCACCCCACCTTTATCCCAAGTTGATGGCCACAATTCACTAATACTAAAAAGTTGGCAATAATTAACTTCAAATTGAAGGTGCAACCAACTAGATTAATCTAGATAAGCATGGATGAGGTGGATAATGTATTGTATTACAAGATCTTTTTTGGGATATTATAAAGCCCAAGTTAATGATCTTCTGATGTTTAATCCAAATTTCATGTGCACCTTTGGATGTTGAAATCAAATATACAATTAAAATATTTTACTTATGAAATAAAAATCACTAGTGACAGTGTCATCACGCCTAGCCATCTTTCTTGTATAAGTATTTATTCGTATATAAAAATTTGTATAGACTTGATTCATGCTATGAATTTTATTTTAATTCATGACATTTAACCCTACACAAGGTATAATACGAGAAAAAAATGAGTGAAATTGATAAAATAATTCAAGTTCATAGTATAGACATGATTTATGAGAGACCAACTCTTATTCATAATTCAAGATAGGAAAATATATATGATCAAGCCTAGCAAAGAATTCATTCATCTCCATGCCATTAAAACATATTTTTAAATGGTATTAATTATTTTTATTAAATTAAATATAATTAATTATTTTTATTAAATTGTGTTTGATGCACGAGTAATAATATCGTTCAATATAAACAAGTAATAATGCATGGAAGGCTTTGCATTCTTGATAAGCGATATATTCCTTCTCCCTCTATTTGGGCACCAACAAATCTCCAATTTCGATTTGATGTAATCCAATCATCTTTATTACACCTAATACGTATTAAATTATATTAATTAATTAATATATATGTTAAACAATAAAATTAAATACAAGATCAAATGCGGTAATTTAGTAATTTTCATTGTCAATTGGCGTCAAAACACATACAATTAATTATTTTCCTGAGGTGCAAGTTGCAAAGAACAATGTTTTCACCGATTTATTTTATAATTATTTTATTTGTGTACAGATATTAGATGCGAAGATAATCATTACAGCACAGCAATCCCCCACAAAAGACAAGGCTCCCTTAAATAGCAAATTGCTTTTGATTGGTACAAATACAAAAAAATCGTGTCTTTAAAACTTACCTCAATTATTACTTGATAATCCATAAGCCCTAGAACAGCCCACAACATCAAACGAACTCCACTCCACTATGGAATCGGATGTTTTGATCTTCACTCTAGTAAAAACCCCTTTGACTATCATCTACTAAGGGAAGAAGATTTCTTTAATCTTGAAAAAAGTTTGGATTTTTACGGTTTATAGAGATGTTAAATTTCTGGGTTGCTGTCTGCTGCTTTTTTTGTTCAATGGGTGCTTTCACCGCTTATGGCAGTGTGACTTTGAAAGGCTATAACGTTACTCTGTCTTTCACAGATGTTGAAGCTAATTTCGGTGAGTTTTGTTTCTTTATTCTTGTTTTTCTGCCAGTGTTTTCTTGAATTATTAACGTGATGCAGTTTCTTGGTTTATTGAACTTGTACTACGATTTGATCCAAACCTGATTTAGTTTTTATGTTTTTGAATCAATTCAACCGATTGGGTTTTATTTTGGGTGGTGGGATTGGGGTTAAGTATATCTGGTTTTACTCAGGTGAATTTGCCTAGTTTTTCGGTTACTTTCACTTAACTTAGTTGAATTGCTTAAATAATTCAGATTCGGCAAATATTTGAATCAAGTTCAAGTGTTTCTGGTTGAGTCATAATCCAATATTGTAATCTAAGAAAATAAAATGCAGTTCTAAGGGAATTTTTGACTTGGTATTAGTGTTAATTGAATCAATTCGGTTATAACACTAATAGACATTGTCAATTTGTCATGCTCTGCTTTGGGAATAAAAAGGCTCAATGTGGATTTTGGTGCTCCAATTGTGTTCAATTTGGAAGAATTTGGCATCTCTCCTGGTAGTTTTCTAGCAAGTGTTATTTGCTTCTATCACTTAGTGACGTAAATCTCTCGTTAGTACAGCTCCATCTGTTTCAACATCCGGGATATGCGGATTATTAAACGTGGCAGAACCTTTGGATGCGTGCTCACCACTGACTAATAAAGTTGATCCAATAAAGAATCACACATTTGTACTGATTGTACGGGGAGGATGTAGCTTTGATGAAAAAGTCAGAAAAGCGCAAGCTGCAGGATTCAAAGCAGCCATTGTTTATGACAATGAAAACGGTGATTTAGTTGCAAGTATGTTGTTTCCTACCTCCGACTGATATTTGCAATTTCTTGGATATAATGTTTTGTGATTATGTGTATATGCCTTTTTCTTTTGAGAAAATTGTTATTTTAGTCCGGTTATGGTCCTGTCAACTCTCACCAAATTGAAAATAGAATTGTAACTTTCATTTTCTTTTATATTTTAGACGGCTGATTACCGGACTAAAATTTCGAAGAATTGAAAGTTACCGGATTATTTTCAATTCGTGAAAGTCGTTAGGACTAAAAATATTATTTTCCCTTTTCTTTTTGAGGGAAATGCTTGAACCCGTGATCGTATTTTCAGAAAGCTAGTTGAGTATGCCTCTAATTTTGCTGTCACTCTACTAAGTCTATCAGATTTAATAATCCTAAAATAGGCGATCATCTCTGCAGTCGATTGCTATCCCCTAACATAGTCTCTGGGTACCACATTGGCTTCTTTCGTTGCTTTCGCGTCTACATATTAAATTATAGATGTAGGTGGATTCTATCTTGGCTGCAGTTAATAACTTTCCTGATTTTGAACTTATTTAAATTGTTGGGGTAGGTAGTCTTTGCTGTCCCTTTGCTGCAGGAGCCATAAAATCTTAATCAACTATGTTAAGCTAAATTCTTCTTTGTAAATATTTAAATAATGCTTTCATAGAACACTCTTTTCTTCTTTTTCTGGTAGGCCCCTGCATCTTCAATTCTTATTCATTTATAACCGAACGGATATAGTCTTATGCAACCATTAGGGTTAAGGACCACAAATTTGTTGATTATTTATAAACTTTTAGACATGCAATAGCAAAAATGCATATTACCTTATTCGGGGTGATTGATTGAGTATCAGGGTCAACTCTCCAATGTAAGGTATCATGTTCTCTCCAGAAAGCATCAATAGCCGAGCAGTGGCCATATATTTGTAAAAGTTAATCAACGGGAGCTATGATTATTTTAAGAATGCGTGCATAGAGACGTTTTAATTGAACATTTGAGTGTGTCAATCTTAAATTCTCTAAATGTCATTATCTAAAAGGACCAGTTTTTGAAACTCAGTGGCTGGAACTTCTGCTGGTATAAAGATAAACGCTGTGTTCGTTTCGAAAGCTTGTGCTGAAACACTGGTAAAATATGCTGGGGTTAGTGATATGCAGCTGTGTATATGGCCGAGCTTTGAAGATTCAGCATGGTCTATTATGGTTATCTCTTTCATTTCTTTGCTGGCCATGTCTGCCGTGTTAGCCACATGTTTCTTTGTGCGAAGGCATCGCATTAGAAGGGAACACCCTCAAGCTCCACATGTACGCGATTTTCATGGTATGAGCAGCCGCTTGGTCAAGGCCATGCCAACTTTAGTTTTTACAGCCGTTCTTGACGAGAGCTGTACCTCATCAACTTGCGCCATTTGCCTAGAAGACTACACCATGGGCGAGAAGCTACGAGTCCTGCCATGTCGCCATAGTATGTGCTCTCTCTCTCTCTCACACACACATACACACTATGCTTTCAGAATGATGGCAATGATATAAGAGTAACACTTCGGAGCACAGTTGCACCATGCAACTAGTGCAATTTTGACTAAAAAGTTTCAACCAAAATGTTTTTTAATAATTTTTCGCGAATAATAAAAAAATGGTTGTAAAGTATTGATTCGTGGGATGGAAAGGAACAGTTTATAAAAAGAAGGTATTATTAGTTTATAGGCTGGACAATATGAATATTTTTGGAAAGTATTAGTTCATGTGATGAAAAGTATTAGCTCATATAATGAGAAGCATTAGTTGTATACTGGAAAGGTACAAATACTGTTCAGCCTACGAACTAAAACGTTCTTTTGTATGAACTAATAATTCTCGCTATGTATTTCAGGTTTTTTTGGTAAACAAGTCAAATTTTGTTCAAAATTGAGTCAAAATATCACCTTTTGCCATGACTTAATAATTATCATATCTCATTTTTCCAGAATTCCATGCCATTTGTGTCGATGCTTGGCTAACATCTTGGAGAACGTTCTGTCCCATCTGCAAGCGTGATGCAAGAACTAGCACCGGCGAACCACCAGCATCAGAATCTACGCCGCTGCTTTCATCTTCCGCAGGTTCCTTTGCTTCCTCATCAGCAGCTTTATCGTCCTTTAGATCATCATTAGCTTCATCATCGGCCATACAAATACATCCATCATCATCTCGATCCCCATCCGTTTCCCGCCCACAATCCGTCTCCTCCACCCCATACAATCCCAATTCTCTTCTATCCCACCAATCTCCTCATCTAAGTGCAAGTAGGAGCTCAGCTGGCCTAAGGAACATGTCGTCCCAAAGATCTCGCGGTGCCTATTTAGTTTCCCCACACTCGTTAGGCTACCCTTCGTTATCGTCTCTCAATTCCCGATACTTATCTCCGTATATTCCGAGTCCGGCCAACGCTTCATCGAGTTACATCGGATCTTCAAGTCGACCAGCTAACACACTGCATTACAGTGAGTCGGCCACGAGCTTTTCCCCATTCGCTTCAGCTCAGTCACTTCCAGATTGCTAGTGAAGCTATAGCCATAGCATACTGTGATTAGTTGATTCGGAGAAGCTAATGGAGATTTTGAAGAAATGGTGGTTGTTTAGATCTTCTACTAACAGTAAGATAATGAAGATGATAAACATGTGGAAATTTAATGTTGATTGATTATTGGAGATGGTGTCAAGGCCAAACTTGCAGCAAATGGTTTGAAAAATATTGGTATGGCATGAAGCTTTTCCTATATGAGTTGAAAGGTTTTTACTTGCAGAGATTGATTCTTGTTTTTCTTAGCCTCTTTTATTTTTTATTTTTTGGTTTTTTACTTAGATCTGTATATACAGAGGGGGCATTGCTAATTTGTTTCACTTCTTCAGTTGTCTTCGTGAGATTTTTTCTCTTGTATTTTATCTTATTTCTGCTACGTGACTTGGCCTACATGTATAAAAAGTAGTAAAATGAAACATGATTGAAAATAGAGGGGAAATTTGGAGTGACGTCACTTTTGATGCTATAAAATATCAGCCAATTATGCACATGTTGTACAGTGTACAAAAAGAAATATTACTCCAATTTGTAGGTTAGATAATATTAGTATTTTTTCAATATACAAACTAATATTTTTTAATCAGTATAAAATTATACTTTTTCATCACATTAACTAATTTTATTTACCGCTTTTTTCTATGATTTATAAATTTTAAAAAATCAACTTGATTAAAATTCTGAATCAAAATTGAATTAAAATTGCATTGTTCTCTTTATTGTAAAAATGCCACTCAATTTAAAGAACACTCTTAAGGTGGCTATGCGAATTGATTTCATCAACCTTAAAACATTATAAAATTTTCATGCGAACCTAGAAAAGATCCCCTGTATAATACAAAGTACCAGGTACATATACAAAAATGAGAATAACAAATAGTCAAACAACGAGGAAATATATGTTGAAAGTACATGTAAATGATCATCATTATCGAATACTACAATAATATTAGCAGAAAATCTAATTCACCAAACGTGTAATAATCTGTTTGTATTTCAGAAAAAAACACGAAATCAATCCTCCTTCAAAGTATCCCCATGCTGTTCTCTGGTTTCTTGTTGGGAGGTCGAGCTCCTTCCACCAGCAGCTTGATCTCGAGTACCAACAGTTAGAGGTTCTTCTTTACCCAAAGTAAAGATCAATACCAGCACTAACACGAAGAAGACTAGCATGAGACCGATTCTGACTCCGGATTGTGACTTAATGAATCCCGCTAAAGTTGGACCGGAGAGATGTTTTGTTACTACACTTCCCTCTCTATATCCATCGAGAAATCGTGACACTTGGTTGCCCACATTGGTTTCATCGATGCTTTCTGAACCAACAACCTGCTCAACAAAGAGATGCACCATTATATGCAGTTGTAGTGATAGCTTATCAAACTAGACAAAGTCTTGTATGCACCAGGGGCACTGTGCAATTTAAGTGCATTTTGAAATGGTATGTCTTTTTACTAAAAGGTATAGCTGGTCTCGTACATCTGGTGTAAAGGAGACTTACTCATCAAACTATTTTTGGAAAAAAAGGTAACCATTTCATTCAATTCTATCCCTTTATAGATCACAAGCATTTACCATAAGATAAACAAGGATTACGATACCTTGAAGAGTTGGTGAATGATTCTTTTTGTTGTAAACAAACTGTAAATGATATACGTAAGTACTGATATGGGAAAAAACGTGTATTCTAGACAGAGCGAGTCAGGAAGAGCATAATCCTTAGAAAATCATTAAAACATAATCCATTCGAAAAAGCCAGAAAAGTCAAAGAGTGAAAGAGGTAAAAGGAAAGCTTTTGTAAAAGGAAAAACCATCACTTACTGTATGATATTCGTCATCACCATCCCAAACAACCATCTTCGGAAGCGGGGTTTTCTTGTAGACTTCAAATGATTCAACGAAATCCTCCCACTGCTTCAACCCAACATAACCGAATACTAAGTCACGATTTGCAGAGCCAGCAGCTTTCAGAACTTTAATTAGTTCATAGGACTTCTCATCTACTTCATCCTTCATGATTGTTACAACAACTTTCCTTTTGTCATCTTTAAGTAATCTCAATGAATCTTCACTTAAGGGTAATACCAGAGGGAGCAAACTCTGTTTTATGTAATCTTCAACAAATTTTTCTGCGTATTCAAGAAAATAAAGATGGAAAATAAATACATCATTAAATTTAAAAAAGAATGCAAACCATTTTAAAAATCTCCATAAGAAATGTAAAAGTGTTAGCCAAATGTCCTGAAACGTGAAACACCCCATCTTCTTACTATTTTAAACACCCAAAATTGGGGTAAAAATAACATTAAATGAAGAGCATGCTACTTTGATAATCAGAAACAAGCCAACCTTCAAATGGCCCATAAAAAATGCTTTGTTCATTATAGGCTGGGTGAATAGCAACCAAAGCAGGCACTTTATCAAAATCATATAACGACATGATGTCTTCAGAGAAATCCTTTGCCACAGAGAACCATGCTTTCTTCTTATACTTGATGGCTAAATCCGATAACACAGGCTCATTCAAGCCAAAGCCTATGAACACAGGGAAATTAGTGCCAGCTGCTTCGATAAATTCTTTGATAGCAGAGTCGGAATCGAGAAGGGCAACATCACGGGCAACAAATTTTTTCAATGTTTGAACAAGTAAATCAGCTTTCCGTGGTCCAAAATATTCTGTAGGAACTCCATGCATGAAAATCTTTAGAGTTGGGTACCCACTGCATTTTGAAAAGAAATTTAGTACCTTTTCTAATTCTATGCATTCAAAAGATAAATAATACATTTCATGTTAAGAAAAGCAAGGAGAATGAGGCCACATACTCAATATCATGCTTAGAACCAAGCTTTCTGTACTTGTCAGCATCTATCTTCGCCACAACTATGGGCGGCTTTAATCCAGCTAGAATGGGGGCTGCTTTATCTAACTGCAATGCAAGATTCACATTCATAAAAAAAATGGTATTACCAAGTTAAATCTGTTTCAAGCCATGTCTTTTGTGGCTTCATCTCCATACATCTTAATATCAGTTTCAGAATTTTCCCCAATATCTGTTGTTTTTGAGTTTCTAGATGCCTCAAAAAACACCCATCAACCAAAGAACAAAACTGATATCAAATATCCGGTTGTGCTGTATGGTTAAGGATTAAAAGGGATAAAAGATAGCAATTTCATTCTTAGATACACACCATGAGACCAGAATAAAACAGCCATAGCCTATTCTAAATATTAACTAACACACAAAAATTTAATATAATAATGCCACTTTTTATAACTTAGCAGCATTGTCCTGTCATACTATAACTTATAACAAAATAAAATCATGTAAAATCAAAGCCAATACTCTCTCCAATTCGAGAGGATTTCAATTTTCCTGAATCCTCCAAGTTAAGATAAGAACTTGATAGTATAAACTACAGCTACACACTAAGCTTTTTCACTCTGCAGCTGAAAGAAATCTTCTCCAAGATTCATATTCCTTCTAAGAACTCGATTAAACAAAAATTACAATAACCAATCAAAATAATGCACGCCACTTCGGTCCCAAATGCAACTTGAAAAGGCAATCATCTTCATACGAGCGAGATTCAAATCAATAAAACAAAAAACAATAAAAACCCAAATAAAGAAAGAAATCCAAACCTCAGGCGCGAGGCGCTTGCAGTGACCACACCAAGGAGCGTAAAAATCGACGAAAACATAATCAAAATTCGAAATCGCAGCATCAAAATTTGAGTCGGTGAGCTCCAACACTTTGCCGTCCAACTTGAACTGGTTTTCCGATGCAGTGATCGCCGGAGAAAGAAAAATTATTGATAACAGAAACAGTAGTTGGCTAGGAAATTTGTAGATCTTCATAGGAGAAGACGCCATAGTTAATTGGTAATTATGAAACGATTGTTTCTTTTGTAGGGCTTTGCAGTTTTGCTTTAATATTCATCCAGTTTTACTGCACACCCATTTTATTCCAAATCTTGGAAACACATTTGACTATTTGTAACCTTATTCTTTTTGTACTAATCAATTTTTAAAAGATATTTATATATATGTGCTAAAATTGATTATTCAGGAAATAATTCCAACTTTTAAAGTTTTTATAAAATACTTCATTTTACCAACTTGTGATTTTCTTATAAAAATCAATTTAAATCACTTCCTTAAAAAACAATCAATTGCAAACACCCCTTAATATGACCTAAAGTTTATGAACATCTCATGAATCCATTGAAACAGGTACAATATGATCAACTGTTTCACTACTTCCATAGCTACATATGCTAAAAAAATCTCGTAATTATAAACGATATTCCAGAGAGCCAAAATAAACCATCCTGTGATGAGCAATTACGATCTGCTTCACAAGTTGCCCAGAGTGCACATCCACTTCATAGTGTGACTAGAAGACCATCCTGTAGTAAACAACGATACAATCAAGCTCGTATAAATATGAAGTAGTATGAACCAAAAATTATCAGTACATTGTCTACTGTAAAATGGTCGGAGAATTTCAGTGGTGGCAGCAGCCATTCTGTGAAAAAAATGGGCCGATTCTGAAGTGGTCTTTCACCATCTGCTATAGAGGATACAGAGCTGGTGTAAGAGTATTATGTACGAAGTTAACGAACAAGAATCAATATGCATGTAGAGTTAATGGAGTGGAACCTGAAGCTCGTAGAAGTATTCTGTGTGAAACAAAGGACTGCAGTGACATGAAAGATTTCGTCAATTTAAATAGTAAAAACTGTGTAATGTAAAAGATTTTAAGGTTGTAGGTGGAGGGATTTGGATATGTGGTTTTAAGGTTGATCCTTTTTTCTTTTCATAGGAAAAAATGTTTACTTTCCATAATTAGTACTAGGGGTACTCAAGCCTTTACAATGCCTCATAGTAAACTCGTAGATTATAATAATAATTATAAAGAAGAATGTACCTGCCAAACTGCAGGCATGAAGTCACAATATGGTATATTCTGAGGACCTCTTGAATAGAACACCTTACAGTCGGACTTTTTCCTGAAAGAGTTCTAATCTTTCAGACATTCATCACGTCAAGACATGGAATAATAGGAGACACTATTTCCAGAGGTTAGTAAGAATATTAAAAATGGTCATAGCAGGAATTCTTGCACATCCAAGAGACGAGGAGAGATAAGTACTTGAAATGATGGGCTACAATTCTTTTTTGATCTTATATGGTGGTATTTGAAAGTAAAAAGCTAATTGCCAAATCTGGTACAAGAAATATCTAAGGAAATAGAACTTGAAGCACAGATTCAAGTGAACTATGTGTTGGTTTGATGACGGAAGACAACTGAATTTGTTCATAGGTCTAGAAGATTACATCAAAAACAAAATGTGTCATATTTTTCATTAACCTTATCACTTCAGTTGTAGATTGCTTATCACCAAATGTTGCTGATTTCGTAGCTAAAACAAGCATGGGATGGGCCAGTAGAACCCTCTGCATTTCCTGAACTGCAGCTCCGACTACTGTCTGTAGGGAAAGACTCTTCCTGTCCATAGTTAAATAAGCTCAACTTCGAACATTTATTCTTTAAACTTGAAAGCCACCAAGGAAAAGAATAGGGACTTGGAAAACTAAAAGTAAAAGGTGGGGTGCATTTTGTCAAGTATGAAAAGGACACAAGAAAGAAACTATACAGATTGATAATATGTATACAGGTGAAAAATGTACTAGTAAAAAACGAACTGACTAGAACTAGAAAGTGAAAAATATATATCAAATAAGTTTCTTGCCTACGCCATGAGTAAGACAGAAACTGAAATGAAAGTTAAAATAACCAAACAGAAATCAAGCAAGAATTCATTGTGAGCTATAACCTGTTGTTCGCTGTTGATGAAGATGGCAAAGCACGATCCATACAGTAAAAAGCTCCGATGCTGGAGTCAAAGGATTCCTTATGAGGTGTTCGTAACTGATAATACATAACATTAATTTTTAAAAGAAAATGCTGAAGAAACATAGCTGGAAATTTGATTGTGCTGCTAAACATTATACCAACCTGTCAATCATAAGCATATAAACAGAGCTGCCTTGCTTCTCTTTTTCATTCTGAAGCCGAGAAGGCAATGTCTGCAAGATGGGTGAATGCTCAGAGAAGTAATACATAAAAGAAATGCTATCTCAAGCACCACAAAGTTATGCTTCTTCTAAGTTCTAATGAGCCCACACCACCAAAGTAATACAGTAAATATCACGTGCAAGCCAACTCTAATTCGGAATGGATTAGTTAGTGATCATTGATAAATATCAGTTTTCAGTGCAGAAATGAATGTCATAAGGATAATGAATTACTAGCACCATTTGTTATTAGCAACAGCTTGAAATTTGAAAACTACGTTCACAAGATAATGAATATATTCAGCCAAATTAAAAAGGATCTTTTACCTTAAGTGTAGCAAGAAATTCGAAACTATTGTAGCATCGGGTATACAAGAACCGTTTCATGCACGCTACAAACAAATCTTTATCATATCGATTCTCATTCACCTTAACGCTGCTTCTTAATCCTAATCATCATTACAATAACTCAAATTAGCCTAAAAAATGCTACAAAACTTAATCATCTTGTTTTAAAGCAGTAAAAAATCACCATTAGCACCAACAATTCGCCGCTCAAGAGCCATTGCAAAACTGGAAACATCAAAACGGCAGTCTAAATCAATAAACATCACCGCACGCTCCAGCCCTCCATATTGCACGCCCTTCCACTCTTTAGGCAAAATACAATTTATCGCAGCCTAATCAAATAAATTAACAAATCAAAATCATATTGCAGTTTTTCAATCGAGGAATAAGTGGGAGGGATGCAATTGTTGTGTTCACCTGGGTGAGGATTAGGGTTTTGGCAGAAGGAGAGAGTCCCACGATTTCGACGGTGTTGCCGACGCGGAATGGCAGGCAGTGAAGCGGCGGCGGGAGTAGGAGAAAGGGCCGCTCTGTGAGCATTCTGAGGAGCGCTTTCCTTGCTGTTTCGTCCGCTTTGATCCATGAAAGCGCTGATGCCATTGCTGCATTTGGGCGGGAGGAAAGGATAATTCTAAAACCAAATATATTGTGCTTAATTAATATTTTAATATTAAAGAAAATAAAATTGCAATTTTTATTTTCAAGAGGAAAAATATTGAATGAGTGACAGTAAAACTAATCAACTAGTTCAAAATGAAATTAGTAAATAATGAGTATAGATTAATTTTGATCAATTATCTAATACTAGTACTTTCTCATGCAAAAAATTGTATAACTGGTGAAATAGTATTTGGTTTTGGTGAACATATAATGTTTATTTAGTCTAATATGACCAATATGTACATTTTCTGTTTTCCACATTATTATATTACTAGTTTTGTACTCACTTTCAGTTTCTGCTATTGGAGAAAAAAGATGGTTCCCAAAATTTGAAAACACAAAAATGTATTTTTATAATGAGTTCACACCATTACTAAATTAATTAGGAAAAATATGACCACTAGTTCTTTGAAGACAAATTTTTGTATAAATGATATTTGACCATTGTTTACCAAAAAGATGCAGAATTATACCTCTTAAAAACTACAAGATGAAAGAAAGAAATCTCCTTTGTGCTGCTCTATTCAGTTCTGCCGTAAAAATTCTTGCATTACACATGAAAATATTTTCTTAAACATCTTCACCTTCTTCAGCTTATCTCGAATAATCCTTGAGACACAGAGCTATCATCCATCACCATCTGCATCTTCAAATCTTCAAGAACCACACGCAGTTCCTCCATATCCAAGTCGAAACATTTCCCAGCTGAAAATGAGTGCACCTTCTTCTTCACCTCGATCCAGCTTTGTCCCGCGATTTTCGTCAAACCCCTAGTCCTAGCCGACCCTCTAACCTTCGCAGACTCGTCCCACCTCCCGCTCGCTGCGTACAAATTCGACAGCAACATATAACTCCCCATCGCCTCACCATCAAGATCAAAAATACGAGCAGCACTCTCTTCTGCAGAACCCGTATCCTTATACATTTTGCAAGAATTCAGCAGAGCTCCCCACACGGGTGCATTGGGTTCAACAGGCATGCTTTTCAAGACCCGGCCCGCTTCATCAACAAGCCCGGCCCGCCCAAAAAGATCCACCATGCAAGCGTAGTGCTCCACTCGGGCCTCAATTCCAAATTCCCTAATCATTTGATCGAAAAGTTCACGACCTTCTACCACAAGGCCCGAGTGGCTACACGCAGAAAGAATAGCAACGAAAGTAACCTCATCGGGCTTAACCCCATCATCCACCATTCGATCGAAAATCTTCAGAGCTTCGTTGCCAAGCCCATGCATCCCATACCCGGTAATCATTACGTTCCACAAGATTATGTCCCTAAATTCCATTCCTTCAAATAGTGAATGTCCTATCCTAAAACTACCACATTTCATGTACATGTTTACCAAACCATTTGTTACCAACATTTCTTTATCAATCAACGATTTAATTGAACGGGCATGAATTTCTCTACCAAAACAGAGTGCTGATAAATCAGCACAGACTGATAACACACTGGCAACTGTAACAACATTGGGTATAACTTGATCAAACTGCATACAACGAAACAGTTCCAAAGTCATATCCTTATGTTGCCCGCTAGCAGCAAATGCATTAATAAGAGCGGTCCAGCTAACAATATTAGGCTTTAACATTGAATTCCTCAACCTCTGGAACGCAGAAAAGGCCTCATCGCATAAACCAGATTGAGCATAGGCTGATATTAACGCATTCCAGCTTACTAAACTCTTCGATTTTAATACAGAGAACGTATACTCTGCCTTTTCTACAGCACCATTTCTCCCATACATGCTTATAAGTGCATTGCTAACAAATACATACTTCTCAAAGCCACCTCTAATTACATGGCCATGCACAATCTCACCATTGATCCGCGTTCCAGCACATGCTGATATAACAACAGCAATTGATTCAGCAGTAGCATCAACGCCTTTCGCCCTCATCCGAGCATATAACTCCCATGTCTTGTCGAAACGGCCACACCGAGCAAAACTAGAAATCAACGACGTCCAAGTCACGGAATTCGGCTCCCAGCCCTCGTTCTCCATTCGACAAAGCATCCCATACGCACCATCACAGTCACAGTCTTTGGCAAAACCCGATATCATAACATTCCACGAAACACAACTTCTCAGAGGCATATGATCGAACACCTTCAAAGCAACTTCCGTCCGGCCAAATTCTCCATACATTCCCACTAACTCATTACAAACGTGTAGATTATTCGACAGCCCCATCTGTATAGCATGACAATGGACAATTTCGCATAATCTAACATCGCCCCTCATGGCACACGCCTTTATAATCAGCGAAAACCCAAACCCATCAGGCTGAACATTAATTCGACGCATTCGGGAATAAAATCCCAGAGCATCTTCGTACCTAAAGTCCGAAACGTAAGCACGTAACATCGAGTTCCAGAACAGAGAGGTGAAAAAGCAGTCTCCGGGACAATTATCAAACACCTTGCGTGCATCATTCAGGGAAATTTTCGCGTATGCAGAAATGAGTCTAGCTGACAAGAACGCTGAGAAGGACGATGTAAGTACAATCTGCGCGTGTATCTGCTTAACGGGTCGTTCAAGATCAAAGCTTGACTCAATGCTGCTGATGCAATGCCGAAGAAGTCGATCGAAGAGTTCAACGACGACATTGTTCGATTGAGTGTGAATTGATTGAACGAAATGTGATTTATACAACTTGGACTTGCAATCGGCGGGGAAGAAACGCTTTTGTAAACGAAGTAGAAGGATCATCAAGCATCAGGGTGGATACAATATTGAACAATACCTGCTCAGAGTTGGAATATTATTATTATAAATATATTATGTGTTAATTTAAAATAATAAATAAATTATATGCTCATTTTGATATATGTACGACGGCTAGGTCTTTTATGGACCCGGGTGCACCGTCCACTCATAGTGCATTTTAAAAACATGTAACTTGGTATGTTGAAAAGTGCGACTTATTTACACATAAAAGTGCAACTGTTAATATGAAAACATAGTTGTATGCTTCTGTTTGAAATAGTTGCACATTTATATTTTGTATAATTGCATGCTTCTAAAATGTACTATGAGTACACGGTACATTTGGTGCAGATGAGACTAACTCATGCACGACATATTAAAAAGTGACCAACACGAATTTAGTTATGGCTTTCTTTCAAAATTTTTTTTTTAGTTATGGTTTATTCCTAAAATAGTTACTAGTAAAGTAGTAGTAGAAAAAATAAAATAAAAAAATTGGAAAAGTACAACTACAATGCTCCAATATTTTAGGATAATAATATGTACTCCCTCCATATATTTATCTATTGTTGAATTATTTAAAAAATAATATTAAAATAATATATAGTTGGCTTTTATAGTATTTAATAGATGAAAAATGAAGTATTTGGGGGTGATTGGGATGAAAAGTGAGGAAAATAATATTAAAATACTCCCTTCATCCACCAAAACTGTGCTAATTTCGTTTTGACATGTTGTACGAAAATGTAAATTAAATACGTTTATGGACACAATTTTTTTTATCTTCAACGTCCAACAATCACTTAATTACTCAAGTTATCATTATACTTTTACTTACAATCAATTATGTTATTTATAAATGGACTTAATTTACCTTCCCGTACAACATGTCAAAACAAAATTATCACAATTTTGGTGGACGGAGGGAGTAATAGTTAATGGAGTGTTACTTTTTCTTTTTATGGACTGCGATAAATATAGTGGAACGCCCATAAAAAGAAAATAGGATAAATATAATAGGACGAAGGGAGTATAAATCAATATTCAATTATTTTCAAAATATTAAAATGTCAATGCCAAAATTATACTCTGTTTTACTTGGAAATAACCTCACGCAAGTGTTTTTTTTGTTTTTTATTTTAAGGTGCGTTAGGTTGTGACTCACCAGTGTATTTACGTTTCACAGACTAAGAGGGCTCCGCTCCCTTTATTTATTGAGATGCCATGAACCTCCGCTTTCTCATTTCCTCTTCCAAAACCCCTTTCTCTCTCTCCTTAAACCCATTCAACTTCACGCCTCTCTCTGCCCCATTCCCTCTTCGCAGCCATATTCCGAAGCGCCGGACTTTGCGTTTTCGCCATTGTTGTTGCGGTTTCTCCTTCTCCCGAACGTTTTCTGCCAAAGCAGCGATGTGTACTTCACCGCCGTCCGTTCACGTGAAGGACCACATTGATCTAACGGACAAGGAGAAGCAAATATTTGATCGTCTTCTCCAAGTCCGCCGCCACTTCAATCTCGAGACGGAGCTCCGCGTTGCTGGTGGCTGGGTTCGCGATAAGGTATTCAATCACTAAATTCTCTCTCTCCCCTTTTCCCTTTCTGTTTAATTACTTATAGTATGGGAATAACTATGGCAATTGCTCTGTTTGATGTGTTGGAAACGATTATTACTGGTAAAATATGTGGAACTGTTATGAAATTTCCATGTGTTATGAATGAATTGACTGTGCGGCTTAAATTTCAAGGTGCATCTATGATAAGACATTGCTCGGTTGAAAATTGAAATTGATGAATTTTTTTGGTGGTTTGTTTAATGCTTGTTGTGTTGTTTTACTTTATTTGTATCAGCTTCATTGATGCTTTTTATGTTTGTTTCTTCTACTGCAGCTTTTGGGGAAAGAATGTAATGATATTGATATTGCACTTGACAATATGTTGGGTAGGGAATTTTGTGAAAAGGTGAATGAATACTTGTCTTCCACAGGCGAAGAGACTTATGGAATGGGTGTGATACAGAGGTACTTTTCTTTCTTTGCTTCATCTTGCTTAGTTTTATTAAATATTAATTGATTTTGACTATATGAAGGTTATGAGGTATTTTTGTGACTCTTGGTTTTAATGCATTAGTCTGGTTGTTATTGAACATGAGTATCATTTTTCCTTTTTCAAGAGCTTGAAATATTCACATGTTTTTGCATAATGTTGATTCACAGCAATCCTGATCAGTCAAAACATCTGGAAACAGCAACAATGCGCCTTTTTGATGTATGGATTGACTTCGTCAACTTAAGAGCAGAAGACTACTGTGAGAATAGCCGTATCCCGACAATGGTAATTATTATCTTTTAATTAGAAAAGTATGTTGACCAATGTTCTATCAGAACTGAAATTATAAATATTTTTTGCATATATATTTTTTTTTTTTATCACAGAGGTTTGGCACTGCTCTAGAGGATGCTCTTCGAAGGGATTTAACAATCAATAGGTACCCGTTTGTACACTTCTAACCTCTAGATTCTTTTTTGTACACTTGAAAAGATGTGGTCTGGTGTATCTATGTTTTATCCCTCTATTAGTCCCTTGGCCTTTTCTCTCTCTTGATTCTAGTACTTTGCTGGTGATGTATATTTTGGGTATTAAGTGGTTTCTTAAAACCGGTTCTTGAAATCTAGGGGATTTTAAAATCCTGAGAAATAGTAAGGTGTGTGTTTGTTCTGAGATTTTGAGTAGGATACTAGGATGAGATTTAACTGTATATCAAATCAATGTGTAAGAGTGAATGCTTTTGTATTATTATAACAGCGTTTGATGATTGAATATGTGAATTATGATTTAACTATATAATATATTAAAAGTATGAGTAGAGAGAATTGATTGTATTGGAAACTGTCATAGTAGGTTTACATGTGCTGTAATGGTGGTTTAAAAAACCGGATTTCAAAATCCCGATGTACAACCGGATTTAGATTTGTAAATATAAACCTGGTTTCTAAAAATCCAAACCAACATCACCAGTATTTAGACATTTAGAATGTAGGTAATGTAAAGATGCGTGTGTTGTCTGTGTATACTTATATGTAAACTATTTTTATATTTATCAATATAACTTTAACTTTATAATCCTCTAATTTTAATTTTCTATCTAACAGCTTGTTCTACAACATTAATACAAGTTTAGTTGAAGATTGTACACAAAGAGGTAATACAAGTTTGTTGGTTTTATGCTCAAATATGTTACCACTTGTTTTTCTAAGCATCCCCATTACCATTCTTATTGACCAACTGTTTTGATTATCAACCATTTACAGGCATTGCAGACTTGAAATCTGGAAAAATAGTTACTCCATTACCTCCAAAGCAGACGTTTCTAGATGATCCTCTTCGAGTTCTTCGAGCTATACGATTTGGTAGGTGGCTTTACAAAAAAGCTGATTTGAGTGTTTTTAATGAATGAACTTAAAATTAATCACCTAGAATCTAAAATCTAAAAGATGAGAAGGGTTCAGTTCTAGCTGATTCTACTTTTATTCAACTTCTACTTTTTACAAATTTTACAAACACTAACCACTTCCACTATTAAAGCAAAATTTTCTACAATCACTAAATTAAACCACTTTTCAGAATCATACTTTAGAACTTATTCCCATTTTAATTTTTATCAGGTGCGCGATTTGGGTTCTTGCTGGATGAAGAATTGAAGGTAGCTGCTGCAGACGAGGATGTCAAAACTGCCATTGCTGATAAAATTAGTAGAGAGCGTGTTGGTCATGAGGTATGCTTTCATATGCATCTAATAGTGCTTTGAGTACTAAATTACAACCATTTGTTTTTTTTCCTAGTAATTTGAAAATAAGTTGTCTCTTTTCTGTCCATTTTATTATGCAGATTGATCTCATGGTATCTGGCAATGAACCTGTGAAAGCAATGACATACATTTCCGAGTTGCAGCTTTTCTGGGCCGTGTTTAGTCTTCCACCTGTGGTAGAACCATCAACTCCAGAAGGAAGCGAGAGGTATCTTCTAACTCATTGCTTAAGTGTGTTTGCCAGTCTTGATATTATTTTTATTACAGAAGAATAATTTTGTCCCATTTCCCCTATTTATATTAATTTTGCATCTAGTTTTGAAAATACTTAAAATTTGAATTTGGATGGCGCATTAGATCCATCCACGTTCAAATCCTACTTTTGGTTCTAATTTTCGGCTTACATAAAGTCATAGTTGTTAAGGGCGTGCTTAAGGTGCGCCTAAGGCGCCAGGCGCACCAGGCGCTGGCTGCCGCTCCTAGACACAGCTAAGGCGGGCGCACCATTAAAAAATTATATATATATATTTTTTAAATCGTGTTTTGGGGTTTTAAGGGTAGGAAACTAGGGTTTCGAGTTGAAACTTAAAACCAGCGGCCGCTTTTTCATAGTTTCTTTCTCCTCTCTTTGAATCTCTTCTCTTCCCTTCTCTTAGACTTAGGGATGAAGAAATTGAATTTGACTATTTAGAACCTCCAGAAGAGGAGGAAAAACAGTTTAACGAGGAAGACCCACAATTTGATGATGATGAAGAGGAGGAGGGTGATTTTGATGATGAATTTGACAATGAAAATGATTAGTTTGCTATTTGTTTGCCTTTGATTTGGTCCATTTGGATACTTATTGGTTATTACTTCGTGCTTTTGGAGTTTGCAATGTGTTATTGAAGATTATGCCCTTAATTTGTGTCATTTATGTGTTTTTGAACTTTAAACTAATGTTTATTTACATGCTAATATGTGTATTTCAAGGTTTTATGTTGTTTTTTCCAATTTTTCGGCCCAGGGACGCAAGGCGCGCCTAAGGCACCAGGCGCAGCTTTGCGCCTTGTTGCGCCCGTAACAACTATGCATAAAGTATTCTAGTCACTTATGCATCTTCAGTTGTGCTCGTTTTTTCTGAGCCCTGAATCTCACCAATTAAATATGTTGTGGTGACTAGGCTTTGTGTTACTTTCATGGATTCTGCCTGGAGGCTTTTGCAGTCAATAGGCTCGTCTTCCTTCACTGTGAGTATTATATCCATGCACATATTTAATCATATATGGATAATTAGCATTACTGTCTTCAACTGATTGTAAAAGGATTATAAACATGGCAAAAGTAATAGTGACCAGTCGCAATGCATGTTCATGTCCAAACTTCAAGTTGTGTATGTAAATGTTTTTATGATTTCAGTTTATTTTTTGTTTCATTTCCTACCCCATCTTTATTATTCATTCATCCTCCTGAATAAAACCCAGCATGCACCTTATAGGCTGAGGTATTGGTACTCATTTTTTGTTTATTTTAAGATCTTATAAGCTGTTAAAACTTCAACCTCTTTTTTTTACCAAACACTCTTAGAGAGCTTACAAGCTGTTTTAAGGAGCTTATAAGCAGCCAAATGGGCTCATAATTTAATAATCTGTCATAGCTGCAACTTAAATTGTATTTTATGGTTAAATAATATTTAAGAAATTGATCTTTTTTTTCCTCTGATGAATTTAATGTCTTCTTGGAGATAAAATTGTATGTTTAAGCTATATTTTCTATTTTTTACGTCTTCAGGAAGAGCAACAGAGGCTCTGTCTTTATGCCGCTGTCCTTTTACCATTTAGAAGTACTGTTTACAAGGACAAGAAAGGGAAAAAGGTAAAATGAGTTGGCATACTGCATCTATTTGTTAGCATATGTTATTTTAAATTTTTGCATCTTTTGGACAGATTCCAGTTGCTAGCCACATCTTTCGCACTTCTCTCAAGTTGAAGTCTAGTGATGCTGAAACAGTATGATGCATAATTTGTTTCAGTATTTATGGTTATAATCTTTTAAAAATTGCCACAATCTGTTTTTTGTTCGATAATAATTCATATATAATAATGATCTTGTTGCAGGTTATGAGCTTGCATCTCGCAACAAAAAAATTTATATCCTTAATTCCTTCTATCATTTCTGATGAGAATTCACAAATTCTTGAAGTTGATGGGAAAACAGAATCTGGTGACAATGTTCAGCTTACTTCAAAACGCCGAATAGTTTCTGGTAATGAGCTTTCTCACCTCTAAGACTCGTCATTTCAACTTTCTAGGTTTCGACCTTCTAGGTAACATATTCAAATATTATTGCTCGAAATAATACATTCGTTTTCATTCATGAATGTGATAAAATTGACTCTCAAACGTAGGGTTGCTCCTTCGAGAAATCAAAGAATTTTGGCGTCCTTCCCTGCTGCTTGCTTCGCTCTTATACCCTGAAGACATTGCTTCGTGTACAAATAAGGAGATGGAATTGAACGAGCGAGGAGCACTATATAACAGGGTGGAGAAAGCAATTCTTGAAATGGGTAATAGCAATTTCTTTCTGTAACCCTTAATCACTCTTTGCTAATATAGCTCATGAATTTTGTATGCAGGATTGGAGAAAGTTTGGGAATTGAAACCACTAGTGAATGGCAAAGAAATTATGAATATCTTGCAGATAAAATCTGGTGGGCCAATCGTGAAAGAATGGGTAATGCCTAGCTACTCCTCTGCTACTCCCTTTGACACATTTTAACTGCCATTTTAAGAATAATTTTTTTACCCAAAATAATTGTCCTTTGCACTAATTTACTTTTGCCCTTCTACTTGTTTTTTGTGATAGCAACAAAAACTGCTTGAGTGGCAGCTCGCACATCCCTCTGGATCTGCAGAAGAATGCATTGATTATATGAAATCCAAACGAGCAAGAACAGAGTAACTCGTCTACAACCTTCTCTTTAGTGTTCAGAGTAAGTTCATAGCATCCCTATTCTGTTTTGCATCTTTGAACAAATTCAGGCTCACTCATCGTGCTACCCTACTTAATGACTGTAGAAAACAGTAAACTACTTGGATGCATGTTGCTATTCAAACGATACATTTACGACTTTGTACAGAAGTTGCCAATCACTAATCTATATAGATTACCAAGAATTACAAGAAGTTAGGAGATTAATGCAAGAGATGAGCATATGTCTTGATAAGGATTTGTGACAGTGAACATCTCAAACAACCATCTTCGAATCTTTTTTCTTATGTTCTAATTTTTTATTCTGGGATTAATTTTGATCAAAGATATCATAAGATAGTAATTATCTAAAATCTGCTGCATTTTGTTCGTATTTACATATATCAGATTTGGAGATTGTTCTGTATATCTGTAGTTGTCAGGCATTCTTGCGTACCTGTTAGACGTCTTAAAGTGTCGAATTCTAAAATATGCCGACTATGGAATTCTTGGGACAAATATATGAAAGTATGAAGTATTACATTTTAGTTATTTAATAATTTATAAAATTAATTTATTTTTAAAATGTGATATTTTGTATGTTAAAATATATAATTTTAGAAAAGGAAGTTTACACGAACTTGATTTAACTTAATTCTTATTTCTCAAGAGACACAGTACTTTATTTTTCATACTGCGAGTGGTTTGTGTTATCAGTATATGCATTGTGCCAATATGATAAAATACAATCATGTGTATAGTTATGAATTCTCTCGACTATGTGTAGATTACAATGTACTATAATATTAAAGTGAAATACCATTAAAGGATTAAAAATGAAAGACACAACTCATAAAGCATATGACTTGAAAAAGGCAAACGAAAAAAGAGAAAAGTCATTGCAAGTAATAAATTGAGAATATGCTATTTTCAGCACATACACAAGAAATAAACTAGAAACCTTTTCCCCCTTTAACATCCAACTTTTGTATATGTTGATTTTGGTCAGGGACTTGGGCTAAGTCTGTATGCATTCAGGTGCACAATTTAACGTAAATAAATTGTCTTTTAGTATAATAAGTTGTATAGTTTTAAAATGACTGTGTACATGAGATCCACTCTTAGTTAAATGTAATTGAGTCTTAATTTGCCCCACTAAAATATTCGAAGTTTAAAATTCTACTAAAATTTGATCGAGATCGATTTGGTAAATTATACTATCTCCGTCCTATTTTTGATTGACCATTTCACTTTTGGCTCGTATTTTAGTGAGCGAGTTGTTTATTAGTATATGAAATGATAAAATGACTTTTAAGAAAGTGTAGATAGATGAGGGGTAAGACTATCATATTCCATCTTAAAAATTTATTTATTATTTTAAATATTAATAAACAACCCACTCGTTAAAACACAAGTCAAATAGTAAATGGACAATCTAAATTAGGACGGATGTAGTATTATACTTTATTAATTAAAATTTTCATTTATACTTGTAAAATTTAAAATGTATATTTGATAAAACTTTCAAAATGTACTATTTGGTGCACAAAAAAAGTCAAGAAACTTCCGGAGTTTATTGTGTAAAATGGGGCTTTTACAATTAAGAAAATCATAAAGCGAAGTGTGTGAGAAATGGATGAAACCATTCGACTTCCATTGTACTCTGCATTCTCGTCTCTCTCATCATCTCACAAGCCTTTCCCCTTAATTTCTCTCTCAATCATTTCCACCAATTAATCTTCCCAACCAATTTATCCTTCAATCGCGAAAACCCCATTTCGGAAAACCCCTTCAAAATTCTCGATTCATCGAACCATCAAGCAACTTTCCCCATTTCTTGAATCCATTTCAGACCCTCAATTTCAATATCCGAAATAGCTTCATCGCGAACCCTTATCGGCAATGGATCCCAAGAAGAAATTCAAAAGGAATCAACAGAAGAGGGATCTCGACAGGCTTAGCTGTTTACCCGATAGCATTATAACTCACATCCTCTCATTTCTTGATACGAAATCAGTAATCAGAACATCAGTTCTATCGAAGCGATACAAATTGCTGTGGACTCTCTCGCCGTGCCTCGATTTCAAGCTGCCTGAATCGCAGAGCGGCAGTTTCGATTCATACGATGCGAGTCTGCTATTTTCACTAGGCAAGGTTTCTACTGTTGTTTCATTCATGGCGTATGTGAACCGTATTTTGCAGTTTAGGGAAAATAGTAATCTAGTTTCGTTTCGCCTTTCGTTGCACAAGGATGTTTGTTTGGATTTTGTACAGAATTGCATTGATTATGCAGCTCGCCATAAGGTGCAACATCTGAGACTTAGAGGTTATTTTAAACGAAAGCCTTTTGCATTGCCTGAAATGTTGCTTACTTCTTCGTCGTTGATTACATTGCACCTGCATAATGCTACTTGTAATTGTATTGAGTTGCCGAATTCAGTTGCCTTGCCTAGCTTGAAGATCATGCGTCTCAAGAATTTCGAGTTTTGTGATAGGAATTTTAGTGGGGAGTTGTTTGTGGGGTGTCCGAATCTTGAAACTTTGGTTTTGAGCAAGTGTTGTATTAGACCTGTGAATAATCTCAAGGCGTTGGATTTGAATTGCTCGAATCTTAAGAATTTGGAGATTAGGTATTGGAGGAGTCCTTGGAAATGTTTCGACGAGCATGTGATTGTTGTGAATGCTCCCAAGCTTGCTTTCTTTAAGTTCCAAGGTCATCTCGTTCGAGTGAATTTCAAGGATGTTTTACCCTGTTTGGAAAGAGCTTGTATTGACTTGTGCTATCCCACAGCATGCTTTATGGTGAATGCAAGTGAGAGAAAGCAAACAATTTCAGAGAGTTTTCTGTGTATGCTTCAACATATATGCAATGTTAAGTTCCTCTCTCTATCATTGAAGACCGTCGAGGTACTGCGAAAATTTAACCTTGATAGTTGATACCCTTATCATGCCAAGAAGTTGAATGAAAAATGATTGTTGGAAATATACTATTTTGCCTTTTGCATAATCAAATTATGTTGATTGTGAATAAATTGTAGTGCTCAGTACATGAAAAAGGACTTCTTGTTATCTCTTCTGTTCAATTTTGGTATTATTCAATTTTGCAGATGAGATATAGCAACACAACTCATATATATATTTGTACTTCCTTAGGTTTTATGTGCTGTTCCCGATTTACATGTACGTGCACCAATTGTTTTCGAGAATTTGAGGGTTTTGAAGTTCACAGCTGAGAATAAATATACAGAGAAGACTATCCGTATCGAGGCTGTTACAGAGTTACTGCAGAGCATCACGAATGGTGTTTTGATATTCGATGCTTCTAAGGTATTATTCTTATCGTTCACTCCCTTTTCATCTCACATTAGTTTCATAGAAAGATTAGCAAAAGCAAATTAAGACAAGTTTTGATAGCTTAACCTTCTTCAATACACAAATTTCTGGATTCTAAGGAGTTGCCTGTTTGTTTACTGGTGTAGCTTTATGGGTCCCTTTGAAACCAGTCATCATTAGCATTCAAGTCCTTTATTTTTTGGTTTTTTTTTTCAGGAAACTGAAGTCCTACCCCAGAGTCCAAATCCCAAAACTAAGAAGGAATGTAGGCATATATCCATACCAACCCGTGCCCTGCACTTTTTATTAGAAGGCTCTCCTGCTGTTGAATTTCTGAGTATCGAAATACCAAATGTATGTTTTCTTTAAGGGAAGTGATAAACTCTTGAGAAGTCGATATATACTGACTAATGTGAATAGCTATTCTTGTCTTTCAGTTATCATCAGACCAAGAATGAGGAGAACAAGGTATCATGAATGAGGTGTTTGCCTGCAATGGTGGATGGAGATCTCGTCAACGCCATAATGGGATGAAGTGTGCTTTTTCTGTAGGCTTGTTTTTGAAATATGCAAATGTATCAATGCTTCTCGCAATTTCCTTCTACTTTGCTTTCAGATTTTTTGAAGTAGCTTTTTGATTCAAAAACATGATGTTTTGCTCTAAATTGAAACCAATTATGTTGTATAGATGGGTTGAGTGCTGATTGTTTACAGTTCTCATTAACCCATCGATGAAAATATAAATCAATATCAATCGGAAATGTAAAAAATTACAGGGATTATAGGCCTGCTTATTTTCATAATTTACAGTTTCAGGGCATAAGAATGTCACTTGGAAAGTGTCTTTTGTTACTTGTTTTTCTAGTCACAGTAAACATAAAACATCTGGTAAGCAACTTTTACTGTATACTTAAGGTGTTGAATAATTTGGAAGCCTCCAAATGTGACATAAATTCATTAGTGTGCCAACCTTGTATCAGTTTGTTTAACCATAACAACACGTCTCCTTCGTCCCATCCAGTTAGTCATCCACGGATCTCCTGAAACGACTTTATAACCAGCATTTGTGTACAATCTTCGAGCACCTTGATCATCTTCATAGGCTCTAAGAACAAGGTAGTCGAAACCCCATATAACAGAGAGCTTATCACAGGCTTTTAGCAATGTAGTGGCCACCTTCTTCCTCCTGCATTCATAAAGTAGTTTGTTAATCTTCTTTCTGTTTAACTTTTTTTGGTGTGATTAATGTCAGAATTGAACCTGAATTTGTTTAGAACAGCTATCCCGGATACATAAAGATACTCTTTTGCCCCTGGAAGATGCTGAAGAACAGAGTAATCCCTGTCAACTGTAACATCAACTACTCCTACTAGCTCTTTCTCTCCTTGATTATCACTTGTTTGCTCTGCTACCAAGCATGCATACCTGTTTATTTACACAATCTTTTTAAGCTTAAAAGTATAGTATACATTCATTCAACATGCCTTACAATTTCTGGTTTTTCTAACATTTCAATCTTTTTATGGAGTCATTTCATAATCTTTTTACCTGTCAGGTGGTGAACTCTTTAGTCTGTAAATAAGTCCTGATAGCACTTCAGCCTGTATGATGCATGAAAATGATGATTAATCAGGAACACCCTGTTGCAGATTATATGTATATGTGAGTTGAATCCTATTGTTTACCTTGAAGAATTCGAAGAACACATCGTCGAAGAGAAGCACAGGCTTATGGAATGCCTCAGCTTGAACACTTGCTACTTCCCTCATTTCTTCATCCGTCTCGGCCATTCTTCTTACTAGCCAATCCACACCATTTACCAGGTGCCCTAACTGCACTTTTTTCGTCCGAAATTCTTTGATTGTAGTCGAAATCCTCAGCGGCTAAGCTCTTGTGTTGATCAGCAGATGTTGATGTTGAATAGCTGCAACTGTTCTTGAATCTTCTTCTTTGTTTGGTGAAACCCATACTCTCAAACTTTTTTCTTCCATATCTGCATAAAACCTCTTTTTCTGAAACTTTAATGGCAATGGAGAGATTGCAGTGTTGCAAATGAGCCATTACTCACTTTCTCTCTCCTCCCTCCTTTTCTCACACATCAAAGCCCCTCACAGGAAAGCTTTTGTATTCTTGCATGTTATTTTTGATATATACATTTTGGAGTTACATACGTTGAATTATGAACCACAACTTATATATGGGGTGTGAGAAATTATTTCGAAATTCGTTTTTTCTTTTTTAAATATGGAATTGTCGTTTTTTTCATATTTATACTAATCATGGCAACTGTAATAGAGTGTGAAATTCAATTTGAAAATTATGATCAAATTATGGCAAACTTGTCATCTCCAAAAAAACATCAGGAGTGGGTTTGGGATAAGATTATAAGATGTATGGCATTCAACATTCCATTTATGAGATATATCAATCTTACGTGGCATAACATGTGACTAACACGTGTCTATCACTTGAAACCACAATCGTTTACTCTATATTTTTTAAGTATTAAATCTAGAAAGTTTGATACTCCTTTTGTCCCAAGTTTCATTTTCACATTTTCGTTTCGGGCGTCCCATACTTGATTTCCACTTTCTTTAAATGAAAATACTCATTTTATCACTTTATCACATAAAATACTAATAAACAACTATTTTTAACCCCAACTACCCATCATTTTATCATATAAAATACTAATAAACAACTATTTCTACCCCAATACTTTATTACTTTATAAATTTTTTTTAAAACTCGAACACACAGTTACATGGAAATCAAGTTTGGGACGAAGAGAGTATTTCAATTTTCTAAACGTAGTAAATAATCGAGATACAAATTACTCACAGCCGAGGTGGTTCTTTCTCAATTGCCTCCTTGTTTTCCATCTACGATCAAATTAAGCAACATCAAATTGAAATCTAAACCTATTTTATTTTTATTTTTTTGGAAACAAAACCTATTTTATTTTAAAAAAGATAAAAATAATAAAATCAAATTTGGTCACAATCATAACTTGAACGCACCTGATGTATATGTAGAAAGGTAGTGGAAATCCATTGAGAAGAATTGTGCATAGAAATAAGGGGGAACAATTCTTGTCCATTGAGTAAGGCTATAGCCTTCAAATTTGTTGGTGTTGTAGTAATAGTAATAACTCTCTTAAATCTCAACATCATGTTTCTAAATTCTATGCGACTGTGAACAACTCTTCTGCAATTATGTTCAGAGTTTTAACCTTCCATACACGGAACAATTTGGGCCTGAATCTAAACGGAAGCCCAAAACAAAATTGGACTGGGTCTAAAATTTTAAATGTCTTTGTAGTTTGTATGCATCGTTTAAAACTACATATACAAATCAAGGATAAAAATATAGTGTAAAATATGGTGGATAAATTGCGAAAATATTGCATTTTTTAAGAAATATAGATTTTTTAAAAAAAAAAACTTTATATTATTTTTCTCTGGAAAAATTTCATGAGCTACTCCTTTGTCTGCACCAGCAACCTGATAAGTTTATGATGGGCATTCATTTTAGAGGTAAAAAAATAGAATCGGGCAGCTTCTTTGAATTCTTTTACCAATTCACTCAACCCAAACCAAACACACCTTATCAATAAAGATATCACCTGACCAAATCTAACCCAATACAAAAAAATTAGATAAGAAATTATACTGTTTTATGCTTAAAAGAATACATAACATACTATTATATTAGATGATCTACGAGTTCTTAATTTTACACAAATAATATTTAAAAGAACTCTAAAAAATATTTAATTATTGTATTCAATAAATAACTTAATTTTGTTATAAGTATAAATAAATGAATTAAGGAAAATAAGAAAAGAAGATATTTATTTAGGTGTGATTAGTGATTTTTAAAAAAATATGTTGGGGGCAAAATGTAATTATCATAAAATAGAAGTCTAGAGATTGCTTCGAAGCTCCTAGAGTTTCCTACCTTCCTTCCTACTAATACTAGACTTCTCCAGAATTATTCAAACCCTTTAAAATCCTTTTCCCTCCATTCCAATATCTGCAAAAATTCCCCAAAAACAATCACAATCTGCAAAAACACACAGCACACAACGATCATCACATCCATGGCGACCGCAGCGCTGCTGCACTGCCCATTCCCCCAAACAGGAAACAAAACCCCTTTTCTGGGCCTCAAAACAATCAACAAGACGCCCTTTATCCCCCTTCGTCCTACAAACAGCAACAATCACCCTAATTTGAGGCGTAGGCAATTTGGGCCTTTACGAATTGTTAGCGAAAAAGTGGTCGGAATCGATTTGGGCACCACGAACTCGGCCGTGGCGGCGATGGAAGGCGGGCAGCCGACGATCGTGACCAACGCCGAGGGGCAGCGCACGACGCCGTCCGTGGTGGCGTATTCGAAGGCGGGGGATAGGCTTGTGGGGCAGATTGCGAAGAGGCAGGCGGTGATGAACCCTGAGAACACGTTTTTTTCGGTGAAAAGGTTTATTGGGAGGAAGATGAACGAGGTGGATGAGGAGTCCAAACAGGTTTCGTATCGAGTGGTGAAGGATGAAAATGGGAATGTCAAGGTGGAGTGCCCTGCTACCGGGAAGTTGTTTGCTCCTGAGGATATTTCTGCTCAGGTATGTTGCTTTCTTCAAGTTAGTTTGGTAGTATTAGTTGTTTCATTTAAAGGTATTAGTTGTTTTACTATGAAATATTAGTTGCTCAGTGTATTACTTTCTTGAAGTTAGTTTGATAGTATTAGTTGTTTCATTGAAAGGTATTAGTTGTTTTATGATGAAGTATTAGTTTCTTCTGAGGAGATAGGTTTATGATGATATTAGTTGTTTCATTGAAGAGACTTCTCAGGTGTGTTGCTTTCTTGATGTTAGTTTGATAGTATTAGTTGTTCCATTAAAAGGTAGTATTAGTTTTAGTATAAAATTTTAGTTGCAAAACTGGTGCACGGTAGAACTGGTTTACACATGACCATCTCTTTTTTTTATAAATGTTCACTCTATACATATTTTTTAATTTATTATATATTTAAAGAATGGTGTTTAGGGACTTAATTGCAATTGAGAGAGTGAATTGGTTACTATTTGTCATTTGCAATTTGATTACCCCTATGACATGAGTTCTGATTTCTTTATCAACAAATCTGTGTCATCGAAGTTCTTCTCTGTTTGATTAAAATCTGCCTTCTGATGACAAATTGATAAATTACTTAATGTGTTTCTTCTCAGGTTTTAAGGAAGCTTGTGGATGATGCCTCAAAGTTTTTGAATGATAAGGTCACTAAAGCAGTTATTACAGTCCCTGCATACTTTAACGATTCTCAAAGAACTGCAACGAAAGATGCTGGTCGTATAGCTGGTTTGGACGTTCTTCGCATTATTAATGAACCCACAGCTGCTTCTTTGGCTTATGGGTTCGAAAAGAAGAACAATGAAACCATTCTAGTTTTCGACCTGGGAGGTGGTACATTCGATGTTTCAGGTACTGCTTGCTGTGATGTGTTGTACCTTGTTTTCTTTCAAAGTCTTAATTATTTTTGCATTTAAATTTTAGAAAAAAATGGTAAAAAGGTATTAGTTCATGTAAAGAAAAGTACTTGCTCATTTGTTCAGCCTCAAATATTTTCTATTGTGTGAACGAATACCTTTTTTTGATATGAACTAATACTTCTCATCATATACTTCAGTGTTTTTTTTTTTGAGAACAACTTGAATTTTGATCAAAATTGAGTCAATATTTCACCAGTTGCACAGTGCAACTGCTGCGTTGAAGTTTTTGCCTTAAAGGAGCATGTATTTTAGGCAATGTATGAACAACTTCTGTCATTTTACTTTTACTGAAATTATCCGTATCAATTTCTGCAGTTCTTGAGGTTGGAGATGGAGTGTTTGAGGTACTTTCCACCTCAGGGGACACACATTTAGGTGGTGATGATTTTGACAAGGTATTATAATAGACGTCTGTTAACGTGATTAATTGATGTTTATTGTTTCAATTGGACAATCAGTAATGGCAATAACATGTATTTTTGGTGCAACAGAGAATTGTTGATTGGCTTGCTGATAACTTCAGGAAGAACTTCGATCTTCTGAAAGACAAGCAGGCTCTTCAACGTCTTACGGAAACTGCTGAGAAGGCAAAGATAGAGTTATCTTATTTATCTCAAACTAATATAAGGTACATTCCTCAGTCCTGATTGCTCTTATTGATGATACTAATAGTTTGCGGTTTATTAAGTGGCTTTTGCATATGACAGTTTACCCTTCATCACTGCCACTGCGGATGGTCCAAAGCATATAGAGACGACAATAACAAAGGCTAAGTTTGAAGACCTATGCTCCGACTTGCTAGACAGGTAGCCCATCTGTAAGATAGTAGGAAGATATGTTGTACTCTTGCATGATATTTGTGTCCCTTGGTTGTGAGTCACAGTCATCTGATGCTTTGAACCATGATGGTGTGATTTTTGCAGATTAAAGACTCCAGTTGAGACGGCGTTGAGAGACGCAAAGCTTTCCGTCAAGGACATAGACGAAGTAATTCTAGTTGGTGGGTCGACTCGAATTCCTGCTGTCCAAAATCTTGTCATGAAAATGACGGGGAAAGACCCTAACGTTACCGTTAATCCAGACGAGGTTGTTGCACTTGGAGCTGCAGTTCAGGTTTCCCTCCTATATTGTTTAACGTTGTTCTTTTCTTGGCTATCGAGTCTAGTGATGTTTTAGATTTACACCTGATGATATTGAAATTTTCTTTTAGGCCGGAGTTTTAGCTGGTGATGTGAGCGATATCGTGCTTTTGGATGTGACTCCGTTGTCCCTCGGGTTGGAAACTTTGGGCGGTGTGATGACAAAAATCATACCAAGAAATACGACCTTGCCGACGTCTAAATCGGAGGTGTTTTCCACGGTTTGCGGATGGGCAAACGAGCGTTGAGATCAAAGTCTTGCAAGGTGAAAGAGAGTTTGTGAAGGACAACAAATCTTTAGGAAGCTTCCGTCTGGATGGCATACCGCCTGCCCCTCGTGGCGTCCCTCAAATAGAAGTGAAATTTGACATAGATGCCAATGGTATCCTTTCTGTGACAGCTGTCGACAAAGGAACCGGGAAGAAACAGGATATCACCATTACTGGTGCCAGCACATTGCCCCAAGATGAGGTATTTTCCAACTGAACTCTGTACTGAAAAGTTGGGGAAAGTAGTTTTTTCAGTCCTTTTTAAGTTTTAAGTTATTTCTTTTAATTTCGGTTCTAATCTTGTTGACTTTCACGAATTGGAAATGGTCTGGTGACTGTAGGAGGTGAAATATCCTGTTGACGCTGATGTGGCAGAGTGTGTTGCCCACATGGCTGGGTATTGCCAACCGGATGTTTCACCTCGTACAGCTGGTTAACGTACCAAAATGTCGAGAGATTGAAAGTTACATGACTATATTCGAAAATACGTGAAAGTCAGTAGGACTGAGATCAAACATGGGTGACTTACAGGACTAAAGAGACTATTTTTCCAACCTATTTGAGAATCTACTGACCCACTTAATATGAAACGAATATTTACAGGTTAATAGAATGATTCAAGACGCAGAAAGATACGCCAAGGAGGACAAGGAAAAACGAGAGGCGATCGACACTAAGAATCAAGCAGAGTCCGTTGTTTATCAGACGGAGAAGCAGTTGAAGGAGCTTGGAGATAAAGTTCCTGCTGATGTGAGAGCCAAGGTGGAAAGTAAACTGACGGCACTTAAAGATTCTCTTTCCGGTGAGTCCACTCAAGCTATTAAAGATGCCATGGCGGCACTTAATCAAGAAGTAATGCAACTAGGCCAATCTTTGTATAGCCAGCCGGGAGCCCCTGCCGCTGATCCTGCTGGCGGTGCTGCCTCCGACGGGTCTAGTTCTACAGGTAAATCATCGGATGGAGATGGAGAAGTGATTGATGCAGACTTCACCGAAAGCAACTGAATGTATAATTAGGCCTGTACAAATTTGAACAATTTGGTTAGATAGTTTGTTTACTCCACTCTGATGCCTGAGTAAATGGTTCTTTTGTTTTCCGAGCAAGTGGAGGGTTGAATATGAGTAGATCAATGTTAATAGATGAGATTGTATTTTGGAAATTTTTATTATCTTGTTTCAACACGTAGTTGCTACATGGAAAATTTATAGTTTACTTGGTAATACTGTATTTAGTATTGTTAGAATAATAAGTATAGATGGGCCTTTAGTGGGCCTTTATTAGAATAGTCTATTCACTTTTATATATATATGTGTACTCTTGACCTAATTTAATACATAGAAAATTCTCCCACACTATGTCTTTTGATTATAGCATGACATGGTACCAGAGCATGGTTCCAAAATTTGAAATTATGGTTAGTTAATTTCAAATTAGGGTTTGAAGAAAACTAGGTTTGTGCAAGGATTTGGGGTTTCACGTTTCCGCCACCTCCGTCGACACCGCACGGCCTGGGGAGGTTCCCGTCGTTCGGCGACCCTTCGCCGGAAATTTCGCCGCCGCCCGCAGGTTCTACACGGGCCCCAAGCGTTTTTCCATTTTTATATTCTTCCAAATAAGGTTTTCCGGAATTTCCTCCGTGACTTTTGTTGAGCTTCGCCTCGTCGAGCTCTTTTTCTGGTGTACTGTTTTGGGTCAACATCCGAAAGGTGTGTGTGATTTCATTTTTGGGTGCTGATTTTGTGAAATTTTGGATTTGATTTGTTGCGTTTAAATTGTTTCTTTTGGTTGGTTTTAGTTTTGAAGATAAAATGTCTTTTTGTGAGTGTCGTTATTGTCATGGGATTGGACATATCAAAGGAGATTGTCCAAAATTGCGCTAATAAATTTGACCACTTTAATGGTTCTCCTTATTTCTACTAGTGAGTATGCAAGGTTCTTTTGCAATTTAAAAGTGAATCGGTCAAAAGCAAGTTCTGTTACCCTTTGTTGAAGTTAGGTAATTCTAATGCATGTCTTGTTTCCTCATCATCCAAATGGGTCATTGATTCCGGTGCCACGCATCATATATGACATGTAATCCAAACTTGTTCTCTACCTTTTACCCACATAAACCGCATTTCGTTACTTTTAGCCGATGGTTCACAATCTCGTGTTATTGGATCGGGAACTATTAACCCGACATCATCCCTATCCTTGTCATCCGTTTCTTAGTCTCCCCAAACTCTCGTTTAATTTGGTTTCTGTGAGTAAACTTACTCGTAATCTTAATTGTTGTGTCTCATTCTATCCTGATCATTGCTTGCTTCAGGATCTTACGACGAAGAAGATTATTGGTAAGGGACATGAATCTGGCGGCCTCTACATCCTTGAGACACATCAGACTAATTCAGTAGCATGTGCAGGAACCGTCACTCCCATGGATGCACATCATCGGTTGAGTCATCCTTCTCTTCCTTTGTTGAAGAAACTGTGTCCGCAGTTTTCTCAGTTGTCATCTCTAGATTGTGAATCTTGTCATTTTGCTAAGCATCATCGTATTAGTTTGAGTCCTCGAGTCAATAACCGAGCAAGTGCTCCTTTTGAGTTAGTCCATTCTGATGTTTGGGGTCCATGTCCAGTTACATCGAAACCTGGATTTTGTTATTTTGTCACCTTTGTTGATGATCATTCTCGTATGACATGGTTATATTTGATGAAAAATTGTTCCGAGTCATTTACTCAATTTTCTGCCTTTTGTGCTGAGATTAAGACTCAATTTGGTATGTCTGTGAAAACTCTGCGAAGTGATAATGCTAAGGAGTATCTCTCTGAAACATTTCATTGTTATATGCTGCATAATGGCATTCTCCACCAAACATCGTGTGTTGATACACCGTCTCAAAATGGTGTGGCTGAGAGAAAGAATAGACATCTTCTTGAAACAACTATAGCCTTGTTATTTTCCATGCAAGTACCTAAAACATTTTGGGCTGATGCTGTTTCTACTGCTTGTTTTCTTATAAATCGCGTGCCTTCTACGGTTCTTGGTGGTAAAACTCCTTTTCATGTTCTATTTCCATCTAAGTCCTTGTTTCCTATTGAGCCTAGAATATTTGGTTGTACTTGTTTTGTTCGGGATGTTCGGCCTCAGGTCACAAAATTAGATCCAAAATCTTTGAAGTGCATTTTCTTGGGTTATTCTAGGGTGAAAAAGGGTTATCGGTGTTTCTGTCCTAGTCTCAACAAGTATCTTGTATCTGCTGATGTTGCCTTTTCTGAGCATAGACCATTCTCTCATTTCACTCCTTCTCCCACTGAGGGGGAGGATACAAACTTTTTGATATATACAGTTCCTCTTCCTGGGTGATACCTCCATCGACTCCACTCGCCACCCATCATACAAACGTATTCTCGCCGTCCTCCACCTCCTATTCCCTCGCTCATCGCACGATTTGGTTCCCGATATGCCAGCTTCATGTCCTGATGAGCCAATATCTTCGTCAATAGATCCTCCTCCAAGTGATGATCTTCCCATTGCTTCTTCGAAAAGGTAAACGTTCTTGCAACTTATCCCATTTCCTCTTTTTGTTTCATATGATCACTTATCCCCTTCCTCTCGAGCTTTTGTTTCTTCTCTCAAACCGTTCCCTAAAACCGTTCAAGAAGATTTGCCCATCCCGGTTGGCGTAATGCCATGATTGAGGAAATGAATGCGTTAGATACTACTGGCACTTGGGTTTTGGTGGATCTTCCTGCAGGTAAACGACCTATTGGCTGCAAATGGGTGTTTACTGTTAAAGTTAATCCTGATGGTTCTGTGGCTCGGTTGAAAGCTCGTCTTGTTGCCAAAGGCTATGCTCAGACTTATGGTGTTGACTATTCTGACACCTTTTCTCCTGTTGCCAAACTTACCTCGATTAGGCTCTTGATTTCGATGGCCGCTACTCATCATTGGCCTTTACACCAGTTGGACATCAAGAATGCCTTTCTCCATGGTGATCTCGTTGATACTATTTATATGGAGCAACCACCTGGTTTTGTTGCTCAGGGGGAGACTCATAAGGTATGTTATCTTCAGAAGTCTTTGTATGGTTTGAAACAGAGTCCTCGTGCATGGTTTGGTACTTTTACTCGTGCTGTTGAGAAGTTTGGCATGAAGCCAAGCAAATCGATGATTCTATTTTTTTATATCGTTAAGGGTGGTATTATCTTGATGGTTGTGTATATGAATGATATTGTGATCACTGGGAGTGATGTTAAAGGAATTGCATCTTTGAAAGTTTTCCTTCCTACTCAGTTTACTACCAAGGATTTGGGGACACTTAAGTATTTTCTTGGTGTTGAAGTGAGTAGGAGTAAGAAGGGAATTTTCCTGTCTCAAAGAAAGTATGTGCTCGATTTGCTTTCTCTCAAAACAGGGAAAAACCGAGCTAAACCATGTAGCTCTCCAATGGTTCCCAATTTGCGACTTACAAAAGAGGGTGTGTTATTTGATGATCCCTAAGATCTGAAGGTTGGTTGGAAAGTTGAATTATCTTAGGGTGACACGTCCCGGATATTGCTTTACCCCGTAAGTGTAGTGAGTCAATATATGTCATCACCAACTGTTGATCACTGGAAGGCGGTAGAGCAAATCTTGTGTTATTTGAAAGGAGACCCTGGACGT
This sequence comes from Stenogyne calaminthoides, assembly GCA_037126765.1. Classification (NCBI taxonomy): domain Eukaryota; kingdom Viridiplantae; phylum Streptophyta; class Magnoliopsida; order Lamiales; family Lamiaceae; genus Stenogyne; species Stenogyne calaminthoides. The sequence goes on along the minus strand of JBBCBC010000017.1, from coordinate 4,847,502 downwards.
GGAATTGTGTATAGTGACCATGGTCACGAAAAGGTTGAATGTTTTTCCGATCTTTGATTAAGGTGGTCAAAGGAAGATCGAAGGTCTACTTCGTGATATTGTGTTTTCTTTGGTGGAAATTTGATTTAAATGGCAAAGTAAGAAACAAAAAAAAGTAGTCTCACGCTCGAGTCTGAGTCTGAATATAGAGCTATGGCCAAAGCTGTGTGCGAGATAGTATGGGTATATGAGTTTCTAAATGAAGTGGGTTTAGAGATCTCAATACCAGCCAAACTGTGGTGTGATAATCAAGCTGCGTTTCACATTGCCTCTAATCCGGTCTTCCACGAACGGACCAAACACATTGAGATTGACTGTCACTTTGTTCGTGAGAAGATTCAACGTGGCCTAATTTCGACAGGTTATATGAGGACTGAAGATCAATTAGGAGATATCTTCACCAAGGCTCTTAATGGGGTTAGAGTTGACTATCTTTGTAAATGTTTTAAGCATGATTAACATCTATGCTCCAAACGAGTGGGAGTGTTAGAATAATAAGTATAGATGGGGCTTTAGTGGGCCTTTATTAGAATAGTCTATTCACTTGTATATATATATGTGTACTCTTGACCTAATTTAATACATAGAAAATTCTCTCACACTATGTCTTTTGATTATAGCATGAGTGTTAAATATATGATAAAAGATTTCACATATGAGTTGTCCCACATCGGAATATTAGAAGAAATGAGACTCGCTTATAAACCTAGTGGGCTACTCCTCCTATCACCAATTGGTTTTAGGATGGAACCTCACTAGGGGCGTGGCTAGTCTCCTCCGCTATTGGGTGCGTGTGTGGGACCGCACCCGGCGCCCCCGATTTCTACATGGTATCAGAGCGGGCCCCATGCTCGTGCCGGTGGTCTTGTCGATCATGAGGTCTGGAGGTCATTGAATTGACAGAGTGGTCATCGAATTCACGTGAGTCGAGGGTCATTGAATTGATGAGCATGGGTGATCCTGTTTCGTTTAGAGAATTGACGAAGGACTCACATGTGTCGCGTAGTCAGGAGGCTGTTGAATTGACGGAGCATGGGTGATCCTGTTTCGTTTAGAGAATTGACGAAGGACTCACATGTGAGGGGGCGTGTTGAATATATGATAAATGATTTCACATGTGAGTTGTCCCACATCGGAATATTAGAAGAAATGAGACTAGCTTATAAACCTAGTGGGCTACTCCTCCTATCACCAATTGGTTTTAGGATGGAACCTCACTAGGGGCGTGGGTAGTCTCCTCCGCTATTGGATGCGTGTGTGGAACCGCACCCGGATCCCCCGATTTCTACAAGTATAAGAGGTATTGAGGATTGTTTAGTGATTTTGAAAAGAATTAACACATAAAAATACTTCGAAAGTGTAAAAGTGATGTTTCTTTTCTTAAAGATGATACTTTGCAGAAGAAAGTTCCTGTGAACTCGGTTTGTAGTAGATCTAGCCCGGGGTTATATTGCGGCGTAACATTGTGGTCGACTTTCTGGCAGATTACTTGCTGAAGCACATATATAGGGATGCTTAATGATGTAGTAATAGATGCTGTAAAATGATGTCTGTATGATCTTCTTTATCCAAGTTGGGAGTTTTGAGGTTGTTGATACTAGTGATACTCTTGTATACAATTGTACATTATGGAGCGACGAAACAGAAGCCTAGATTCAACGAGTTCTTGAATATAGGAAAATCGAATGGGAACATGTGATTCGGAAGACATATTAAAACTTAAGCAGTACATATGAATGTATGATTGAATTAAGAAATACAGTAATGATGCCGTAAATGAAGGTGGTGGAAGTTTTACATTACAGGCAGAAAAAGCGCTTGAAAACGCGTAAAAAACTTACCTTTCTTCTTCTTTTTCCCTGCATTTGCATTAAGATAACTGTTTTCTTCATCTTCTGCAGCTATATCAGATTGGTGATGGATCCTCGAGTAGCCTTCGAACACGGAAGCCGATCTTTGGACAGAAAACGACTTCTTCTCAACAGCCGAGCTTTCTTGAACAGGCACCACCTTCTGATCTTCAGTACCAGAAGAAACTGAACATTTTCGACTGAGAATGATCCCGAACACCTCCCCTGTCTCATCTTCATCGTCCTGCTCCAGGATCGAGCTGCAGAAATTCGGCCTCGTTTCTTGAGATTTGAATTTGGTGCTGGGGTTGCAGCAGAGGTTTCTCGAGAGATCTGCAAAGTCGAGAGACTTGGATCTTGCCGAGGTATGTTTCTTGATCCTTGAGTATCCATTCATTCTGTGTTTCGAAAATGGCGAACAAATCTGCTCTAGTCGTGGTAGAAGATTTGGGAGGTCTTGAATTAGGAGAGAGCCAGTTGGGTCTATAAGGAAAGAAGTAGTGATTCCTAGATTTGGAGGGAAAGACATTGCCTAAGTTGCTTGTGGTTTGGGGCACGGTGCAGTGACGTACGTTTTTATAATATCGTTGGGTACGTACTTAAGACGAGACGTTAATTGCAGAAAATTGATCGTATGGGGGACGTTCGTACTGAGAAAACAAGGTTACGAGAAATTAGGAGGTCGAAATCGAATTCCATCAGAATATACACACATACAGGAACATCCAAGTGCAAACAACACTTGCTCCAGTGATGCAGATGTTTGGTTATGGGAATTAAATTATTGTTGTGGGGTGGTTGGAATTATTTGATTTTTTTTTTTTTTGTGAATTTGCACCATCATGTAGAGTTTAATCTATTGGTGCGATCTGTTTCAAAAAAAAAAAAATCTATATTACATATCGTTTTTTAATTTAATTTAATGTTGTAGCTATATTTTCTAGTATTTCATAGTTTAATTTTATGTTATGAGCATGTAGTATTAGTTATAGTAAATAAAAATAGGGATTGAAATAGGATAGGAATGGACGAAAGGGAGGTTAAAGTATTATTTGAGATGGGGGGTTGTACGAAGCATGTGAAGTGTTTATTGGATGATTGGAGAAACATACTGTAGGCTTGCAGGGATTTTTGTTTGGTTTTTAGCAAAGATGTGACATGAGCTTAAACAAACAAATCTTAGCTCTTTTCACTCTCATTCTCTAACCTCACATGCCTTCATCACTCTCTTTCTTTACTTATATTTTGTTCCCAATCTCAAGATCCTTAGTAAATCCTACCAAAAAATTACTAAATAAAAGTCTGTATTTTGTGAAAAGTTGTAATATTGTGAATTGAGAATTTTAGGATGTGGATACTGATTAGTTCCTAATTTCAAATTGAAGCGAAAGTATTTTACTTGTCCCAAAATATATAAGAAAGAAGCAAATAGGCATCGGGCACAAGTTGTGACTGGTGGCGTAGGTACAATCTGGCTGGTTTTTTTTTTTTTTTGGACAGGAGGTACAATCTGGCTGTTGAGAGGGGTAGGCCCAATAGTTTCTGTAGTTTGGTCAATGGGCTCTGGTTAAACTCTTGGACAAGGCCCACAGTCCTTTTGATGCTCAGGTGTATCAGTATTTTATTTTATGTTTACTTGGGATGGGATGGTGAATAACATTTTTGCTTATTTAAACAACGAGTAATACTCCATGTGAATCAGATCTATACACGAACTCTATCACTGTTATATGTAAAAAAAAACTATCACTGTTATGCATAAAAAAATTACTATTTATAAATATAAAGTATTTTTTAAATAGTGAGTTTTTGTGTACAACATTAATAATTTTTTTGCATAACAATGATAGTTTTTACACATAACAGTGATATTAAAAAAGTCGAGTTCACTGTGAACTCGGTTTCACATAAGTTTTTTTTTTAAACAAAATATTAAACCGAATTTTAGTGAAATTATCATATAATTAGTATTGTTTTTTTAAAATATCAAACGGGTTGATCTTAATTCATCATGACTCAATTCTATGAAAATTTGGGCTAAAAGATTTGGGTCAAATAGACCGAATTTAAATGGGCTAGAAAAATTAATCAAAACTCTTTAATTAATTAATTTATTTAAACGGATCATGAGTCTTATAGCCCATCGCCATCTCTTTGTTTAGCAACTATTAGAAACAGCAAGTTTGATATCATTTTTTCGCAATCCAAAAGCGTGCATATTGACCTTCCATAAGTACACCCTTATATGGAAAGATGAACTACTCAATATAGTTATGCATACAGTCATTCATATCCAATGGTGGAGGTGGACTGGTTTGCTTTGATGCATGTGTCTTCATTTTGGGATTATAGTGGTCAATGGATGAGGAAGATTTTGGACTTTAAAGTTCTAGAACTTTAAAATCCTGATAAATAGTTAAAATGTAGGTTTGTTTTTGAGATTTTATAAGTAGGATGATAAAAAAAAAATTGATATTGTATGATTTGTGAGTGTATGAGAGAATAGAAAGGAGAATAGTGATAGGTGATAAAGTAGAATATGATTTTTAGGTTTTATTTTTTTTTTTTTTTACTTTAAATCTAAAAACAAATAGAGGTTTGAGATTATAAAGTTCAAAGTCCGTTCGGGATAGTCACAAAACGAACATACATACGTTTATTTTGAGATTTAGATGTGAATATTTTATTTTGAGATTTAGATGTGCATATATTTATTTTGAGATTTAGATGTGCGGGTAAGTCATGACTTCATAGGGTATGTTTGCTTCCAGCTTCACAAATCTAGCTTGAGGATTTTACAAGCAAAATTATACTCCCTCTGTACCGTGATAATATGCACAATTTATTTTTTGGCCCGTCCCGAAATAATGTGCACATTTCCTAAAATGACAAAACACTCAAAACTTACACCCTCACAATATCATTATAATTGATTTAAAATATGTCAATAAAACAAGTTTTCTTAGTTTTTGTGCCCGGATAGAGTGCACATTATCCCATAACGGAGGGAGTATTTGTTTGTAGGATTATACAAGCTATATTTCAAAATACACCATGATCTTAACTTATTATATCTACACTCTTTTACATTCTTTTTCATACTTTTCTTTCTCCCAATAATACACACATTATTTTTCACAATAGAATTTCCCAACCAGGATTTTCCCAATCCTTCTGCAACACGGAACAAACAAACCCTTGTGGATTTGAAGATTTTGGTGAATAGTAATAATTATATATTTATTTTGAGAAATATTTGGGAAGTAATCATCCCTCATTTCCTCTCCCAGTCCCCGAAAAGCATTCGAAAAGTAATCATCCCTCATTCCCTCTTCCCGTTGGGAATTTCCATTTTTTTTTAAAATCTCATTTTCACAATATACATACCAAAAACACATCATAATAAAATATATAAAATGTACTCATGTTTAAAATTCAAATTACAAATTTAAAGCATGCACAACAATCCCGTCCCACTCCCGCGAAGCATTCGGGAAGTAATCATCCCTCATTCCCTCTCCCCGTCGGGAATTCCCATCCCTGCGGGGAGTTGGAGATTCCCCTATTCCTTTATTTTTTTTTTAATTTAATTTTCACAATATAAATATAAAAAACACATCATAATGAAATATATAAAATATACTCTGGTTTAAAATTCAAATTACAAATTTATAGCATACATAACAATAATAGTTTTTAAAGATAATTCATATGACATATAACACTAAAAAAAATAAAAAAATCAACATCCATTGTTCATTTGTTATGTTCTTCCATACTTTAGTAATTGTGAAAAGCGTGAATTGAGAAAGAGTGAGATTAAGATTTAGTCAATAATAATAAGAATAATTTGTATTTTTTATAGTATCCCGTCCCCACCCCATCCCACGAAGAATAATATTTTCTTGTCTCGGTCCGTGGGGAATTTACTCGGGGATTCTTCGCCCCGTTCGGGGCGGTTCCGCTGCCAAGCCTAGTATGAGTATTCTAATTAAACAGAAGTATATGCATATATATGCAGCTTTGACATATCTACTTTTCTTTTTTCGAAAGATGATCATGAGATGGGTGGGAGTGTGGGGGACGAGAAAAAAGGAGTGTAAAGTGTTGCTTTATTAACACGTATGTCGGGGGGATGTAATTGAAGTTCTGATGTCACAATTAAACTTTTAGGGATGGATAAAATGGAGCTTCATCAAATGTCCCCACGATCATGCACAATCATACCTTTAATTTGTGAATAATATTATTTAGTCGTAGGTTTGGAATTCTAACTTTCATGTGGAAACATGTGAGCATTTAAAAGAATTAAACATTTCATTGATAATATAATGTTAACATGCATAGTCATATATTTTCTTTTTTATATATACCTATGAAATTCATTTATCATAAATTTTTGGATTATGATTCTAACAAGATTTCTAATAAAAAGTTATAATTAGAGGCCAAACAAGTTGTCTTAAAATGAAATGGTTTTTTTCATCCTGTACTATACTTTTATATATCATTCAAGTTCTAAATCAATCAAAGTCATACTATTAATATTATTAAAGGAAAGAGTGGGCTTGAAACGTGAAGAGATAGTGTGATTCGGACCACAAAGGAAAGGGAAAAAAGAAATTAACCATTGGAAATTAAGATGAGGGAAAAGTGCTTTTTAATTCTGGTATGTGCATGTGGTGTGCCTTTCCTCCACATTGTGTATGCTGTTTGTTCTTTCACAATCCAACCCGCCAAACAAGTGATGATTGAGGTCCAGTTCCTCTCTTGTCAATTGTTACTTTAAATAAGTGATTTACTTTTTTTCAAGATTAAGACTTGTCAACTAAGAACAGGTCGATTATATATGATTCAATAGGACTATTAAGTGAGTGATCTATGTAGAATCTAATTAGATTTAAGTCTAATTAGTGATGCACATATTTAATTTATTCAAAGAATACACAAATAAATGAGTTAAAGTTCGGTGTGTATAAACGCCATACATTAATTCTGACACGACTAAAATTTTATTAAATTAACGTGAAAATTATTAATAGTTATAAATTTTTTATACAAATTATTAATAAATGATACGGGGTATTTAGTATTTACGTTGTCCAATAGTATGAGGGCACGTGGATGTTTGAATATAGAGATCCATTAAAGATCGATACTCGAAAAGCCAGAAGAAAATTTGGCTTAGGCGTGATGATCATCCAGTCCGAGAATTATGGGAGGTTGTTGTAAGGATTGGGAAGCAATCCGCGGGAGAAGGTCGTTCCGGGATAGAAGGGAGGATGAGATAGAACGTTGGATAAGGCAGGATTAAAGAGGTGGATTAAGTCCATCATGAAGGAGAGATCCCGAGATATAAGGAGAGGTTGTTGCGTAGAGACCTGGTAAGCCAGTGAGTCCAAGCAGAAAGGTAGTTATCGACTTTCTCGGGTATAAGTATACCCACTAGGTATACACATACACATATGTGTTATTTCGAATACAATCTACACTTGTGAGCTTGCATTATTACCTGATAGAGTGATTTGAGATCAACTTTGACTTGAGTGTCGGAGTGCACGCGCCGGAACCCTCTTCGGCGTATTTTTCAGGTGATCGTGTTCATTCAGCGAGAAGATTGCGGTCAAAGTTCGTTGATTCTTTGGCCTCCAGGTGGATTCAAACTCTTTGAACTCTAGGTCAAATTCCGCACCATATTTTACACATCAATAGGTACAGACGGAAATACATATACAGTCAAAGTTACATGCGAACGTGCAAATTTGTTTACATATATGCAAGTGTACCTGTTAATAAGTTGCAATCATGAAATGTACATGAGAAGGTCTTGTGTGAAATATTGCACACTAGTGTTATGTGCAATACATCACAATTAAAGCAATTTGGTTTAAAATTCGCGGGTCATCATCATCGTCTGCAATTGCCTTAACACGCAGTGCGAAGGCGTTTGGCAAATTAAGGGATTGTGGGTTGGGCGAAGACATGTATATTTATAGAAAATGATATCTTTAATAGATATGTGTTGTAGCTTAGTGGTTTAGGTCTGTTGTTAATGTATTTGGTCGCAGGTTCAATTCATATTGAGCACATAATTTTTAAAATATTTTTTTTATGTGTTACTACATGAATAAAATGTGATACTTATAGAAACTAAATGTGTTACTACGTAAAATAAAAATTACATTATCATATAGTAACACATTATTGTTCATATGGTAACACATGAGTATTCATTTAGTATCACGACGACATATGTACAATGTTACATATTACTAAAAAACACGTGTTACTACATGAACAAAAAGTGTTACTCTATGAAGAAAAACGTGTTACCACATGAATAAAATGTGATACTTATAGAAACTAAATGTGTTACTACGTAAAATAAAAATTACATTATCATATAGTAACACATTATTGTTCATATGGTAACACATGAGTATTCATTTAGTATCACGACGACATATGTACAATGTTACATATTACTAAAAAACACGTGTTACTACATGAACAAAAAGTGTTACTCTATGAAGACAAACGTGTTACCACATGAATAAAACCAGTACAAGCGCGAAAAGAAATCCTCAGTTCAAAATTATAGATTTAAAGAACAACTTGATGTGTTACTACATGAACAAAAGAGTGTTACCTTATGAACAAACAAGTGTTACTACATGAACAAAAATCAGTACAAGCGCGAAAAAAAATCTTCAGTTCAAGATTATAAATTTAAAGAACAGTGTGAGAAGAGTACAGAAGGACATGTAAATTTGTGAGAAACTGGAGAAATTTAGAAGAATATGGAATAGAAAAAAGAAAAAGAAGAACAAGATAAGAGAAAAAAAAACCTGAAGAAGCAGCGTGAATCAAATCTGAATAAATATGGTGGCTGCGCGACGCGAGGAAGAAGAAGCCTTGCCCGCCACGCGAAGTGATAAAAAAAAACCCAATTAATCTCTAATTGCACATATAACTTGTATTCAATATTGCATACAAGTTTTTGTCAATGTACATATCTGTAAGCCTAGCTACCACTAAACGTTGTGTAGTCACTTGGGTGTTGTAGTTTCCTTATGATCTGAAAGTATCATAAAAACTTTCATGTCATTTGAAATTTAGGACAGACATATGTGAAATTAATTAATTTATATTAATTCCATGCTTCATCATCACTTCTCAACCAATGTCCAGTTAATTTTCAAATGCGAATTTCTTTTTATTTAAATGTGATTTTGGATACCAATTATGTTGACTGTCATATAGTCAAAGAGGGTACTTTTTTATGAATTGGGAATGCGAATAATAATGAGTATTATTAATCACTATGAAATTGATGATTTGTATTATTACTATTTGATTAAAATATTACCAAACACTATTAATAGAGCGATTTCTAATTACTTTTCATTTATTCCCATTACTCTCAACCAAGCGGTCCTTGACTTATTCTCATAGAGGCAAAATTAATTTAAGGCTATGTGTTGTATGTACCAAGTGCACCGTGCACTTCATAGTGTACTTTAGAAATTTGCAACTTATTGTACTAAAACTTGCAATTTGTTATGTTGAAAATGCAACTGTATTTTACGAGCACAAATTGCACGTTTTAGTGTAACAAGTTGCAACTTTTGGTACAATAAATTACAAAATTTAAAATACACTATAAATTAATATACGGTGCACATGATACAAAGAATACCTAGTCGTACTTAAATTGTAGAGGCCTCAAATAGGTTTTAAGTAAACTTTCAAAAAACTTCAGTGTGGGCCGGACCCATATTTTGGGTAGAAAGCCTCCGATCGATTCAAAGTTAGCCTAAAGGGTATCATTCGAAGAAACACTTTCTGATTGCAACCTACAAATCGATATCCAGCTAGTTTCAGCATTAATTGCAGGAGATAATTAATAATAGTAACGTTCATCCTAATTCTAGATACTAATTAATTGCTAAGAAATGAAATTTATCGTAACAAACTAGAAAACATTGGCACATGGCCATGCACGCATGGTTTGACTACAACTGTATTTTAATAAAAAGATTAAAGAAATGCCTAGCTATTTAATTGGAACTGGGACAAGCCAATATAATTCACTTTCTATAAATTCAAAGAAAATAGTATTAAAATTGGATACGAAATTGACATATTCCAAACCTCTATTTTTTTTCCTTTTTTGTGGAAGGAGGCAAAATCATATTGAAAAGTGGAGTAATGGGACACGGTTAGGGAGCCTCTTACAAAAGATCAGGCTAACACATAAAGAAGGTTCCCTAAATAATCAATCCCCATTTCAAACTATATTAAAAAATCCAACAATATATAAGTTATAGTCCACCGGATTAGTCGGTCATTGGATTGAATACCGAGTTATGAAAGAATTTCGTTTCATCTAAAAGTCCGAACTTATAGAGAGGTGCATAATAAATTCGTTTATTTAATTTATCTCAATACGCTAGCTCCCACTCACTCGTGGGCTGAATCATTGGTGGAGTGTTTTTCACGGGAATCGAACTCAGGATCTAGGCTGAACCAGAGGCTCTGATACCAATACCATGAAATAATTTTATCTCATCTAAAAATCCGAACTTATAAAGAGGTGCAAAATTAATTAATTTATTTATTTCCCTCGACACGTTACAAAAAAAAAAAAAAAACCCACGAGTTCTTCACACGATCCCCGATCCCTTATGAAATAGAATTTCATCTTGAATTTTATTACGTTTAGTGATATAATCATATAATTTAGTACACGTGATGCTTGGTGATTATTTCAAAATGCAACAAAAAAATGTCACGCGACAAAGAAGAACCCCTAAACACATCACACATTTAACTATACCTACAAATTCAACTCAAATCATATACTATCATGCAGGTTATAATAAAGAACAACATATAACTATGCATACGTACGTACCCAAATTAAAAATCAGTCACCAACCGAAATATATTGATCCAAATTCAACGAACTCTTAGAAAGAAGATACTAAGTTCTTGACAAGTCGCCCCATCCGGATTAATCATATAAAACGACTCCGAATCCTTGGACCCCACCACCCTATCAAACCTGGCCCTAATGTACGTCAACTCCCAATCATGGCCGCCGCCGGAGTCCTTCTCCGGCGAAACTCCGGGCAGAACTCCGGCGCCCATCGACACACCCCTCAATAGCCTCATGACATGCTCCTCGTCATCACTCATGTTCTTCCTCCTAATGGAGCACCCCACTTTCCTCCCGTTGCAATACACGGCCCACACGAACTCTTCTAGAAGCTTCTTCTTGCGCGTTTTCGTGTCCGTTTCTAGGGCTATTCGTAGGACGTCGGAGGCCATTTCCTTGTGGAGGGAGCACGTGAGCATGGGGAGCTCGATGACGAAGAGTGGGGCCCGGTGGGGGTTCTCTTGGACGGCGAGGCTGAGGCGGCCCTTGCGGTATCCGAATAGGGTTAGGGTTGTGGCCTTGTCGGTGAGGAGGCCGGGCTTGCGGTGGAGCCCGCCGAGGAGTGCCGCCATCTTGCAGCCGGTGGTGAGCATTGGGAGGAGCTTGAACATGCGGAAGAGCCCTCCGGAGGAGGAGGAGGAAGTGGTGGTGGTGGTTTTGGAGGGTTTTTTGTGGCGGAGGAGGGAGAAGATGGAGGGGCTTTCCATGTGGGTGGAGTGGACGGAGGGCATTTTTTTTGAGTGTGTGTTGAGGGAATTTGAGATGGGAAAGGGTGTGGAAGAATTGAAATATATATATTTGTATTGTGGAAGATGGGGAAAAGTTAAAAGGCAAATATCAATACACGATGGTCGCACGGTGCAACTGATGCGATTTTGACTTAATTTTAATTAAATTTTATTTTATTTAATAAAGAACTTGACTAGATCTTTTCTTTAGTTAAAATAAGGTTAAAATTGCAGGATCAGTTGCACGATGCACCGAAGTGTTGGGAGGAAGTTTGAGATGACAGAAGGATAAGGGAAGAATTGGAATTATGTTTAATAAAGTTTTTTTTTGTTGGAAATTAAAAAAATTATCGCTCAATTTGGGAGATGCACAAATTGTCAAGACTAAATTTAGTGCGAGTATATATGGTGTTAGGAAAGTGATTTTATTTTATGTTTGTTCACACAAATTAAAGCGGATCAATTATTCATTTTGATGTGGGGTTGGTTTGGTTTTTCCATTTTATCCATCAAATTATATAATTTTATATATATTTTTTTATCGAAAAAGAGATGATTTTATTGTAAGAGTACATTATGAGAGAAGTGATTACAAACATAGAGCTGCAATGTTAATTTAAAACTTTTAATCGTCCCCTAGCTAGAAAAAGTTTTATCATTATTAATCTTTTTTCTCTAGGCGTGATTTCAATTTTATATCATGAATAGAAGAAAAAAGGATTAAAAAAAGAAGAAAAGAGGAAGTTGAAATGATAATTGATAGATCCGCATAGTTACTTACCTAGTCCGCCTCCATGTGGGACACGTTAATATTTGGTGGGTGGTAGGGCATACATAACTTGATAATTTAATTTGGTACAAAAAGAATCCTCTAATCTACTATAATTATGGGCGACCATACGAGGTCTTGTATATATGAAATTTATGACTTCTGCCATTTTTCTATCTTTCTTGGGAAACGAGTTTAGTAATTTAGAAATCTTTAATTTAATATTACAGATTACATATATGGCCACATGGGTGACACTCGGTATTAATTTAATTTCACATGTTAAATTCCGTAGTTAACATTATCATTTAATTATAAGATGAAATGGAAATAAATTAAATATTATTTTTATTAAGTACGAATTGCACAGGCGATGGAGTGATTAATGATGTAATTTTTTTTGGCCTAGATACAGATCAGAATGATGTATACATTTTTGTATCTACATGCATGATGTAATTTTCGACATCTAGTTAAGTTCTTTAGACAGTACAAGAGGTCAACACAAAATAAAATAAAATTATGTCTAGAATGAATGCAAGATTTTCCCCCGGCCCCCTTTAATTGATCGTTTTCTGTTTTTTTGTTTTGTGTTTGTCTCTGGATATATATGTGTGTGGTTATCATATTGAAATAATTATATATGAATTAATTAGTTTTTATGATAATTAAAGAACCTGATGTTGATCATGTTTCTTTATGAACCCGGTTCATCATAAATTAATTAGTTGTACTCTAAGATACATGTTATTAATGTTGGCAATTAACTTCATAAAAACATACTTCCCGATTCATAATGATTGTTGTTTTAGGGGAGAGCGTTTATTTCCAACTGATTGTTGTTCTACATATTTTTTTTCCTTTTTTTTCTTCTTCTACCCTTACTCCAATTAATTATTCCATCAATCTTGCACAATTCTAATGCTATTTTAATGAAATAATCAATAGAAATGAGTCTCACAAGACTCTGCCAAGTCAAGATCACAAGATTCATAAGGCGTTTTTGAAGCGTGTAACTATACAAAATTGAAACGTGCAACTATTCCAAACAGAAGAATGTAACTATGTTCCCATATTAACAGTTGCATTTTTTTGTGTAAATAAGTCACACTTTTCAACATAATAAGTTGACGCTTAAAAATGACATTAATGATCTTGGACCAACGACGATACAAAGATTTCTGAAATTTAATCAATAATGTTATATGTGTCATTTTATAGATTTTCTTAGTTTCCACCTGAAAATCTAAGACAACAATCATTATGAATCATATCGGGGTGAGTACATTATAACAACGACTTCACATATCGTCTGATGAATTTTTTGGCATACTTTAATACTTTATGATTACACCATGCTTGTAGGGCATTTTAACTTTTAAGTCTTGTGAATATTGCCACAATATGTCTGGAAACTGAATTCGCATAATCCTTATTAATAATTGCAATTATGGTGACATATTATGAAAAGATTAGGCCCATACGTTCTCTTTTTAAAGTCGATGCATTGCATTAAGTCGGAAATGGTCTACGCCACAATCTACATCACCTGCATGGTGTTGGAAGATGTTCGAATCTTATAAGTTATAACCTATATATGATACGATGATATATTATAATCTCATTAATTTATATTTTAATATTATATTATATTATTGTATTAATTAATAACATTATCCTTGTATTTGCCGTATGTATTAATAAAATTATTAATTATAAAATCTGAGTAATGATAGAGGGGTGAATGCGATGAATCGGAAAAATCACACGAGTTCAAACCACAATTACACTTGTTTTATCGAGTTCATTTTCTTCAAGTGATTATTGGCTTATTGCACATCAATGTATGACATCTCTTTTTCAATTTGCATACTCAAATAATGGGACATAAATTATTTTTTCTATATTTATATATATAGTAAGAAAGAGATATAGCAAAATGGGAAATACAATTTCTCCTCCAAGGAAATTCGCATGACTAACAGAAGTAGCTATCTATCAAGCTGCTTTCCATGGTAGGGAATTTCTAGCCCACCTCTTAACTTTCTCCAAAAATCCACTAAATAAATAAAAGTCCAATCATATACTCGATCCATTATCTAGCTAGCTAGTAGCTATATATGTTGTTTTCACGTCAAATGTCAATTTAAGGAAAAAAAAGTCACATTTATTAGAATCTGCCACTAAAATTTGTGGGTGTTCATCTCATGAATTTTTATGATTTCTTAATTAAAAATTCAATGTTACTAATTCATATATTAATATATTTCCCCTCTAATTACCAGATTTAAAGAAAGAACAAATCTCCCCCATATATGTGTCGACCCAAATTTTGTATATTGTATTAATTTGTGATCACTAATTTGGAGCATCTTATTGAAAAAAAAAAAAACTGGAGAAGGTGCCCTACTTGTTTGGCACAATGAATGATATCAATCACATGCATGTGATGAAGAAAAAGCTATGCATTATGGAAGTAGCTGCTTTCTCGTATAGAAGTTGGGCCACTTGGTGTTAATCCATCTCCTAACCTTTACAATTATTATGATTTGACTTGAAGCTATTTGCAATGTGCAATGATCATCAATATATTTCGCTAAATTGAAAGAAAATAAAAATCAAATTTATTAGATATAATAAGACAAAAAATTGTATAGACTTGATTCATACTATGAATCTTGTTTTTAATTCATGTCATTTGATCCTACCCAGGATATAATACGAGCCAAGTTTAGTGATTTAAAAAATATGTTAAAAATGAGTGAAATATGTCAAATAATCCAAGTTCATAGCATAAACCTAGTTCATGGGAAACCAACTCATTAATTAAGCGTGAGTCTCATGTGCATCAAGGTGCACCGTACATTCATAGTTCATTTTAGAACCGTGCAACTTATTATACTGAAAAAGGATGCAACTTATTTGCACTGAACCATGTAACTATTTTTTCATATTAATAGTTGCACGATTCAGTGTAAACAAGTTGCATCTTTCAGTATAACAAGTTGCATGATTCTAAAATGCACTATGAGTGCATGGTGCACATGAGTGCATACAAAACTTAGCCATAAAATTAATTAAGTAGTTTTTTTATAAAAATAAAGTAATAAAAAATGTGACCCATTTTTATTTGAAAGACCAAATCATCAATTTTAGCATATATTTTTATTTTTATCAAATTAAGCATATATATTTTATCCTAATCAAATTATATGTACCCATACTTTCAATTTATATCTAAAAATATTCTCATTAAACAATTATATCTCATGCTTTTCATTTTTAAAGTTTTTTAGGACATACTATTATTTTTAATCAAATAAATTCCCATAAATATTACTAGTATCAAATTAGTTAAAAAAAATACCTTGCCTTTAAAAATTGTCAAATTCTAAATATGTAGAATATTAAAATATTATATAAGAAATTAAAATACATAAAAAAATTATGGGAATCATTTGAAGATATGGTTTCTCTAGAATAGTAAGGGTAGAATATTTAAAATAATTTTAAAAATTTTCAGATATGTACAGAATTATAAAGGGTTTTGGAAAATTTCTCTTACTAGTTGGATAAAAAAATCCAAACCATTCATTAAGACTGTAAGTATGAATAGAAAAAGTTGAGTCGTTTATAAAAAATTCTAAAATTGTTACAAATAAACATTATCTTTTAGGAGTAGGTTTTCAGTGAAATTTATTTATGATATGAAATTCATATCATTATATTTATAAATTAATACTATAATACTTATTAACTGATATCATTATTCTATATTAGATTGATATCATAACATTAAATGCTATAAATATTAATTTTTCAATTTATAAAAGTAATGATATCAATTTATAGTACAATAATATCAATTTCATAGTATGAATAATTTCACAAGAGAGTTTGTGATTTTTTTAATATTTGAGATATCTAGTTAATTACTATTGCCATTTTTCTATAGCTCTTCTTTATATTATCACAAACTCTCTACGAAACTTGTTCATAGTATGAAACTCATATCATTACACTTATGAAGTGATACCACTACTCTTATAAATTAGTATCTATAGCATTTAATACTATGATATCAATTTATAAGTGTAAATATCAATTGATAAGTGTAATGGTATTAGTTTGTAAGTGTAATGGTATAAATTTCATACTATGAAAAAGAAAAATACAATGTCTAACAATAAAAAGAACACTTTATGTATAACTACCCATAATACAAAAACTATAAATGCCAAGAGAAAGGAAAGAAAATCCAAGGTCCTAAAATAAGAAAATCGAAATTCGGAATAAGAGACATTCCTTTAAAATTAGTTTGAATTTGATATCTCTATTGGTAACTGCTATTAGTATCGGATCTTGATATCGGTGGTGGATCGATTACGAAGGCTCGAAGTCTCAAGAATCTGATAACTTAATCGATTATACTTCAAGAGTGTACTTCAACTGTTATCGAAACAAAATTAAAGCTATTTGCAACCGCAAGAACTTCAATTGTTATCGAAATAATTAGATTGCTTTGCAACCACAAAGGCGTGAAACATCCGTGATTTGTGAGAAAGCGGACGCACAATTGTTTCCACTTTTCAGATTCTAATAATGGAAGCTGTTTCATCATCAAGCTCAAACAATTATATGCGATTTATTTTCACCCAATGGAATTGAGTATTTTGTATATAAGTAGTTCTTGTCATTTGGACATATATACAACATTTTTGCTTTCTGAGAAGTAATCACATCCATTAAACATTCTAGATAAATAATACTTTTATATTATATTAGAAAATGAAATAGGTCTAGTGTGAAAATTTTCATATGTGAAAAATGTTTATTTTTAGAAATTCGATCGGCGGTCATTACAGAGTATATATCTGACTGAAGAACTTGATCATATAAACCTGTATGGTCAAATGGGAAATCGTGGTATGTTTGTCTTAATGGACGTGGGTTCAAGTCCCCGTCATCACAAGTAGATTTTTTTCTGTTTTTTATTCAATAAACTAAAAAATTGGAAAATTTGTTGTTTTATGGATTCGAACCTTTGTGAGTATATATAATTAAAAGTAATATGCCACTAGGACACATTAAACACTTGATAAATAAATTTCTCACTAATTTATATATATTTTTGAAAAATTACTAAGAAAAAAAAAATCAATATTTTTATTTCTCACCTAAATTAATTTAATTTCACGGTATTTAGATCAACAATATTTTCATGTTAATATTATTTGATTTTCTATATACAATATTTCGTTCAAAAATATTTTTTTATAATTTTTATTATAGTGTTACCACTTTTATGAAAAAGTATTATGTCTTACACTTACATTATTGTTTGTTTACCTAAATAATATTATATTATGATCTATATATACTGCATATTGCTCTGAACTTACGTATAAAACTGAATCAGTATTACATGCAAGACATAACAGTATTACACACAAAAACATAAAAGTATTACACCTAAAACATAAGAAAAAATTAAAATTTTAAAGTGTATTCAATGCATAACTGATGAAGTATTAAAATTTATAATCAACAACTTCTACTTTGATTTTAAATAAAAAATTTAAGCAGTATTACAAGGATAAAAAAACAGTATTACATGCTAAAATATAACAGTATTACAAGCAAACACATAACACTATTACAATCTAATCATAAGAAAAGATAAAAGGTACGAAGGTTATCTAATCAAAACGGATTAATATTACATGCAAAATATAAATATAAAGTATTACAATAAAAAAATACGATTTTGAATATATTGTGCGTACAGTTTGTAAATAGAAGTACTAATAAAAATATTTTTTTAATAAATTATAAAAAGTCACAAATTTTTTTCAAAATAAATTATATCATTTATTTTATAAAGTCTCAATTATTCAATATAGATTTGTTGTATCTTAATGGTAAGAGCTAGTTTATGTTATTTAAGTGACGTGTGCTCGATCCTGGCTAGCAACAACCTAGCTTTTTTAATTTCAGAATAAATTATTTCCTTAATTTAAAATAAGTCTCATTCCCCGAATTTGAAGTCAGTACTGTAGTTTAGTGGTCAGAGCTTATGTTTGTTATGCTGGGCGCCTGGGTTCGATTCCTGGAACCAACGTTGCCTTCTTTCCTCTTTGCCCTTTTTTTAATTCCATGCCAAATAAAGGCGGCTCGGGTTATTAACACCCCCACTTTTAGTAACTACACCGACTACCAAATTTAATAAAAGAAATTTCAAATTAAATGCTATATTGCCTAAAATTACACCCCTAATTATAGCGAGTCGCTGTTTCTCCCCTACCATACTGCAGCCGCCCACCCATTTTTCCCTTACTTGATGCAAAACCCATGTAAAATCCCCCTTTTCCAACACCCATGTAAAATCCCCCTTTTCCAACCTAGTTAGCAGCAAAGGCCACATTAAAGTTCTTAAAATTAAATACAGTAAAAGACACAGGGACGAGCAAACTAGCATAGTCATTATTATTCATAATCTAAACTGAAAGTTGCAACCGAAACCAGAGCCTTTCCATCAATTCACATAACCAGTTCGAAAAATAAAATCCGAAAACATGAAACAAAATTAACTAAATTTTTGGTTAAATCCATCGATATTACACAATTTTTTAAATTTTCGATTGAAACAATAGAAGAATCTCAACATCTTCAGCCAAAAAATCGAAAATCTGCAGCAATTTCAGTAGAAAAATTCGAATAGAAAAAGGGATTTCTGAATAAAAAAAAAAACGAGGTATTGCTTGAGCAGGCGACGGCGCAGTGTCTCTGGCGGAGGGAGAAGGGTGGCGGCAGTGAACGAGGTGGGAGACTTGCTAAGAAATCTGCAAAAATAAGAAAATCTGGGTCGGTGTATATTTCAACGGTAAAAGAAGAAGGGCAGTGTAGGAAGTTCTTGATGAGTGTTCTAATCTAAAGAGGGTGTACTGATCCAGTCGGTGTGTGGTTACCAAAAATGGGGGTGTGAATAAGATGGGCCAATAAAGGCTTAATCACCAAGCAGGCCGCTCATAATGGCCCAAGCCCCTATTGGCCCAAATTCATATATTTTCATATATGCAAATTTTCATGTTAGATTTTGTCTAGAAAATATATTTTTTGAACAATTTTATTTTTTCTTTATTTATCTACTAAGTATATCATCTAATAAATAATTTATTTATTAATCCATAGTGAAAGATGAAATGTCTATTTCTATTATGTGAGATGTTTCAATAATACTAGTTGACAAAATTAATAAGTATAATTTTAATTGGAGTCCGTCATATTAATTTCAAAATTTTACACCAAATTTTAGAATGAAGTACACCTTCTATTCTGACGGTATTTTATATTCCCTCAAAAAAAAAAAAAAAAACGGTACTTTATATGAAAGGTTTATTGTCCAAAATTTTATATTCTATATTTATTATTTCATAAATACAGTTGTTGTGCTCAGATATATCGCACGTCAGCATCACCAGATTTATCACACGTCAGCAGGACGAATTATCACATTTCAGCAGGTCCCACCGAGACCAGCAGGTCCCACCGAGACCACGTGATTTGTCGTGCTTACGCATATGTTTTGTCATGCTTTATGCACATGACTTGTCGTGCTTATCGATTTGTCGTGCTTAACGACTTGTCGTGCTTATTGATTTGTCGTGCTTAACGATTTGTCGTGCTTATGATTTGTCGTGCTGGTCCTCTTTATATAAAGGACCTCACAGTTCATTGTAAAGGGACACACACTGGAATGTTTCCCTCATTCCACTTATATACCTACACCCACATTTCAGGGAAGAACTACGGTTCTTCCCGCAGTGTTCTTGTTCGATTAATCATTTTGTTTGTGAGTTGTTACCAAATTAGCCACATAATACTCTCGACAAAAAACGACTCGCAACAACAGTATTTATAAATACACTTATATAATTAATTCAGACTATAATTAGAGTTTCCTTATTAAATAATTATAATTCTTTTGTTGTATAAAATTAAAATTGTTTGTAAATTTAATTAATGAGCAAAATTATACATATATATTATATATTTTTGAAATATTTTAATATAAGGTTTAGCGGTTGTGTGGTGTCCTTTTATCTTAACCAATTTTTTTTTAAAAATGATCTTAACCAAAATTTTAGATTTAGTTTTGAAAATTGCATAGTTCCTGGATATTTTAGGACCGGTTTAATGAGGTATATTACTCTTTCCTGAAAATACCACCAAATACTCATTTTCAACTTGTTAAATTACTCTATAATGAGAATGAATTCTCTTGTAATTGGGTATTACTTAGGAAAATTGTAAAAATAAGACTTATTTTTTTCACTTATTGCACTTTATGGATCTAACTTTAGACTTTTGCAGTTTAGGTACTTAATTATCAATTTATTGCAAAAAAAGACTCAGGCAATTTTAAGACAAAAAAAAGTGTATTTTCGCTTATTTTTTTTATATACCACTTTATAAAAAATAATGATATTTTTTAAAAAATAAAAATTATAATAAATATTAATAATGAGTTAATGACTGCTAATATATAGTATTTTTTAAAATGTAAATTCATTTATTAAATACAACGAGTACAAATACTCAAACAATTACAATCAAAATCTTACAGTAGAAAATACCGAATATGTAATTCAAAGAATTACAAAGAAGAACTACTAATTAAATATTAATTGGCATACGGTACCGTATCGAAAATAGTGGCGCATATCATAGACTGTACCAACATTTTTTATATTTAAAAATTCATATTGTTTTTGTATATACCAAAATTCGGCATACAAAAAATTTTGATAAATAAAAAATATTTACCTACCGTACCGAAGTTTTCGGTATATAAAAATTTCGAACGGTATCAATATATACCACCCCGTACCGAAATTTTGATATACTATGTCATACCAAAATATCAATGTTGTGGGCATATAGCACGAGGTCGGGCCCGACCTAGAAAGAAGCAGAAGAGGGCCAGACCGAACTTTGCACAAGTATAACACCTCGCCAGAAAGATGGAAGTCAGGGCACCTCAAGGGCGAGCTTGCGACCTTGATGCACCTCGCAGGTCGCATATTGGCATGGGTACGGAGCATTAATTGAGGTGGGACCCGTGGCAGGCGAGCAGCGCCAGGGACCTTACCTAAGAATGGCCCTAATCAGAGATGTGTCAGTAAAGGACGGTAATGATGAGTAGCTAGGAGTAGTTAAACGGCTAAATCCCTGATTATCCAGATTTGTCTAGGGCGACGTCCCAGCGACCTCCGATCTGAGTCACATCAATCTTGTAGCATTTAATGTTTTGCAGAGCCACTTTCGGCCCCTTGTACTTGTATCTGGGAGAGTGAGCTCCACTCTCCCAAAAAATATAAATATGGGTCATTTATGACCAAGAAAAGGAGGAGAAATTAAAACCTTACCAAACCTCTTGCAAATTTATTGCTCAAACTCTTATTCTCTCAAGCAATCATATAACTTAAATACAATCCACTTTACACATTTATTGTTTGTGTCACTAGGATCACTAAGCCACATCTTAACCCATAATCCTCATATTTTAGTGCACAACAATTAGCGCTAGAAGGAGGGTACTCTTTAAGAAATATCGAGCTAAATCCTTAGTGTTTTCTCATTGGAGTATTCCTCACGAATCTTCGGTACAAACTCATCTCATACACCCAAATCTCTCAAAAAAAAATTACTCAACTATGTCTCAAGCAACTCTCATCACCAAGAGGAAAGCCTTTTCGGTGTCATGTCGCTCCGGCGGAGCAGGGGCTAGCGGCCCTGCCGTTAGCAACTGCAAGGCTGGAGGACCTACCACCGGGGTTGCTCAAAAGCTCGAATAGATCCGCACCCCGAAAGAAATCGATGAAGCTATCGTGGAGTTACGCCGAAGGTAGGACGAAGTGCAGATCCCAGATGGTGACCTACGCCATAACCTGAACCGGAAGGCCCAAAGCAAGGGCAATGGCCAAAGGCGCGAGGAATCCCGCCGCGAGGAGCCTCACCAGGGGAAATCTGACTGCAGGGGACCTCGCCACGAGGAGCCTCGCCATGAGGGATCTCGCCGCTAGGAAAGCCAAGAGGTCAACTCCCGCGGAACCCAACATACTCCAATCTATCGACGTAACCCTAACGAGGGGCCAAATCCCATCCACAGGCGTTTGTTCTCAGAGGGTTTTAATGATGGCCCACACCGAGGTCGCGGACCTCGGCGGGACCAACCTAGACCATCCCAGCGCGAACAGGCCGAGCCGGAGAGATCATTTTCGGGATCGGTGGCCCAAGGCGGACCCAGACAACGAGTGTCGGTGAAAGATCGGCTCGAACGAAGCCTTTCACCTCGAAGGGTGGAAAGAACCCCTTCACCTTGCAGACGTCATCGAACCCCATCACCCCACCGACAGGAAAGAAATTCTCCACCTCGCCATCATCCTGGCGAGGTCGCAGGACAGAACGACTCTCCGCAGATGGCCGCCATCCTTCAGAATATCAAGGATCTCCAAGAATAGCTGGCGAACAAAGGGGGAGTGCCTCTCACCACAAAGATATCCATTTCGCCATTATCACCCACAGTCATGCTCGCCCCCGTACAGATCAAGATCAATGTCAGTTCCATCACGCAATACAACGGCAGCAACGATCCGATCAACCACGTGAGCAAATACATATCCTACATGAACTCCATGGACGCGATCGATGCTACCCAATGTCGTCTTTTCCCACTCACTTTAGGCGACCAAGCTTACCGGTGGTTCAACACTTTGCCCCCGACGTCCATAGAATCTTTCACCAGATGGCTCAATTGTTCCTCACTCACTTCGCCTCGTTGACCCCGCACAAGGGAACAAAGCAGCGCTTGACGAACATCTATCAGAACGAGGAGGAGTCGGACCGAGCATATATTGATCGAATTGACCAACTCATTATGGAAGGTGAGCCGCTGGGTGACGAAGCCAAGGTCTTGGGAATAGTGCATGGGCTAAAAAAGAGAAGTAAACTCTGGAAAATGATGAACAAGGACTACCCATAGAGCTACGCCGACTTTCGATACCGAGCCGGAATTATGATCACCAATGTCGAGATACTGGCCTCAAGGTTCGGCGAGCAGCGACCAAGCGAGGTGAAGGTTGAAGTTAAGAAGCCTGATCCAAAACCCGAGAAACCGTACCGGATGCCCGGGTCCATGCACTACCGACCTCCGGGGACTTTGAAGCCAGTCGATAACTCCCTAGAGGTGAAGCTCTTAGAAAAACTGACCATGAATGCAACTCAAATCTATCAGGCGATCAGGGGCAGATAGCAGATCCCCCCGGCCCAAGAAATGTACCAAGACACCTCCAAACTCAACTCGAAGAAGTTTTGTGACTACCACAACTCCATTGGGCATAACACTGAGCATTGTCGCGACCTCCAAAGTGAGTTCTGGAAGTTGTATGAAGAAGGGAAATTGGAAAGGTTTGTTAAGCCAAGGCAGCAGCAATACCAACGACCAGCGCCACCGCCAGGAAACCAGCCCGACCAAGGAAAGCAAGGTCCGCAGATCCCAGCGGGAGCGGAGAACAGGGTCATCCACATGATCTGCCCTACTGGGGGGACCCTTGGTAGATTCCTCCCAGCGACCTCCCTGTCTAACCGACGCCAGAAGTCCGATATGCGAGCTCTCGACAATGCTGTGCTGAGTTGCCTTCCGATCAACACCATCGCCCCAAGTCAGAAGCAGCTCACTTTCACTGAGGAGGACAAAGATGGGGTGGTGTTTCCAAATTGGGACCCAATCGTGATCTCAGCCAGAATAATGGGGGCTCTAGTTCATCGCGTCATGATCGATAATGGGGCTTTCTGCAACATCCTTTTCAAGAAGACTCTGGACCTGCTCGGCGATTTCCACTCATACGTCGAGCCTTGTGAGGTCGGAATTTGGGGTTTCGGGAACCAGCCTGTTGAGGCCTATGGGATGATCCGCCTATCTGTCGAGATCACATCAACCTTGGACGTTGAAGTGAAGGCAACGAGGCAGCTGGACTTTGTAATCATCGATGCTCCATCAAATTTCAATGCTTTCTTCGGCAGGCCTTTCGAACATGAGTTCGGGGCTGCCTCCTCATCCTACTTTTATTGTATTAAGTTTCCCGGATCTGACACCATCAAGGGTGACCAGATTTCGGCAAGAAAATGTTTAACTTACACCTGTGTCGATTTAAATTTTGCTTTTTATTTTGGTAGAAAACCCGATGTGGGGCTAAGTTGTACGAGCCGAACTCCACCCCGGAAAGAAAAGAAAGTGATAAAATGGAGATAGACGGTGTAGTAGAAACAAATGTAACACCTATGGAAATTGACATCACAGCGAGAGAGAAGCCTTCATGAGATTTACCAGATTTGGAACCTCGCCTAGGTTTCGAGCCAATGAAGGTCGACTCCGAACAGCGGGAGTCCAACCTTGATCCAAGAACGGAAAGAAATGATCAACGAGCAACCCCTATCGAAGAGCTCGAAACAATCCCGGTCGACCTCGATCGACCGGAACTAAGCGTGACCATCGGAACGCAAATTCCCAACGACCTGCGAGATCAACTGATAGATTTCCTCAAGCAAAATCTAGACGTATTCGCATGGTCACATGAGGACATGGTTGGCATCGACCCCGAGGTCGCATGCCACAAACTGAACATCGACCCGACGAAGAGGTCAATATCCCAGAAAAGGAGAAAGTTCGGCCCCGAGAAATACGCGGCCCTGGCCGAAGAGGTGAAGAAGCTACTTGATAACAAATTGATCGAGCAAGCAGATTAACCGCAGTGGGTATCCAATGCAGTCTATGTTGGGATTATACTGGAAAGTATGCTTTTACTTTGTATAATCAAACTGAATTTCGGTCTTATTTACTGAAATAAATTGTTTATCACTGATGCTTTAAATATCATCGAATGTTATATATATTTACTGCATAACTGTTCAATAAATAGTACGTGTTACATTGTAGTTAATTTAGTGATACCAGATCACAGAAGATTAAATTAACAGTTCCTTGTAACCAAAAGTACACCATTCACGACCTAGATGGAAATGAACAATCCATCGTGAAAGGTTGAAGTGTAAGGCTCAGATTGACTTGTCTTGACCAAGAGATTACACTAGTGCATGTCTAGTGCACTGAATAGGACCTACAGGAGGGCAAATTCTTCAGAACTGAACTAGGAAGAATTAGACCTCAGTGGTTCGTTATTTCTTAATCTTCGTCCCTTAAATAGGATCGCGTGTGGTTAGTAATTATTGCTTTGACTTATTACGGGTAGAGAATCAACGAGATTCAATACTTTATATCTTGGGCAATATTATTGGTCACATGCGATTGCTAAGATTTAATACGGAGAATCTTGTGCATGTACGCTTGTTCGATTTGCCCCCTTGGGAGGTTCATAAGTTTTATGATACCAAATCTTGCAAGTGGAACTAGTTTCCGGTATGGATAATAATGTTGAACCGTTCCTTTACCAAGGATAAAAAGATATTAATTAATGGAAAACTATTTCAGTGGCTTGAATTAATTAATGGGCTAGATAATCTTAAACACAGGAAATAATAACCGGGAGCCATATTGACTGTAATATGGGTTAAGATGGATAGTGCAATATTAATTATGTAGTGGGATTAATTAATATTTATGGGCTTGAATAATATTGTGGCTCAATATTGATAATTCAATATCCATTGGAAGGTCCAATCTTAATTCTCCTAAAGGCGCCTCAAGTAGCCCAACATAAAGTCCAATAACTGAAAAAGGTGTTTAAAAATAAAATAAATT
This sequence comes from Stenogyne calaminthoides, assembly GCA_037126765.1. Taxonomy (NCBI): domain Eukaryota; kingdom Viridiplantae; phylum Streptophyta; class Magnoliopsida; order Lamiales; family Lamiaceae; genus Stenogyne; species Stenogyne calaminthoides. The sequence goes on along the minus strand of JBBCBC010000017.1, from coordinate 4,821,356 downwards.
TTGTTGCTAATTTTCCTCATTAATTTCGAAAAATATAAATAAAAGGGGAGAAAGATTTTCTTTGAATTTTGTTATGGAATGAAGATATGTATTCTTGAAATACAAGATTATCTCATTAAATTCAAGAAATCTCCCACTTGGTTATTTATATGTTATTTTCGAAAAAATTTTAAAAATAAGGGAAAGAAAGATTTTCTTGATTTTCTTGGAAAGATATTATGGAAGATATGTATTCTTGCAATACAGGTATATCTCATAAATTCAAGAAGATCCAAATCTTGGAATCTTTATCCTTATTTTTTCGAAAATAACCATAACAAGAGAAGGTGGGATTTTATGGAATATTTTAATTATGGAGAAAAGAATATAGGAGATATATTCAAGATTTCTTGGAGATCAAGAAAATATTTTTTCCTCCCTATTCCATGACAAAAAAATCGGTCACCACCTATCTATAAATAGGGGATGATTGTTTCATCCCCAGGAGAACACGAAAATTGGTTTTTCAGAAAAATATCAGCGTCGATAAAATATCAAATATTTTGAAACGTCGACAGATTGTGTATTTTCAAAAACTTCAATTGTGAGTGTACAATTCCATGTGGCTGGAAAAATTAGTAAATCCACAAAGGTAGTGCAACAAATTTTTATTTTCCCTTTTGTTAATTGTTCGCGAGCTTCCTTCCACCAGATTGACGAGCAAGGACTAGGGAATACTTGTGAAGGTTTTTTGGTGTGTTTTTATCGACGAGACCATTACCACTCCAAGAGGTTAGTTCACGTAAACCCGTAGCAATTCTGCATGCGTAGGATTTATGTGAACTGTTTATAATATAGGATTAATTAATGCTAGTAATAATTGTTAGAATTAAATTTGTATTTAAATATTCATCCCGAATAGATCCGTCCATTTAATTCCCCAACAAGCGCATCGAGCCTCGGTTTGACTCAATTTTAAATTATAATTTAATTCGTTTTCATTAAATTTGAAATTGGATAGTAGAATTGTTAGATCTTGTTTGCAGGTATCTAATTGTCATGGAATTTAATGTGTTTATTTATGCATGCATATAAATTGTGTTTTTTTAATTCAATTCGTTCGAATTCGTTTTGCCTCGTGAGAAAATCCACGAGTAGATTAGAATTTGTTTGATTTGATCAATGTAATATACTAGTCTAGATCTAAGTTTATTTATTTTTGTAAATAAATTATAACCGGATCGAAAACGGAGGCAGAGAAGAAGAATTAAAATGGGATCCTAATCGGGCAAGGCGTGGCGGCGTCGTCGCAAAAAATGTGCCAAGAGAGGCACGCCGCGATGACGCGGACTCTGGCGAAAGACGGGCGCGAGGCGAGTCCAATCAGCCGAAGCAGCGCGGATCGGCCTTTAGGCGCACGGGCGCGGGCGTGCCTCGTGGTTAGGCGGAAGCGCCAGAAAAAGAACGAGGGCGAGCGATTTGCCGCTGGTTGATACAAGGGCGGGCGACGAGGCGACGCAGGGGCGAGGCAAAGGCGGGCGGGCGCTACAGATCCGACACGACGACCGCCGAGATCTATCGGCGATTTCCAAAGACCACCGCACCGCGACGTCTTGGCGGGAGCTTAAGCGTCTGTGACGCGCCGACGACCGACGACACGAGGAAGTGCACGACATGCACTCCGACCCGCGAGCTGGTCGATGATGTCACTAGACGTGGCGAACCTTTCGAGACGAACGATGAAGGCAAAGAAGACGATTTCTCGAGATCAAGACATGACAAAAATTAACTGTGACAATTGGATATGTGTGCCCAATATGTTTAATTTTTTGTCTTGATGTTTATGCATTATTTTATGCTTATTTAAATTGTGTTTAAATTTGCGATGCATGAGAAAATGTTTTGAAAAATCTCACTTTCGAAAATTACTAAGTATGCTTAAATAATTAATTGACAATTTTATGGATAATAAAATTGAATTAATTTTGACCTCCATGATTTATTTATTTGTGGATTCTTTTGGAGAAATACCCCCCACGGGACGGTCAAAAGATAGCTTTCACATGAATAAATTTCAAATGGATGATTGTGAATTATTACTAGTGGCGACGATGACCCTCCCCACGAGGCTCGTTCAAAGCGAAATAATAATTCTTTATTTAATCATGGTTATTAGTTAGGTATAAAATTGATATGCATATACTTCCCCGAAGTCCCTGTCAATTTTATATTGGTCAAGTGGGAGCCAACTATTAATCTAGTATTAAAGGTTTGTAACTGTTCTTGTTTGTAACCTACTTGAATGTGTTTAAATAATGACCCACCTCACGTGGCTTATTTAAACTGTTTTGAGATGTTGGCTGATGCACGTTCATATTTTTTTGAGATTTTAATATGATGCATGTGATCGAACCTTGTAATATATCTGTGCTTACGCATATAGTTATTTATTTCAGTTCATCATGTCGCAACCTTTTAATCCACTGTTTATTATACTTAAAGTCAATAGAATAAGTATGGAAACTATATTGATTGGAAACGAAAAAAATTATAATTGTCTAATCGCACAAAAAAGGTAAGTGGATTCTTGACACACCAAAATCGATGAGCCAACCGACGAGTCAAAAATGCGGGACTCGTCGGATCACCTTATGAGAGATGTCGTCGCCGAAATGGTGGAGGGCAAACCCGTAAGGGATTACGTCCTCAAAATTGATGGCCCATCTGAACAAACTTGAGGTTCTGAGTGCAGATTATAATCTGGAGACTCAGATGAATTTGGTACTTCACTCTCTGCCCAAAAGTTTTTGAGCATTTTGGCCTCGCTAGCTGATTTGTTGCAAGTTTTGGTCTCGGCAAAGATGTTGATGGGGCACCAAACTCAAGTTTTGACGGCAAGTGGTCCGTCTTCATTTTCTAGGCCAAGGGATGGCAAGAAGAAGAAGGTGACCAAAAGCCATAAGTAATCAGAGTCAACTGTTACCAAGGGCAATGATACGATGACGAATGCTGGTGGTGTCAAGGAAAATCCAAAGAGGAAGTGCTTAAGCTGCGGTGAAAGAGGACAATGGAGGTTTACTTGTTCCAACCCCAAAAGGGACGGAAAGAAAGGTAATTATCACGCACTAGTTGTTGAAACTTGTTTAGCGGCGTATACTTCTCATTCGTGGGTAGTTGATACGAGATCTGCTGACCATGTATGTTTCACGTTCTGAGGTCCCAAATGACGGAAACAACTTAGTGGCGATGAGATCCTCATCACACCGGGCGATGCTACTGAGTGGCGGTGAAGCGATGGGAGAAGTGAACCTGGCTTTTGAAGACAGAGTTTTAATTTTAAGAGATGTTCTTTATGTTCCCAGTTTTAGAAAGGATTCACTTTCAGTTTCTAAAATTCTGTTAATAGATACTTAGTTTCTTCTAATAAGAAAGACATCATTTCTTGAAATGATGAGTGTATCTGTTATGGGACATTGATGGACAATCTCTATACAATTAATCGTGGCACACCACTCACGAAATGCATCCTATAACACATCAATCAAGCTTTTTAGAAAAAAAAAACGTTCATCAAATGTGAGAACGACACTTATATGGCATCTAAGATTGGGACATATTAATCCAAAGAGGATCCAAAGGTTGGTAGAAGACGGTTCACCCGAGTCTCTCCAAGTTGAACCAATTCCAACTCGCGAATCATGTTTGGAGGGTAAAATGACCAAGAGGGCATTCGAGCCGAGGAATAGAGCCAAAGAAGTGTTAGAAATCGTTCACACGGGACGTATGTGGTCAAATGTCAACCAAAGCAAGAGGAGGTTATGAGTATTTCGTCACTTTTATTGATGACTACTCAAGGTAATACGGTTATATTTTTTCTTATGAAGCATAAATCGAGACCTTTGAGAAATTCAAAGAATTTAAGGCTCAAGCAGAGAATCATAGGGAAAAATGTATCAAGTCTCTATGATCCGATCGTGGAGGCGAGTACCTCAACGATGAGTTTTTGTACTACTTGTCAGATGAAGGGATTGTATCCCAGCTAACTGCACCCGGAACCCCTCAACAAAATGGGGTTGCGGAGAGCGAAAAAAACTCTTTTTAGAAATGGTTAGATCAATGATGAGTTATGCGGATCTACCCAAGTCGTTTCCGGGGTCATGCCTTGGAAACAGCGGCTTACATTCTGAACTTGGTGCCATCCAAATCGGTTCCCAAAACTCCCAAAGAATTGTGGACCGGGCGCAAGCCCAGTTTGAGATACATGAGAATTTGGGGGTGTTCGGCCTACGTGTTGGACAAGGAAGCCGGAAAATTGGATCCTCGATCAGAATTAAGGTTGTTTATAGGATACACCGAGGGAACAAAAGGGTGTATGTTCTATGGTCCCGAAGATCAAAAGGTGGTAATAAGCACCCACTTTAGATTTTTGGAAGAAGGCTATATGAACGAAAGAAGACCCAGAAGTGAGATTACCTTAAATGAGCTAAGGGGGCTAACCTCATTGCCAACTGTACAAGATGACATACCAAACGACACACTTACACAACCAGAACCTCGTCGTAGTGGTAGGGTTGTGAGACAGCCCGAGAGATTCATGGGGATAGGAGAGTCCTCGGACTTGATTCCCGGACAAGACGAATCAGACCCATGGACATATGATGAGGCAATCCAAGACAAGGATGTGGTTTCTTGGCAAAAAGCAATGAAAGTCGAAATGGGTTCTATGGATCATAACAGAGTGTGGGAGCTATTCGAACCACTTAATGGAGTCAAACCCATTGGTTGCAAGTGGGTATACAAGAGAAAAAGAGGACCGGACGGGAAGGTGGAAACCTTCAAGGCAAGGCTTGTGGTGAAAGGTTATACTCAGAAAGAAGGGATCGACTATGAGGAAACTTTTTCGCCTGTAGCAATGCTCAAGTCCATCCGAATTCTCTTGTCGATTGCTAGGCATCTCGATTTTGAAATCTGGCAAATGGATGTCAAGATAGATTTCCTTAACGGAAGTCTTGATAAAGAAATCTATATGCAACAACCCCAAGACTTCATTGAAAAAGGCCAAGAACACCTAGTTTGTAAGCTCATGAAGTCCATTTACGGACTCAAACAAGCATCCAGAGCTTGGAACCTATGTTTTGATCATGTTATAAAGTCTTATGGGTTTGATCAAAACGAGTTCGAAAGTTGTGTGTACAAAAAGCATGTCGGAACTGCAATGGTATTCTTAGTACTATACGTAGACGACATTCTGCTCATCGGGAACGATGTAAAGGTGTTATCAGACGTAAGGGCATGACTTTCAAAACAGTTTGATATGAAGGACTTAGGGGAAGCCGGGCACATCCTTGGGATCAAGATCACTCGAGATCGCAAGAAAAGGATGATAGGCTTATCGCAAGCTTCATACATAGACACTGTCTTGAAACGATTCAGCATGCAGGATTCCAAGAAAGGCTTCGTACCTTTCAGGCATGGAATCCATCTATCCAAGGAAATGTGCCCTAAGACACAAAAGGAGATAGATGACATGAAAGACATTCCTTATGCTTCAACTGTCGGAAGCCTTATGTATGCAATGTTGTGCACGAGATCGGATATCTGATTTGCCGTTGGCATGGTGGCAAGATATCAAAGTAACCCGGGGAAAGAACATTGGACGACAGTTAAAAACATTCTGAAGTATCTGAAAAGAACTCGAGATAGAATGTTGGTTTATCAGTCAGATAGTCTAATCCCCATCGCTACACGGACTCGAATTTCCAATCAAACATAGATTCCAGAAACTATCTGCCTCAGTTAGTGTGCTTTCATTTGGGAAGTGTAGCCATGAAATGGACGAGTGTGAAGTAGAAATGCATCACTGACTCAACCATAGAAGCCGGGTAAGTAGCTGCTTGTGAAGCAGTGAAGGAACCAGTTTGGCTCTAGACCTTCTTAGTGGACTTGGATGGTGTTCCGAATTTGTCTAGCAATATTTGCTAGGGGCAGTTGCAAATTCAAGGGAACAAAGAGTCCACGAGTCAAACAAGCTCACTGAAGGAAATAAATCTTAGACGAGAAATTGTTAAGAGAGGAGATGAAAAGGTGGCTAAGATAGCATTGGAGGAATGGTTGTCAAGTGCGTAGCCAATCTGCTTTGAGTATAAGTGGGAGACATTATTAGGTTCGTGTAGGTGACATTATATGTCACGTATTAGGAACTACACGAGGCATGTTGCAGTATACTTAAAAGCAGACTTTGAGTATAAGTGGGAGATTGTTGGGATTATACTGGAAAGTATGCTTTTACTTTGTATAATCAAACTGAATTTCGGTCTTATTTACTAAAATAAATTGTTTATCACTGATGCTTTAAATATCATCGAATGTTATATATATTTACTGCATAACTGTTCAATAAATAGTACGTGTTACATTGTAGTTAATTTAGTGATACCAGATCACAGAAGATTAAATTAACAGTTCCTTGTAACCAAAAGTACACCATTCACGACCTAGATGGAAATGAACAATCCATCGTGAAAGGTTGAAGTGTAAGGCTCAGATTGGCTTGTCTTGACCAAGAGATTACACTACTGCATGTCTAGTGCACTGAATATGACCTACAGGAGGACAAATTCTTCAGAACTGAACTAGGAAGAATTAGACCTCAGTGGTTCGTTATTTCTTAATCTTCGTCCCTTAAATAGGATCGCGTGTGGTTAGTAATTATTGCTTTGACTTATTACGGGTAGAGAATCAATGAGATTCAATACTTTATATCTTGGGCAATATTATTGGTTACATGCGATTGCTAAGATTTAATACGGAGAATCGTGTGCAAGTACGCTTGTTCGATTTGCCCCCTTGGGAGGTTCATAAGTTTTATCATACCAAATCTTGCAAGTGGAACTAGTTTCCAGTATGGATAATAATGTTGAACCGTTCCTTTACCAAGGATAAAAAGATATTAATTAATGGAAAGCTATTTCAGTGGCTTGAATTAATTAATGGGCTAGATAATCTTAAACACGGGAAATAATAACCGGGAGCCATATTGACTGTAATATGGGTTAAGATGGATAGTGCAATATTAATTATGTAGTGGGATTAATTAATATTTATGGGCTTGAATAATATTGTGGCTCAATATTGATAATTCAAGATCCATTGGAAGGTCCAATCTTAATTCTCCTAAAGGCCCCTCAAGTAGCCCAACATAAAGTCCAATAACTGAAAAAGGTGTTTAAAAATAAAATAAATTTTGTTGCTATTTTTCCTCATTAATTTCAAAAAATATAAATAAAAGGGGAGAAAGATTTTCTTTGAATTTTGTTATGGAATGAAGATATGTATTCTTGGAATACAAGATTATCTCATTAAATTCAAGAAATCTCCCACTTGGTTATTTATATGAAGTTTTCGAAATTTTTTAAAGAATAAGGGAAAGAAAGATTTTCTTGATTTTCTTGAAAAGATATTATGGAAGATATGTATTCTTGTAATACAGGTATATCTCATAAATTCAAGAAGATCCAAATCTTGGAATCTTTATCCTTGTTTTTCGAAAATAACCATAACAAGAGAAGGTGGGATTTTTATGGAATATTTTTAATTATGGAGAAAAGAATATATGAGATATATTCAAGATTTCTTGGAGATCAAGAAAAGATTTTTTCCTCCCTATTCCATGTTGAAAAATTGGCCACCACCTCATTATAAATAGGGGATGAATGTTTCATCCCCAAGTGAACACGAAAATTGGTTTTTCGGAAAAATATCAGCGTCGATAAAATATCAAATATTTTGAAACGTCGACAGATTGTGTATTTTCGAAAAACGTCAATTGTGAGTGTACAATTCCATGTGCTGGAAAAATTAGTAAATCCACAAAGGTGGTGCAACAAAGTTTTATTTTCCCTTTTGTTAATTGTTCGCGAGCTTCCTTCCACCGAATTGACGAGCAAGGACTAGGGAATACTTGGGAAGGCCTTTTGGTGTGTTTTATCGACGAGACCATTGCCACTCCAAGAGGTTAGTTCACGTAAACCCATAGCAATTCCGCATGCGTAGGATTTATGTGAACTGTTTATATGCATGATTTGTTGTTGAATTATTATTTGAATTAATATATGATTAATTCATGCTAGTAATAATTGTTAGAATTAAATTTGTATTTAAATATTCATCCCGAATAGATCCGTGCAATTAATTCCCCAACAAATGGCATACTGAAGCAGAAGAACCATCCAAGGAATCAGCTCTGCGGAGCATCCGAGGTCCCCTCAACAGGGTTGATTGACGCATCTTGTTCAACCTCGGGAATCTCAACACCAGCTCGATTCCCTTCACCATTTCCACCATCATCGCCGCCGACAACCTCGCCATCACCGCCATCCTGGCCACCCTCCATCTCGTCATTCAGCAACCTGAGAAGCTCCTCGGGATCTTAAAGATTGGCGCTTGGGGGAAGGAAGCTGAAATCAACACCATAAGCGGCGAGATCTTTGATGGGAAGATCATCCCCCTCCCTAACAGGATTGTTACGCATATAAGCGACGAGCAACTCGGACATTGCTTCGCCGGCTCGGTGGCAAGCCCGAACAACATTGGAGAAGGAATGGATATAGGCCATGTTGGAGGCATGATGACGCTCCAATTTGATGGTGGTAGGGAAATCATGGACCTCAACTTCTAGCCGGCGACACCGATCCTCCACTTCGGCAGTCTTGTCCATGCTTTCTTTCACCTTCTTATCTCGGAGCTCGAGAACTTTCGTCATCTGCAAAATTTTCTTCCCCATATCATCGCGCTCTCGAATCACCTCTTTCAGCTTCTTCTCGGCTGCAACCTTGGCATTGATGGCAGTCTCCCGCTCTTTTGTCGACCTCTCCAGATCCACCTTTATCATTGTACAGGCTGCCTCGGCTTTCTGTGCCTGGACCCTCGCCCGACCATATTGCTCCCGGCTCCTCTCAATGAAAGCCAAGGAGCGGCACATGTGAGCAATCCCCGAGGTCAGGTTCTCGGAGAAGTGCTGGGTGTGGGCCTCCTCGTGAAGATCCAAAGTCCAGGACTTCGGAGCATCGTCAGCGATCTGCCTAAGATAGGAGGGTTGAGCATCATTTGCAGCAGGAGCTCGTGACCACAGATAATTACGGGTTAATTCCCCCCGAAACACCCCATCATCTAGCTTATATCTGCAAAATAGTCGTGCGTAAAATACAAAATGTTCGAAGAAAAATAAAGAAATAAGGCCAAAGGAAAGACAAAGTATACCATCGACGGAAGTCTGGGCTCCAGACTAGGAAAGTACGATCATCGGGCTCGTGGTTCCGGCGTTGAGTGATCTCGACAATCGTATCGGGGTTCCCCACGGAGCCCGATACCACCACCTTCCCACTCGGGGAGTTCCGAAGTACATCCATGTCCACAGATGCTCGGAGTTGCTTTGGGGAACTCCCCCCAGATGTTCGCACCTCAGAGGCCCCCCTTTTCTGACCTCGCCCTGGGGCGGCAACAATTTTGGCTTTTGGGGGCGGAGTCCCAGCAGCCCCACTCGCAACGGCCTCTTTCTTCTGGTCCGATCGCTGCCTGGACAGTGCCAAGGCGCGAGAAACTTTTTCACGCATCTCCTCGGTGTTCAGGTTCTGCATCTTGTCGATGAACTTGGCAGAGGTAAAGCGGATGGGCTCGATAAATGTTACTGAAAGACAAGAACGAGATCAACAAGAGAATCATAAAAAGAGACTTGAATGAATAACTCGGTCAAAATCTATTTCGCTTACCAGGGATGTCTGCGGACAGAGAGGAGCGAGGTGGAACAGTTAGGCCGGCCAACTCCCAACACTTCAACCTTTGCAGAATGGTCAGTGATCGCTCGTCGGGATCGATTAGACACACCTGGATCAGCCGGACGAGAAAAGGGAGCGAAAGTTTGGATATTTTAGAATTCTTGGGAGCTGCAATAGAGAGAAAAAGTTAAATCAGTATTATGGAAAAGACAGAATCGAAAGAACATATGTTTAAAAGTCACATAGTCGCGAGGAATCTCGCGATATCCAAGGGCCCCTAGAGCGAAGACAGGGCTCTGCCAGGCTCCCCCCACCAACCACCACTTCTCCTTCCAATCTTGTACCTTGCTCGGGAGGTCCTCGACTATTTTCATGTGGGGGCGAGCCTTCACATAATAATACCCCAGATCTTTTCCCCACTTCGCTAGCGAGATTAAAGAATTTATTTCTTTGACAGACGGAAATGCCCGGGGCTGAATGCGACCAAACATCGATAGAATACCGATAATAGTGCTCCACCCATTGGGAGTGATTTGGGTTGGAGCCAGGCCCCAGAACCACAACATCAAAGTAATCATGGGATGAAGCGGGAAGCGAAGTCCGGCTTTCATCGTGTCATAGTTCATTGCTACACACCCATCGGGAACCTGGTCGGCATAGTCGATCTCGTATCCAGGGACCCAGAAGTGGACGTCGTCAGGAACTTGAAATCTATCCCGCCACAGGATGAGTTCGGCTTCAGTCACCGAGCTAGTCACCTCCTTCGCGACAAATGTATTGTCTTTCCGGATCCGAGTTGGCCTAGGGACCACCTCGCAAGGATGAGCCAAAGTTTCTTGAAGTCGCAATTTTCGTTCTACATCGTCGATCTCATCATCTTCACTCGGCACGTCGGGGGTCACCTCATCCGACAAGAAATCGAACTCGGCGGAGTCGACGGACCCCAAGCTCGGGACATTTTCTTCCTGTCCCGCCTCGCCCAGAATTTGAATATCCGGCTCGGCGAGAGCCAAAACTCTTTTCGTAGGGTCGTCCATGGCTCGACACAGACGACGTCGTCTTGATGTGACTTCTCCCCGAATCGACACAGGCATGTCACTGACAGTTTCGGAAGAGACATCCACAACCGACATTTCAGCACCGCCACGGCCCTGCCGTCGGCTTTCTACAGCAATAGGAGCAAAGCTCTCCGCTGCGCTTCCTGAATCTTCCCGATTCCCGGACGCCATTCGTCACAGAAGGACGCAACAAACGAAGGAAGGGAAGAGATCTAGAATTTACCTGAGGAGAAGCGAACACCAGAATAGCACGAACAAGGATCGCCGGAGCAGCAAGGTAGTTTTCGAGAGTTTGAAGAGTGGAAAATGGAAAATGAGAGAAAAAAGGTGTATTTATAGGAGGGCTTTAGGGCGCGTGGTCCTACCCACGACCTTCCATGTCCCGCGCGTGGAACCCACGCGCCATCATCACCTAGCCTCAGTAGGCACGACAGTCGAGGCAAGCTGTCGTCATCACCCCAATTTCCAAGACCTGCTCATGCGTACTCGAGAAGTTTCCGAGACCTCGCACATCACACTCAGGGTAAGGACAAAAAGGGTACCTCGTTCCCCCTTTGCGAGCACAGGGAGACGAGTTAGGGGCTATTGTTGTGGGCATATAGCGCGAGGTCGGGCCCGACCTAGAAAGAAGCAGAAGAGGGCCAGACCGAACTTTGCACAAGTATAACACCTCGCCAGAAAGATGGAAGTCAGACCACCTCAAGGGCGAGCTTGCGACCTTGATGCACCTCGCAGGTCGCATATTGGCATGGGTACAGAGCAATAATTGAGGTGGGACCCGTGGCAGGCGAGCAGCGCCATGGACCTTACCTAAGAATGACCCTAATAAGAGATGTGTCAGTAAAGGACGGTAATGATGAGTAGCTAGGAGTAGTTAAACGGCTAAATCCCTGATTATCTGGATTTGTCTCGGGCGACGTCCCAGCGACCTCCGACCTGAGTCACATCAATCTTGTAGCATTTAATATTTTGCAGAGCCACTTTCGGCCCCTTGTACTTGTATCCGGGAGAGTGAGCTCCACTCTCCCAAAAACTATAAATATGGGTCATTTATGACCAAGAAAATGAGGAGAAATTAATACCTTACCAAACCTCTTGCAAATTTATTGCTCAAACTCTTATTCTCTCAAGCAATCATATAACTTAAATACAATCCACTTTACACATTTATTGTTTGTGTCACTAGGATCACTAAGCCACATCTTAACCCATAATCCTCATATTTTAGTGCACAACAATCAATATATACATAATTTTGTCAACAAAATACCAATTTTTTTTGGTATATTGAAATATTAAAATTTTAGAATGCATATTACCGTATTGTACCGCAATTCGCGGTATATTGAAAAAAATCAACATTTTTAGTATTTTTCAGTTTGATAAGCTCAATATATCAATTTTTTCATTAATTTTCCACCTCTAACCGTGAATATAAAGGAGTGAATTTTAGAAAAGAACACAAAAGTTGAGAACAATTTTTTTTATTGCCGTAATACCTTATTTTTCATTTTGGGTTGAGAACGAAAGAAGTTAGATGCAAATTGAAAAAAAAAAAACCATTGTTTTGTCAAAAAATTGACAGGGTCCTTTTTTTGCAACAAATTAAGAGTTAAGTATCTACCCTGCAAAAGTTTAAAGTTAGGTTCTTAAAGTGCAATAAGGGACAAAGATAAGTCATGTTTTTGCAATTTGTCCTATTACTTATACTTTTGATCTTTAATTTATTGCTTTTACCGGCCAATGGTTGTAGGTTTGGGACTTAGGAGTGTACTCCTCTCTAGGTCTCAGGTTCGACCCCTCTAAGGTGCGATCATTTCTTGAGATAGGTCAGTCCATACAGAGTTTAACTCTGGCTTGAAGTGGGGCCCCCGCTAGTGGACAGTGGGTTCTGGTCCCACAGATTAGTCGATCCTTGGGCCGAATACCGAGTTATCAAAAAAAAATATAATGAGACTGATTAAATGCTTTACAAATATTAGAAAAGATCCCCATAGCTAAAGCTAATATTTTATTTCTAAAGAAAATAAATAAATTATTAATAGTAACACATAGTAAGAAGACAGGCCCAGTTCCCTTCAAAAAATAAAAATAAAGAACAGGCCCAATAGCCCAATAGCGCAATTAGACAGAGTACATTGTGGAATAATAATTTTATAAAGAGAAAAAAATGAAGGGAAACAAGAAAATTGACTTGTAGTATGCCAAAGTCGACGTTCATAAGTTGGGAGACGGCATCACTCGCATACAAGACATCGTTCACGTTTAGGTGAATTTTGATTGAATATTTGTTTGGGGGGTTTCTCAGTGCTTCAAACTTTAAAGTGAGTTCCGCGAATTTGGTTGAATATTTGATTGGGTATTCTCTCTTCTTCAATTTCTGATAATTTCTCGAATGAATCTATGATAATATGGTGAATTCTGCTTATATTTACCCTTTCTTCGAAGTTCACTTACTTTTTTTTGTACCGTCAATGGATTTTGATGATTTTTTTGTCAATTATGCATAGGAATAGGGGAATTCAGTAGAGTTTAATGTTTTTTGTTTGATATTTTGTTGAGAAAATTTGAAACGAATTGTGGTACTATGGTTAGGTTTATGATTTTTTTTTAAAAAAAATTAAATATAATTGAAGTGATCTTGTTTATAGTGTGAAAATATTGAATAGATTATCAAAAACAGAGGAACACAGTGGATATAGTTAGCGTTGGAGATACTGTGTGGCGTTTACTCATTAGTCAACCGATTAGGGAGAAAATATACTCTTGATCCTGCATTTTTAGGCCTGTCCTTTCCTTTTCCAATTTAGGTTTGGAGTTTTATTTGTCAGTTTCATCAAGTAGTTGTTAATATCATCATAGGTTATGCTATTTCAACAAAAAATCAGCTAAAATTGTTGAGTAGTCTATGCTCTATGAAAGAAGCTTTCAGATATTAATACCAAATCAGTCTTATACGGTATGCTACATCTGATATAATTATTAGTTCCTTCCTTAAACGCAGAGTCATGAATGCGAAGTCAGGGATGGGAGAAACCAATAGCTTGCTGAGGTTGGTAGAAGAAAAAATAAGGTTGAAAAGGGAGCTCGAAGAACAGCGAAAGAAGCAGGACGAGGACAAGAAGCCGCACCATGATCCCCTTGCTATACCTAATCTCCCTGAAGAATGCAATTTCAAAATCAATGTTTGCCTTCCCCTTGAAACCTTGATGATTTCAAGGTTTGTTTGTAAGGAGTGGTACGGGATTGTGAATAGTCCTTTGTTTATTGATGCGCATTTGCAACGATCAGAGACCGGATTAATATATTTAGCTCCGGCTAGGAGGGGTCTCCCATCCTCTGATGTTGGGAAGGCATCAAGCTCATCAGCCACGAAAGTCGATTTTTCTGTTGAATCCAAGGTTAAAGAATTACTGTCTATACCTGACCATCATTGGAACCTTTTTAGCCCACTTATGTTAACTCGGATTAAATTTTTGGAAATCAAAGACGATAAGAGCACAATAAGAGAGTACAATATAACTTGCATGGGCCAAATTAGGGCATCATGCAATGGGTTGATCATTCTTCAAATCGATATGAAGAGAGGAGGATTGGTCTTCTTGAATCCTGTTACCAAGGAGATGAACATGATCCCTTGCGGGACTAGATCTTCAAGTGGTATTGAATCGTATGGATTAGCATTTTGCCACGAGTCGAGCAGGTACAAATTGGTGCATTTGTTTCAAGATACCTTCAAATATTTTGACTGTGAGGTTATGGACATTGGGAGTGGATCTTGGAGGGGGGTGAATGGACCCCCTAATGGTTTTTTTGGTCATATAAAGTACAATCCGGTGTTTGCTATCGGAGCTCTACATTGGATTCCAAATGCTGATAAGAATGAGCATATCGTGTCGATGGCATTTAATGATGAAAAGTTTCGGAAGATACCACTCCCAAACATGGGTGGAGTTCATGATCGGATTCTTGAAATATGCGGAGTTCTTGGTTTTGTGACTCGTCAATCTGCTAACCAAATGGACGTATGGATCTTGAAGAGTTTAGATGATCAAGGTTGGGAAAAGCAACTTAGTATCAATGTGGACTGCACAATACAAATGGTTCCTCTTTTTTATATGAGAGTTGAGGTCAAATTAGTTTTCAGGTGTGTGAATAGCAATGATCTATATGTTTACGATCGCCATTTGGAAATGAGAAAGATTGAGGTGAACGAGGAATGTTTTTCCTCTGTTTTCTCCCGTTTTCCTCATGTCAACGGTCTTATCTCGTGGAGGACCTAGCTAGAAGGATGAAAATCGCGGGCCATCAGATTGTCGGAATTATTTGGCCGATCTAGGGAAGGACGAAATGAAGGAGACGGGTAACCTTTCAGCAAGTAATTGGGTACTTTTTGCATCATCCAACATATCTTTTTTAGGAACTTGTATTTAGAAACGTTTCCAGTATGTATATGTGATTCTTGAATATTGTGAACAGTATGTTGAGCAGATGTTTATGTTAATTCTTTCAATAAAGAAAGAATTGCTTTTGCAACTTACTCTGCATATTATACGTGTATTGCTTTATGATGTTGTTTTTGCAAATATAAGAATATCAAACTGCTTGAACTCATCATGTGTGCGACTTAATTAAAAGCTCATTTAAACTCAATTCTAATTATCAAACAAGCATTTGAAGTTTGACAACATTTAAAACAAATTCGAATGAAAGTGTGTTCTGCTCGAGATCAGATCGATTGATCAGACTTTATTCGTTATCTACTTGATTAATTATCAAACATACTTCAGCAAAAAACAAAAAAAACATACTTCAGCAAAAATCTTTAAAATTTCATTAACATTTTAACCTTGAAATTTAAAAACTGAAACTCATATTATTCTATTATTATTCGTAAATCTGCTAGCAATTGATCACAAACAATATTATATGCTTGTTTGCAAACTCAACTAAAAGGGTAGAAGTTTTTTTTTTTTAAAGCCGAGTCTAACAACTTTATAAAAAAGTGCTTCTACACACTCCTATTGTGTTTGCAAACACACATTATATCTTGAAGATTCATTCGAGCGCTGCTTATGCAGGCTTGGGAGGATTGTTGAGGAAAACGTCGAGGAGCTCATCAACTGTAGCGAACTTAAGCTCGGGATACAGAGTTGAAGCCTCAATATCATGTCCACCAATTTCAAAATTCGTCGTAACGCCTTTTATGAAGACACTGTGAAGGATGGAGACTGGTATATTCTGTGGATCCTGCAAAGCTGCAACAAATCAAACATTTTTGTTAAGATTTAGATTTGCAAGAGAACCAACTACATAGATAGATAGGGAATATAGTTTGTTTAGTCCTTTAAATTACTTTTATTTTGATTTTAGTGTTGTCGATTTTTACGAATTGAAAATAGTCATATGACTTTCAGTCTTTAAACGGCTGCAAGAGGTGAAACATCCGGTTCCCTAATCAGACTTTGCCACATGGACAAATCAGGCTCTGCCACGCCAAAGTTAAATAGATGTTTCACCTCCTATATGTAAAAAAATGAAAATTACATGACTATTTTCAATTTTTGAAGGTTGACAGGACTAGAACCATGATAGGATAAATTACAAGACTAAAAATAACTATTTTTCCAGATAGATAATATAGTAATTACTTTGTGAAAGGGTCACAATTTGCTCTTCTTAGACATGAATCTTGTTAAAACTTGATCCTGTTTTTTTTTCCCACAAAGAGATCAACTCAAGTTGTGATATGATGTTGGTTGATGGCTTATATATCACTACACGGTTGCGTGTTCTGGGATCCGTTGCTACTTTGATCGTGTAAATGCCGATGTCTTCTTCACAATTCATCACAACTAGTACACAGCCAAAACAGAGTTATGCCAACTTTGAATCTAATAAACTGAAAATTACACACTGTCATCCAAAATGCGTGTTTTTTTGGCTCTGTACATCCACTTTTTTTTTTTTTGCATATTGTATCTGAATTGCAGGGATTTTGCATCTTGCCATCCTAAACTAGATGATGCAAAAAATTCGTGTAATTCAAATGACAAAATATGGAGTTAAAAAAAAAATAAAAAATTATATCCCATAATTTATTTATTGTTCAATTTTGGTCCTAATTTTTTCGAATTAGTCATAAGATTCAAAAGTTTGTCAAAAGTTGGCCCAACCAAAATTGCCGAAAAATTGAAAACAGTGTCACTTATGTCACGCAAATTCCACGTGAGGGTTTAATTTGGGGATAAAATTGGACAATCAACACAAGTTATGGGGTCAAAATTAGATATTCCCGTGACATAAAACAATACGTTTTCAATTTTCGAGGCCAAAATTGGACAATTTTTTTAAATATTGGGACTACATTGAAAAAATTATTTTAGGTCCAAAATTGAACAGTGGTGTACAAGTTATGATACCACGCAATCAAAACATATGCCATAGAGAAATGTGGATATGAACATTTGGCTTCACCAGTTCCATAAATAGTGATGTCCTGTTTTGGTTGGGAAGGGTGGAGTAAATAGTTGACAAAATAAGCAGCAAAGCAATTTGCAGAGACATAAGTGTAAGGGATATTTGCATCCTCAATTGCACGTCGAATTCTCCGCTTTTTCTCCATAACTGCTTCAAAGGGTGGCAATGCACTTACCCTGTCTTCTTCAACCCCAAAATCCGACGGCAAAAACCTCTGAGACGGAGTCAAAAGTAACCATTTTTTAGAAGATCAGTATAAGGTTGCATGTTTAAAAAAACACTTGAATTACACAATGCATACAAGGCCTCGTCATACCTTAATATTACCGGCAACCTTGATAGCTTCCACGATGTTGAACTGGTCAAGAACTTGAGGATAAGCTAATGCTGAAATCACCACATCAACTTCTCTAATAATGGAAACAAGCTTCTCACGCTCATCCAACCTTCCCTACAAAGTAAAAACACATCCCAAAATAATAAAAACATGCATTAAGATGTTATTAAAATTATATATATATATATATATATATATTTGGAACCTAGAATATGATACTTCATGTAAAGGGGGAGTTGATATATATATACTTCCACTATGATGGCTCCCATGGACTGGAACTCATTGAGCATCCCAATGTTTTTGGAATTAGGCCTTGAAAAGACATAAGTTGGATGTCTTAATTTTATGCTTGCCTTCACCATGTGATTTCCTATATAACCTGTCCCTCCAAATATTAGAATTTTGCTCTTATTTTTCTCTATTTCTAAATTAATTTTCTTGGTTTATGCTCTAGAGGGGTCTCCACAATTGTGTCCCATTTATAGGAAGTGGGAAATGGGCTCTTTTCTCAAGTATCCTATTTTCATTGTTTTATGTGATCATACTCTTTCCGTCTCACAAAGATACACTTACAAATTTTTTCACGCGGATTATAAAACGAAAGTTTAGAACATTAAAGTTTTACTTTGTTCTTTTAGTTTCCCAAAAAAATTACTAACAACAAGATATATTAAATAGGGGCTAAAAATAAAAATGAAATTATTGATATCTCAGACATAGTGGCCATATGTAAATAGGACTTTTGAGTCACAAATAGTCCTGTAACTTTAGTCTCAAATAGATTTAGTCCCTTAAATTTTTTTATCGTCGATTTAGTCCCAATAACTATAACAATGTCCAATTTTAGTAAAAAATCGATTGGAAAACTCAAAATGATGTTGTTTTTCAGTTTCAATTAGGGGCTTTCCGACGAATGTTGTGTGTTTGACTAATTCTTGTCGTCGATTCTGTTTTAATTTTAAGTTTCATTTAAAAAAAATATATATGCCTGAAATTCTAGCTGTTATAAAAAAACACGTGGCAGTCCAATCACGGCATCCGCCGGAAAGCCCCAAATGAAAACGAAAAAACGACGCCGTTTTGAGTTTTTCAATCGAAATTGAGACTAAAATTGGACACTATCAAAGTTACTGAGACTAAATCGACGACAAGAAAATTTATAAGACTAAATCTATTTGAGGTCAAACTTATGAGACCAATTGTGCAACGACCGGTAGGGCAGACCCATTAAAATTGAAAAACACAAGACATAGAGCTAGCTTTTTCAAGATCGTTTAAGTCAGAATTGTTTTGGCCAGAAACTCTATAGGGCTGAGTCTATAGAGTTAGGGTAAGTCCATCAGCTCGTTTAATATTTTTAATTAAATTTAATTGTAATATAATTATATGATTATGTTACTAATAATTTTATTTTTGTAATCTTACATATTTTAGATGAATGAGTTAATTGATAACATTTCTTTCAAAAATGAATAAACATATAATTAATACAAGATTTAAGGGGCTCGGTGCAAAAAAAGTATTAGGTCCTTTGTATTTTGTATAACAAATAAATAAATTGTCAATATGTATACAATTTCATTATTATACAAATAAAATGAAAAGTATAACAACAAAATATATATGATATTATAATATAACTGCTTTCAAATCCATCATCTCAAAATAATAAAAAATATAACTCATTATTTAGGAAAAAAAATGAGTAAAGGGTGCGATATCGTGATCAGGGTTGTGTGCAGACTTTGTTAATTTGAATAATTTAAGGGAAGGTGATTGAATAACAAGAAAAATCAAGTTTTAAGAAAATAAAAGTGACACTTGCGTGCATATATTGTTAAAAACACAAGGAATTTCGTTGAAAAGGTTTAAGGTAAAAGAGAGGCTGCTTGAAAAATATATATAAGGAAAAAGAGAGCGATGATACGATTGAATTCTGTTGAAGAATACAAGGTAAAAGAGAGTCTGCTTGAAAAGTATAAGGGAAAAGAGCCATGTTTTTTAATTTGATCTCACGACCATGAAAGCACAATAGAAGGTCAACTCGTCCACCGTAAATGTTTGTTATATAGTTGCAAGTTGTAACGACCTTCTTATATATATAATTAAAAAAATTGCCCTTTCCGAGCATCACCTGCAACTACGGGTGAGCATCGGATCGGGTAGTTCGGGTTCAGGTACCCGAAAATTTCGGGTAGAACAAAAAGTACCCAAATCCAACCGAAAAGTTCCCGAAAATTCGATTCGAAAAAATATAGTACCCGAACTCGATCCGAAAAATCGAGTACCCGAAATACCCAATTTTTTAAGAAATAAATTGAAAAAAATACATAAATGAAGTTAGATATAAGATTAGGTACCCGATACCCGATCACATAATTTCGGATTGAGTTCGGGTATCCAAAACCCGAGAATCTTAAGAAATACTCGATCAGATTGGGTTTTACCCCAATCGGATCGGATCGGGTACCCGATACCCAAAAAACGACTGGGTCTCATGTGCACCCGGGTGCACCGTACACTCATAGTGCATTTTAGAAGCGTGCAACTATACAAAACAGAAACGTGCAACTATTCCATATAGAAGCATGCAACTATGTCCCCATATTAACAGTTGCACTTTTCTGTGTAAATAAGACACACTTTTTATTATAACAAATTGCACGCTTCTTAAATGCATTATGACTGCACGGTGCACCCGGGTGCATACAAGACCTAGCCCCAAAAAAATTGCCCACCCCTACATGCAACCGTCCTAGGACCGCCTCTGATATAATCTTAATGCTATATATTGGTAACCTGATTCTGCCTATGTGGCAAAACCACGCCAGTCTGCGCAAAGCCTTATTCAACCACATTATTTCGTTTTAAAATCGGGCACTCTCATTAAAAGTTATTTAAAGTAATTTTTAATCTATCTAATCAAATTAATAATTAAAATTCTTTTATTTATAAAGATATGCTTACCGATATATCATTATATATATATTCACGTTCATAAATTTTTCGATCACAACCCTTTTGGTTCTTCCTTGCCAAAACTCAAATCCCTCTCTGTTACTTATTTTGATTACAATTCTTTCCCACCCCCCTTATGATATATATGTTCACGCCCACTTATAATTGTGTTGTATATATATATATATATATTATTTTATAAATTCGTTAATTTGATTTGTGTTAATTTTTATTGTAGGGAGTATTGAGGTAAGTAATTTGAACGTATTACAGGAAATTTAATCTGATGCAATTCTTCTAATTTGATGAATTTATTAATCTGATTTTGTGTTGAATATTTAATCTGAATTTTAATACTATATACTATATATTGGTAAATCTGATTCAGTCTATGTGTCGAAATCAAGTCAATCTATGTAAATCTCAATTCAATCAGATTATTTCATTTTAAAATCGTGCCCTCTCATTAAATGTTGTTTAAATTAATTTTTTAATCTTATCATATTTATTTATTTATTATGATATATGTTACGCTTACGCTTAAGATATATGTTTTTCTTATTTATATCATATTTATTTATTTATTAAAATATATGCTAAGCTTATTTATAAATATATATCTATATCTTCACGCCCACGTATCTTATATGTAGTTGTAAATCAGTAATTTTATATTATAAGGAGTGTTGATGTAAGTAATTTGAATTCTGAATTGATTATGAATGTTTATTGCAATTGTGTAATTATTTTGTATATTGTAGGGAGTTTTTTTTATATTGCAGAGATTTTATGTTGTATATTTAATTTGATGTGATTATTCTAATTTGATGAACTTGTTAATTTGATTTTGTTTTTCATATTGCAGGGATTATTGAGGTAAGTAATTTGTGTTCTGAATTGGTTATGAATGTTTGTTGCAATTGTATAATTATTTTGAGTATTGCAAGAAGCTTTTTTATATTGCAGATATTATTGTGGTAAGTAATTTGAGTGCTGAATTAGTTGTGGATGAGTTTTTTTTTTTTTTTCTAATTTGATGAATTGGTTTCTTTTTTTCTTGTTCATAGGGATTCTTCTATTTGATGAATTGGGGAAAATAATTTGAGTTCTACAAAGCTACAAACTAAAAATGAAGCACAAAAATTAATAAGTTTGAATATTCATACATTCATATTATTTATTTCTTATTGTTTTAAGATATAATATAGTCTATATAAATAGTTTCTTTATAATTAAGCTAATTAATTAATTAAATATTTAAAATATTTAATCTAAAATAATATCGTAAAATTTTTGTTTAATACCGCGAAATTCGCAGGGTTTCGTGCTAGTAATTATATAAATAGATTAAGATATATAAAACAATATTTAAAGTAGACAAATTAACCAAGTAATAGGATCCATCTATGCTCATTTGTTTTGAGGGTTCGCATAGTATAAATCTTCAAACCGTAGCCTAACCGAAAAATCAACCTTCTGAACTGCTGGTCTGGAACCGTTTGTGCAAGTCGTACCCAAGGGTGAGGTCAAAGTACATACCAAGAATGTTTTACAAACACTGAATGATTGTTTAGTTCTTAATGGTGAAAAATTGTAAATAAATCGATGACGGTCACTTTCTGTGAAATATTTCACTTAAAATATTAGCATATTTAAATAAGAAGATGAAAATTTGCGGGTCTGACTCAGGTCGAACGGATCTTTTCAAAAAAATTGCAAAGACTAAATATGAAAACTCGTACGTGTTACCATAAGGGTCAATATGTGTTACTGTAAAAATAAGTAACACATACTTGGAGAAAAAAAGTATTTTGACCATAACTTTACTATATTAAATGGATCAAGAAATATCTCATACAAGTGTTTGGGTAAATTTTTGATAGTCCTCTGTGTTTTTTTCTCTTTTTATGACTTTATTGAGTTAATCCTCCCTGCTTTTGTTCCCAATAATGCATTTTCTCACCTCACACACTGTACTTTTTCTTTCAATCTCACCCGAATGTCCAACAACAAGATTCCCACTTCAGTACTATTGGTTTAGTAGGTCTTTTAGAATTAGCACTATAGGAAATCCCACATTCGGTGACGATTTTTTTTATGACGACACAAAATCCGTCACCATATGTTACCTAAAGGTGACAAATTTAAATTTCGTCACTAAAAAGTGAGAATTCGTGACAAATTTTCTTTTTGTCACCACTGATGTTTTTTTTCGTCACTAATTCAAAATTTTCATGACAAAAACAAGAAATTCGTCACAATAAACTTTGGTGACGATATTCATAATATTTAGTGACGATACTCAACGTCACGAAAAATAGTATTTTTTTGACAACTATATATTTTGTCATTAATTATTCAAAAGAATTGGTGAAGCGCTTAATTCGTCACAATTTTATTTGGTGACGATCATCATTGTAATTAGTGACGATCAAAGTCGTCGTATAATATTAAATTTTCATGACAATTTTATGTTTCCTCACTAATTGTTCATAATAATTAGTGACATATTCTTTCGTCACCAATATTAATATATAGTGACGATTAATAATCATTTTTTAATGATGCACTTATTTCATCACAATATTATTCGGCGGCGAACTTCATTTTAATTAGTGACGATCATTATTGGTCATATAATATAAAATTTTAATGACGATTTTATGTTTCGTCGCTAATTGTTCATAGTAATTAGTGACATATTCTTTCGTCACCAATATTTATATATAGTGACGATTAATAATTATTTTTTAATGACGCGCTTATTTCGTCACAATATTATTCGGTGACAATCTTCATTTTAATTAGTGACGATCAATATTGGTCATATAATATTCAATTTTCATGACAGTTTTATGTTTCGTCATTAATTGTTCATAGTAAATAGTGACATAGTATTTCGTCACCAATATTTAAATATGGTGACGATTAATAATTTTTTTCATATAAAATATAGATTTTATTAAATAACGATTAATAAATTTTTCCATATAAAATATAGATTTTATTAAATAAAACTGTGAATATAAAATTTATTAAAAAAATTATTTATTAAGGTTCGAACACAAAACCTTTCAATTAAACTTGACAAGTAACCACCAAATAAGATAGATAATTTTTATTTTATATTGATGTTTATTATTTATTATCTTTTTGCCATTAATTACTTTTTTCGTATAAAATATAAATTATATTAAAAATCGAAAATAATCTTTTTGCCATTAATTACTTTTTCCGTATAAAATATAAATTATATTAAAAATCGAAAAAAATTCATCCATGAGGGTTTGCACACGAGACCCTTTTAACTAAAGAGGATATATTACACCATTGGACCAAACACTACATTTGTCTTAGGTATTTTAATAAAAATATTTGAATCAATTTTTTAATATAAAAAATAAATACATCAATGGGAATTGAACCTATAACCTTTACAACAAATAACTTGTCTTTCCCCAACTAAGCTAGACAAAGCCTGTTTGTTGAAAACTTAAATTCTTGCAAAGTTGATAACTAAAAAAGAAATTAAATTCTTTGAAATTTGATAACTAAAAATTTGGGGTGAGAAAGGTTTAAATTCTTGCAAAGTTGATAACTAAAAATTTGGGGTGAGAAAGGCTCGAACTCTCGACCTCAGAATTACTTAGAAGCGACACTAGCCAACTGCGCCACCACCTCATATGTAAATTTTTGATTTTATCTTTTTTTAACTAGATGTAAAGTTGAATACTGCAATTACAAAATGGATTCTTAATATTGTTTAAAAAAATATGAGAACAAAATCCTTAATTCTCTCAATTGTTCCAACCTGCGTGTATCACAGAGTATTCCCCAAAATTGGCGTGAATCAAACGGTATCCCCAAAATTAGCGTGAATCAAACAGAAATCACGATGAACTTCCGCGCACTCCTAATCGCGACGAAATTTGGTGCATTCCTACCAGAAATCCTCTCCCAATTTTATATTCCCAATTGTTTCTTCTCTAGATTGTTTCTTTTATCCTTTTTTATCATTAAGATATGAGAAACAAAAAAGAAAACTAGTTAAGATTTTTGACAGTATTTCACAATAACTCCCAGGCATTCACCCGGCCAGCGGCGCCGCCTCTTATATCACCTAGCAACGGCGTACTTTCCGACTGAAGTGGCCGGCACTGTCTTCTGAGATCTGCCTCAGAAGCGACACAACCGCCCAAGTCCAACAATAATAACTGTTCGATATAAGAAGCTGCTAAAAAATTGGTATTCTACTTTCTGTCTCATAATTGATCCCATTTTCTACTTCCAGTTTTTGGTGTATTTAGTTATTGATACATATGCCTTTGGTACTTTTGAATGCATTAAAGAGTCGAAAATACGTTGGTATTAACTATTAACTCTGTTATACATTTAAATTTTGTGAAGCCTAACTGTTTGATAAAATGCCCGAATGAGAAAATAATGGTTTCATTTCATATATCTCTTTTCTTCAAGTTATCACCCTTACGGTCGCGGTATTTGGCTATAATCGAACAATAGTCCTGTGTTCTTAACATAATTGGTCTATATCATGCATGTCTTGGTAGAATCAGCTCTACAAGTTGAAGCTTCTATGTATTTTATGGCATCACGAAAATATGTAGATGTTTGGTTGATTTCATATAAAAGTTAAAATAATAATCATTTTTGTGTTACAAAAACCCAAGTCTAGAGTTAGCCTCTTGAAAATCTATTACTGATTGCTGCCAAAATTGTTAGACGATGCAAAAACAACATAGATTCAGGAAAAAATGTTGAACAAGCAGAAAAATTAATCACATGCCTCAAAGACCGACTGATTATTGCGGTTGTCTTTTCGACTAATATTAATCTCTATTTTGATATTTGTGGCCTTGAAAATCTCTCTGTTATTATGATTATTTGGAATGACGATTTAGTCATTTAAATTGAATATATGTTGTATACTGGACTACTGATGTGTATCACTTTTACAGCTTGTAAACTAACTGTTTGATAAAATGCATGTGTGAGCCTGGTGTTGTGAAGATTGGCTTAAATGGAAATTGTTCAATTGTTTTATACGTATTTTGTTAGATGAAGCATGTGAAAAAGAATCTCTGGTTTTAGTGGTAATACAATTATATTATCTGGGTTCATTAGTTGAAGTTTTCTTTTAATGTTGCAATTGAGATCGAGAAAGGCATATATATCAGCTTTGTCCATACATATTTATTATCTGATATGATTGACCATGTTATTACTGTAGTTAGGCACTAGATAGCTTTCTTAGGCTTGATTCTTTATATCCCCCTGTTTTCTAGTAGTGCCTAATTTTTTAACTAGTTGAAATCCCAAGCTCTCTTCGGTGATTGAAAACTACAAAGTGTATATATGGCTTATAATCTGCTGTTAATGACTGGAAGCTTGATAATGAAATAAATATGCAAAATTTTATGGTATTTATATGCTGATTCAAGTATCAAGCTATGATTTCATTGCTGTTAAAATTTAAAGCTGATTTTTTAGTTCTTCTGTCAATTGGTTCCTGAAGTTTGGATTCGTGAACCTCCAGAAATCGAGCAAGCATCAATAGGTACGCCTCTCTTCATTTAAATTCTTATATTGCCTTGTAAAAGTTGTTAATATAACAATTGATTTTAGGTGATTTATATAGAAGTTGTGTATATATATACTTTTTATCATATGTTAAGAATATAATTACATAAACAATGCCAATTTTATAATTTTGTCTAATGTTTATCGTTTAATGCAAATTTCTTAGTAGATATAGAGGTTTCATTTGGTATTGGATTGTCATCATAGGTGCTATTTGGGTTATAGGTTATACATGATCAACTTGGATGGATAATTCTCTTAGTTGACTTGTATTAGAACATATGTAGAACCTCCTACAGCATGTGGAGTCAAAACCCAAGGACCTGCATTTTTGTTGGGTAGCTTATTCAACTTTCAGTGCCAGTTTTCTCTTTCATTAGTTTGGGTGTCATGCGTTTATTTGTGAGATCTGGTGTAAGATAATTAATTTGGTTTGTATTGGTGTAATTTTGCAGACTGGATATGCCTTATACTCCATCCCTTTGATTTGTACTGGTGTAATTTGTGAACTGTACTGAAATCTATATTTTCTTACACGTCCCTTTGATTTGTCTAAGAAATCCCTCTTCTCCGTTTCTGCAGGTGCACTTTGATTGTTTATATCGTGGTATTACAGCTGTATCAAGTCAGGAATCTAAACTCTTAGCTGGGAATCGGAGCATTGCCCAGGTTATTATAATTTAGCACAATTTTAGTCTCCAATATTTAAACGAAATGCGGATACTGGCATCTTTTGTTCATTTTAGTAGCCTTATGAGTTTCAAATTGGAGCTATACCAGTTCATTCTTGCATATCTGACAAACATGACACTGAGTAACATACTGATGCCACCAGAATATATTTCTGATTTTCTGATAAGTTGTTGCTTCTCTTGAGTGACCCCATAGAAGAAGTGTGAATCAAGTGTATGATTTTTTATCTTAACTCATTTTCCAACCCAACATAAAGCTTTCCCTTATTCAATTCCTTCAGTCCTAATCTGCCAACCATGCATAAGTAAATTATGAATAATCAGAAGTCAAAAAATCTGTGGCATATAATATATCAATATTCTATTTAATGCTTAAATTAAATAATAACAAACATTAGACCAAAATAATGTGGGTTTGCAATAGATCACCCCAAAGTGCTCACATATTGCTTTTGCTTGAGCTGTTATCTTTTATTCAAAATAGTAATGAAGCATTATTTTTTCCTAGGAATGGAAAATCAGTATCTCCATGATAAGTAACTTGGTGTCTATTTTGTGAAATAGTTTGTGAAATAGAGATACTCTACTTTTAGAACTTAATATGAAGATTTGACCTATTTCAAGATTCAACTCACCATAATCCTCAAAAGAGATTTGATAATCCTAATATATGAAAAGGAATAATAAAGAAATTGATCTAACAAATTAGACCCAAATAAAGTGATGATTTTGGTGTTTGTATTGCGTTATACTACATGCTTTCTTGTACTTTATTTGTGTGAAACATGTAGAAGTTGTGAACCATTTTGCTGATTTAGTATTAGATGCACAAGGAACTCATTTGTGTTTCCTGGCAAACTAACAACAGAAATGATGCTAAACTCCATCCTTTTATTTCTGCAGTGCCTTTCCTACTCCACTCGACTTGAGCAATATTGAAGTCCTTTGATTGTCTGACTAGGCTGAGGAATATGCATGCACCTACATTGGCAGCTAACAAGGGACAACTTCTACAGACGGGGGTTGATTTTGTGAGTTATCTTATAATCTTTACCAGCTGTTTATTTTCATAGTGGATTTCTGTTAACAGAAACTCCATGGTGCAGAAAATTGCTTGTTATATGGGTGTTTAAGTTGTTAGGGGTCCACCATGGACATATGAACTAGAGTCCACCACATTAGACTGTTGCTATGAGTGTTGTGTGCTTATTTTTTTCAGGAAAGAGCTTGACATCTCTAGTAATAATGATAAATTGATAAACTGATAAAGGAAATCTCAAGTAGACTGATTTTGTTGGTATACTCAATAATTCTCTTCTGGTGTTCAATATAGTCAAGTGATGGATAGATACTGGTATACTTTTGTTAATTGATGGAAGAATAAGTTGATATTATTGTTGTTATTGCATAACTTTACAGCTCAACTTTCAATTTTCATGTTCCTCTTTCTTTCTTTCTCTTGGTTGAGCTAAATTTGCACAGATGCAAATCTGCTACTGCTGCTGCTGCTGCTGCTGCCACCTCCAGGTATTTTGCTTTACTTTCTAGATTATTTGGTGAAGAATTGTTGTGGCATTTTGGAATTTGACACCGTCGATGTGTTTTTGGCCTAATTTGCATTGGATGTGTAGGCCGTGTGTTTGCCTGTTTATGATAATTTGATTTGGATGTGGGTAGTTGGAGCTTTTGTAGGCTGTAAGGTTGTTGTACCTTGTGCTTCTGAGTGTTGCACGGTGATGTAACTTGTTAATGGTGCGGTTTTTGGTTATATGGGGAATGATGATGAAATATGGGTTTCTGATGGAGGAATATGTGATGAATTTTTTACTGGCGTCTAGGTTGTGTTTTTTTTCCTAGAGTACTAGTTGTTTCATTAAAAAGTATTTAGTTTGATAGTATTAGGTATTTCATTAAAAGGTATTAGTTGTTTTACTATAAAGTATTAGTTGCAAATAGGTGTACGGTCACACAAGACCAACTCCTCCGAAAATTGTTAGCCCTATTTTTGTATATTTTCTCAGTTGGATCATGAACCACTAAATTTATTTGATTAAGTCCAAGATATATAATCACATAAAAGTAGAATGTGTTTCTTGATCTTGTACTATTTTGAACTAAAATCCTATTAATTGATTACAGTGGAAGCAAGAGTAGGGCATGTCTATAAAGATGAACTGGTGGAGAGGGATTTGAAGATGGGAGATATATACAGAATCGGGTCTGCAAGTCTGTTGCCATGTGTTGCAAGAATCCAGAGTCACATTAGAGGATGATTTGTATGAAGTTGGTTTGAGCTGAGAAAGCTGTGGTGTTGGGAAAACAGGCAATCTTTTTCCATCAAGGCGATTATCACACCAAATTGAGAAAGCTTGTTCTTAGGGCATTCATGCCAGAAGCCATCAAGAACATAGTCTCAGAAGCTGAAACAATTGCAGTCAACACTTTGGAGTCACGGAAAGGAGAATCAATCACAACTTTCCAAGAAATTGAAACAATATGTTTGAAAAGAAATAAAAAACAGAGGACCTCTGTTTTTTTCTTTTTTTCAATTTTTATTTTTCAAGAATTGGTGCTAACTGAGGTAATAATGGTTCTTGTAGTATGCATTCAATGTGGCATTACTTTCTATATCCGGAGATATTTACTATACTGCAATATGATTATCTTCCTTGTTTGCTCCTGCATTGTGTGGATAAGGTTCTGTTTGTATTAGCATTTAGATGATATATAGTGGATTTTTTTATTGCAAAATAGTGCTTCATCTTTTAGATAGTATCCCACCTTTGTAATGGAACACTACCATTCTGATGGCGATTTAAGCTTTATAGTTATAGAGTAAATTTTCTCAGTTAGGACCTGTTGAACTTATTTACAATTTGAAGTATATTAAAAAAAATTATGATCAAAATTTATAAAATTGTAACTACCGAGCGTGGGAGTCGTTCAAGATCATGAAATTTGTCACTCAACAATTGCTTATGTACAGTTGGAATCGGTCGCTAGAATGGTGATATATGTATGGTGGTTCATGAAATTTGTTGCTTAATTAGCATGTGTCCTAGATATAAGTTTATTTTAAAAAAAAAACAAAAAAAAGGACAAAAATCAAAGTTAATTTTACTACCATAGTAATAATTATTATTTTGAGTTTTGTTGATTAAAATAAATTAAATGCGATTGCATAAACTAATACAATAGATAAACGAGTTTTATATTTAATTTTTAAAAAAATTTAGACGATCTTAGATCTTAGCTTACATAATATACAATTTGAATGATATGAGTGTAAATACAATTTTTAACAAGAAATCTCACTCGAGATGAGAAATCCATGGCATTAAGTATATCAAATAATACATTCAAATAAAATTAAATAGAGTACATAATAAAGTTGAGCCAAAATAAAAAATATTCAAATGTATTTATTGATTTTTTTTTCTGTAATTTCCACAGATTTCTCTAATTGATATAGTTTTGTATGCACCAACTGCACAATGCAATTGATCAAAGTAATTTTTTAAACGTGCAACTTTTTTTTCTTGAAACAATAAGCTTGTTTAAACTGAAACATTCAACTTGTCTTACACAGAATCAAGTTGATAGCTTCAATGTGAAAAATGTTTCAGAAAGACACAAGGATTTTACGACTAATACCCTTTTGTAGTATAAGTTACACTCTTCGGTATCACGACTATTACACATTTGTAATATAAGTCATACTCATTACTAATTAATATCCCTTTGTAGTAAAAGATATACTCTTCAATATCACAACTAATACCCTCTTCAGTATCACCACTAATACCCTTTTGTAATATTAGTCATACTATTTAGTATCATGATTAATACCATTTTACAATATAAGGTATACCCTTTAGTATCACAAGTAATACCTTTTGTAAAAATAGTATCACAATTAATTTGAAGAGATAAACTGTCTTGAAAACCTAAACAAAAGTATTAAATTTTATATAGTTACGTAAGTGTCTTGAAAATCTATAACAGTTATTCAGCTTGTTTAAACTGAAACATTCAACTTGTTTTACAAAGGACCAAGTTGAACATTTCAGCGTAAATAATGTTTTAGGAAGGCAAAACCAAGATTTTAGATTTGGGAATACAAATAATAACTAATCAAATATTTAATACTTAAAAATCATATAACTCGTTGCAAACCAAATAAATAATGTGTATATAGCATTTAAATAAAATTATAAATACAATTAAGTTTATCGAGTACACTTAATTTTTTTAAAGCGATCTATAACATTATAATCAACATCTTTTAGAAATCTTTTACTCGCAAATCTGCTCTTATTTAATTCTATAGTATAGTATAATGGTTAATTTTTGGGTGCGATCATACTAGCACTAATGCACCGGATCCCATCAGAACTCTGAAGTTAAGTGTGCTTGGGTGAGAGTAGTACTAGGCTGGGTGACCCCCTGGAAAGTCCTCATGTTGCACCCCTTTGTTAATTGGGGAGATTTGGCGGATGAGAGTCGACTCACGTATTTTCTCTCTCTAGTTTGTTAGGTGAAATCGCTGAAACCGCAGCGTCCTTCTTTCTTCATCTTCTTAGCGGTTTCATGGCGACAATTTGGGCTTCGCTTAGATTTTCAACGGCATTTCGCATAGGGGGTTTTCAACTCACGCACATTTCTCTTCGTTTCGGTCCTGTTTTGAAGGAGGATTTTTGTTTCGCTTCTCGAGTTTCTACTCGATTCGATTTTTCACCGATTTCAAAAGTGGTTTGCAAGGTGGTTTCATCTACAGTTTTATACCAGGCTTTGCATTTGAGAACTATCATACCTCATTTTAAAAATATCTTTATCATTTTAAATATTAATAAATAACTCGTTCGGTAAAATACGAGTCAAACACTGAATGAACAATCTAAAACAGGATGGAGGAATTATAATTTAAAATATATTTTTTTTAAATTGCACATATATAATTTTAAAAATGAAAAAATATGTCTATAATACAACTGAATTAATTAAATTAATGAAAAAAATTATAATATTTAACATACTTTTAATAAGATTGATTTTCTTTGATCCACTTAATATGCGAATTATTAACTTAATTACTCTTACTTTATGAATTGATATTGTAACATAAATATGAAAACATTACATTAATGAAAAATAAGAAAAAGTCAACTAGAATAAAGAATTGATGAAATTAAATGGGGAGAAAAGTGGCGATTAAGATGATAATTAATTCAGATGGATGGGTTATTCATTTTCTGCCCTATTTCGATGAAAAGCAGTATCCCCAATTCTGCTCATCCTATTTCGATAAAAATCTCAATCGATCCCCAATTCATTTCAATTCAAGATGGAGAATTCTACTTACGGGTTTTCATTTCATCTCTCACTCAACTCAACCTCAATGCCCAATTCATTTCATCCTGTTTCGATGAGAACCTCAATCCCCAATTAATTTCAATTCAGATGGAGAATTCATTTCAATATTTCATTTCATCAAGCACTCAACTCGCAAAAGAAATTCATGAAACCCTCAATCCCCAATTCAAACATTGATCAGGCGTAGCTAATGAAATCAAGGGGATGGCTGACAGGATGAGGGCGTTCATCAGGCGCGGCGAAATGAAATCAAGGGAATGGCTGAGAAAATGGATTTTCTGGTTCAAACGGAGCAGGGGAAATTGCATGCAATCCCTAAATCACATATTCATCAGGCACGGTGAAATGAAATCAAGTAATTACGAATTAATTCTCTATTTATTCATCTCTTAATTAGTTGAATTCGATTTTTGTATTTATGGGGAATTGGTTTTGGCGGTGGAGTATTTCTGGGTATTCAATTTTAATATTTTGCCAATTTTTTTTTGGAAATTTTGGAATCGATCGGAATAGATTAAGACTTAAGACACCCAGTCGGCCCATTAATCGTGAATGAATTTTGTTTGGAGCCAAAAAGGGCCACTGGCGGGTCTTTAAATTTTTTAAATAAGATTTAAGAACGTGAATTACTGAAAAAAATCCTTAACCAAATCATTTTCCAAACTTGATTAGGGATATTTCCTTCTTTTCAGGGATATTCACGTACCCATGTTTATTTACAAGTTCATTTGCTTATATATACGCCAAAAATGTCTCAAACCCTTCTTTTTAATATCATCGATCAACAACCTCTCCTCAATTGTTTCCTCCCTTCTCTCATCAAGCAGATCTCTGGTAACTCTTCCCCTTTTTGTGTTCATAGATTACATTTGCTAGATTACATTTGCTAGTCGTTCTGTTACTTGTGTTTAGGTATGTTATTTTTTGATTGTTCGCCACTATATGTTAATGTGTTAACAAATGAGAGGAACAGAGTGGTTCTAGAGAAATACCATCTTGTTAATGGAGTGTTAATCCGATAAACCAGGTTGAGGTACTCTGCTAAGTCAGCATCCTGAGTTTATGTTTGTTTTGGTGTGCTATTACATAAGTGGAGTGCATGTAAAGCTGTAAAACTGTTATTTCTTCCCATGCTATGGCTTGAATTTCCCTTATGTCCCATGCCATGGGGTGGTGAAGTTTAATAAAATTGCCTTTTTTCTGTTAAAAAAAAGAGTGGTTCTAGAAAATTTTAGAATTGCTTTGTTAACTGTTGTTTTCCTTGTTTTATGTTATTCTCTCTGCAAACTGTGTTAATTCGTGGGCAGATAGCATGTTGTGCGCTTGCTGTAAGTTTTTAATGGATTTTAAGTGATTTACACACCTATAAACATGTTGAGTAAACTGAATTCTGATTTTGTAGACTGGAGTGGTAAATATGCTCATTAAAAATCTCTTGGACAACATAAGGCAGATAAATCAGTCAAATATTAGACTAGGTATTACGGTTAAGTCAAGAGAGAAAAAATCTGCTTTTTCCAAATCATTGTAATACTTCTCATCAACTTCACTAATTACTGTATTGGCTTCTTGGAATCCTTGCTGAAACTAACAAGTATTGCTTGCATAAATTCCTTTATATCACAAAAGACCTTTAAATCTTTATTATTAGTATTATACAAAAACAAATTCAGATATGAAAAATGCTCATATTTGTAATTGTTGTAATGATTCATTTTCAATAGTGTGGTCCAGGTTTTGCCTCAATGTGATTTAGACCTGTTAAACACAATTTTGGGCTTTTTCATGTTCAGGCCATAAATGAGATTAGAATTGAAAAGACGGAGGATGGAAGATGGAAAAGGTAGAAAAAGATGTGTGGGCTTGAAATATACAGAACATCATTAGCTTCTGAAATTAGCTAGAGAAGTAGTTGGTCCATCAATTCGGTAGTGAAGTGAATAGATTATAATACTTACTAAAATTACTAAATGGTATAGTTATATTGAGATTACTGAAATTACATTAGGGTTAAAATTAGTTAAGAAATCACTCATTAGGCTAATACACCAAAAATATTTGGATCCACATGTCCAAATTTGTTTCCTGATTTAACTCTGTAGTTGAGCTACAGTGTTTCTACATCAATGGAACTATAAAGATGGATATAAAGTCATCAATTTGAATTTTTATATGGATTAGAAGGTCAAAATGAGAAGCTGGTAGGATTAACTTGAATAATTTCAAGCTGCTGATAATATATTAGACCAAATTGTTCTTAATACTTAGTTCAAGGTTATGTCTTTTCCAATTCCAACTGTGGAATTATAAGAAAGGACTATGCTTTATCTCTGATATTATCGTTCTGTAGTGTATCTTCTCAATTATTTTCATAACATCATCATGTGTTGTTTTGGGGTTATAAGTGCTTTCTGATATCAGTTGCTGCACATTATATTAAAAGACATCAGTTGGCTAAAATTTAGATGACCTTCACCACTAGAATTTGTAGATTATTATATATAATTGGTGAAACATTTAAGGCTTCCATTACTTGGTGTTTTAGGTTGATTTTGTGATTTTTTCACTATCATTTCTTATGTACTTTGTGAAAGGCACAACTCTTCTTTGCATTTAAAGCTGGGAAAGATTACCTTTTCACAAATATTTTTCCTCTTGTTGGTTTACAAATTAATCAATCAAATTTCTTCTTTCTATATAACAATTCTTAATTTTTCAGGTTTCAGATATGGCTCCCGGAGGTCCATCGAACTTGAAACAGAAGCGCTTCGTTTCCAGACAATCTCTTTTTAAAGGAGTTTTAACTAATGATAGAGTTACAGGACTTCAAGATGAAACACCCCAAAAAGGGCGTCCAAACACTTTGCCAAGCAAACACAACCCTAGCTGTCCACAAAATCCTATTACACATGTCACTCGAAGTGCAAATAATTTCTCAAACTTAGCATCTGAGGCTTCCGAACCCGTATGTGAAACTTCTCAAATTCCATCTACGGAGAGCGTTCCGCATGCATCAAACGAACATGCGGCTGCTGCAACAGGTAAAGTATTATATTTTTAGGTGGTTTTTTACGTGTTCTTCATTATCTTTAAAATAATTGTCATGTATAAGAATTTATATCTTGTAAAAATATATTTTTTGTTCACGTGTAGCTCATGTTTCAAAGAAAAGGACTCGTGGTGAAACAACGGGAAAGGGATTGCTAAAGTACTTTGTGCTTTCGGGAAGTTTAAGATTGAGGTGGATCCATCAGTTGGGAGACCAACAAATCCGGTCAAGTCGTCGAAATTGGCAACTAATATTGGAATAGTAACGCAAAAAGTTCTCCCTGTACCCATACGATGGAAAGAGGTAGATGAGGAAAATGGATTGAAGCCAGGTTTTGATCATCTGCAGGTATGTGTTGAAAAACTTTATTAATATATTATTTTTACCTTCTTTTATTCTAATTTGCATGTTCTATGTGAGTTGTAGATGCATATGGATTTGAATATTGATAAGGCTGGAGTGAAACGGAGCCTGGTCGATCGGGTTAGAGAAAGTACTAGGAAACAGCGTTATAAGTTGCATCAACACTTTCTTAAATATCCAGATCTACAGGAAGCTAAGGATCACAAACCAAAGACCTGTCCCGACAAAGATAACTGGGAAAAGCTCTGTGATTATTTTGCCTCACCTGAATTCAAGGTAACGTTAGCTTTGCTAATTTTAATGCACATAATTTTAGAGTTTTAATGGCTAACACTTTTCAATGCAAAAATTTTGATTTGTTTTGTTACAATTATAATGCTCTTGCAGCGTTTAAGTGAGATCAATAAAAGCAACAGGGAAAAAATGTTATGCAAGCATACTGCTGGACGAAAGCCTTTTTCAGTCCGATCGTATGAACTTGTGAGTATATGTTTTCAAGTAGTATATGTTTTCAGTTTTTACATTCCTTGCACTAGTTGCATCTACACACCTATCACATAAAATAAGATTACCTTTGAAATACTTAAACTATTGCATTTTGACAGCTATCATTTGGTTGTTTGTGTTATGTACCTTGACTGCTAATAGACATAAATTGATCATAGGGCTAATCAGAATGAAAATAATCAGAATTAGGCAGCCGCCTTCTTATACTATAACCTACATCAGCATACAACAAATATGGTTGAAATACTTAATCAAATTCTCTTAGGTATAAAAAAAATATTTTCCTGTCACTAATTAAGGCAACTGTACAGAAAAATGAAGAAGCTAAGTTTGCCATACCTCACACACAGTGTGCGTGTTCTTTCCTCTTTTTTTCCCTGCAAAATTGTTTCCATTAACACAAAAGAAATCATCAATTAAGCATGCAATGAAGTTATGAAAACCATAATCTGTGATTTCTGTTTTATAATCTGTTGATAAGGGAAATAACAGAGAAATGTGTTGGTATGAGCCCTATGTCCATTACAAAGGGTAAGCAGTATCCTATATCTGATTATTTTTTTACTTGTAATCTTTCTGATTTTCATAGAGTTAACTGAGAGTGTTTACTCCATGTTGGATAGAAACAATATATACATACTTCTGGTTTGCAGAATGCTGCATATATTGAAAACTTTATTTCTAGTGCATTGAGTATGAAACCTGCTAATGGTGCTTCTAGTCTGAATTTGGGGATGGCTTTTGAACCCAACCATGCTACTTTTTTGACCCCTAATGCCTTGGATTTGAATGCTAAATCATTTACTCAATCTTAGATTTTGATTATGCCTTGGGTTTTGATTATTCGACCCCTAATGCCTTGGATTTTGATTTTGGTAAGTGTATTTGTGCATTTAAAGTTTAGGATTATCGTTTTCTTGATACTTTACGGAGTTATGTTTTCTTATAAATTCATCTGATATGATATTTTTTTTTATAGGTGATATCTAAGGAGGAGAAGATTTCAGATTCGTCGTTTGAAGTGCATGAAAATTATTTTGAAGACATATAAGACATTGTTTTTTTTTTTGTATATTGTTTCATGTAGTTTTCATAACAAAGATTGTTGTTTTTTTTGAAGGAGTTTTTTGTTAATGCAAATTATTCTTTTTATCTTTAATTAATTTAGTTTTTATTGTAATATTTATTATTTAGTATTATTACTGATTTAATATATATAAAAATTCAAATAAATTGATAATAAAAGTAATTATTTCAGAATGAAATAAATGCGTCACAATATGTATCATTTTTATGATGAAATAATAGTCACGTTATGTTAATTAATCATGACGATATATGTTGTTACTATATCAATTTCTTTAGTGACGATTATCATCATCGTCACTGAATAATATTTTTTAATGACAAAAAATATTTTGCCACCACTTGTACATCTTTAACGACGACGAATATTTCGTCACTAAAATCTAATTTTTTGTGACAAAATTCAGTTGTCATTATATCTATATATATAACCACGATCATTTTTTCGTCATTTTTTTGCAATTCTTTCATGAAGAGAAAATGTAAAATATGACGAACAACATATTGTCACCAAATCTAAACTTATAGTGATGATTATTATTTTCGTCATTAAATAATACATTATAGTGACAAAAATAATTCGTCACAATTTTCACATCATTTTGCGACAATAAAAATTTTGTCACTAAATCATACTATTTAGTGACAAATTTTATCGTCATTTTATATGTATACATATAACGACGATCAATATTTCGTCACCGAATAACAACTCTTTCTTGACGAATATACAAAATGCGACGAAATAACCAAGCTAATTGTGACAAAATTAACGTCACTAAAGTAACTTTTTTTGTGACAATTATTTTTATTGTCACGTAAAGTTGAACTTTAGTGACGAAACGTCATATTAAGCGACAAATTTTTGATGCCTAAAGTGACAATTTATGTGTCACAATAGTGGAAACATATAGGGACGATGACCTTTTACGTCACCAAATGATGCCCTTTTCACGACGAATTAATATACCGTCACATTTTTCATAATACCACGCACTATAAATGACGATCTATGCCACAAAAAAATTCGTCACAGATTATCAGTTGTGACGAAAAATTATGTTTCAGTGAAGAATTTTTTCGTCGCGATTTCTCGAATTTCCTGTAGTGTAGGTACTCATTTATTTCTTTCATTTAATTTATTTGTTATTTTAGAGTTTGAATCACAAATGGTCCCATAACTTTAGCCAATAGATTTAGTCTCATAAATTATTTTTTTTGTCGATTTACTCCCAATAACTTTTACAATGTTTAGTGTTAGTCCAAATCGGTCGGAACAACATCGCTATTCCGTTTTAATTTGGGGCTTTTCGGCGGATTTTGTGACTGGACTGCCACATGTATTTTTAAGTGTGTTTGACTAATTATTGCCGTCAATTCTTTTTGTGATGTAGAAATTGTCAACTTTCTTTCCACACATTCTATTTTCACTAAATGCTGTGATGATTACATGAAAATTGGCTAATTATACTGTTTTTGGTTTGCAATTATTCATTACGTCTCACTATATATATATTTTGTATATATAATTGAATAATAGTGTATATATATTATGATTGGCAGGTTAAATTTTGTTTTATTGAAAGGGTTTACCCTCGACTAATTTTCAAACAATATTCGATACAAATCTTGAAATTCAACGACATTCACATGCATAAAACTGCATGGGAGCGAACAATCATAAACAACTTTTTTAATAGAATGATTCATTCAAATGCTGCTGAAGCAGGATTGGAAGGATTGTCGAGGAAAACGTCGAGGAGCTCATCAACCGTAGCAAACTTTAGCTCCGGATACAGAGCTGAAGCTTCAATATCCTTCTCTCCAATATCAAAATTGGTCGTAACGCCTTTTATGAAGACACTGTGAAGGATGGAGCCTGGTATGTTCTGTGGATCCGGCAAAGCTGCAACAAATTAATCATACACTCATTTTAAATTTGTAGATTTGCAAGAGAACGAATTTAACAATATATATATATATATATATATAGGGATAGAATTCAAAATTGTTTTATAACTTTTCACATTTTTCAAAATAGTTCCAAAAAAGTTTTATGTGTGAAATCGGTCCCATTTTTTTGCGAATTGTACCATTTTCGTCGAAAATTTGCCGGAATTTATGAAACGACGTCGTTTTTTGTAATGCATCTCAGCCGGAAATCTCCAATTTGAATGCTCACATGTAAGGCACATGACCAAAAACGATGTCATTTCGTCAATTCCGACGAATTTGGGATGAAAATGGTACAATTCGCGTAAAATTGGGACCAATTTCGTTTTGAAAAAGGTAAAAAATTGTGGGACTATTTTGGGTTTTGTTCCATATATATATATATATATATATATATATATATATATATATATATATATATATATATATATATATATATATAGTAATTACTTTGTGAGAGGGTAACAATTTGTTCTTCGGAGACATGAATCTTGTTAAAGCTTGTCCCTCTTTTGTTTTCCCACAAAGAGATCAATTCAAGTTGTGATATAATGTTGGTTGGTGGCTTGTATATCACTACACGATTCCGTGTTCTTGGATCCGTTGCTACTTTAATCGTGTAATAGCCGATGTCTTCTTCAAAATTCAGCACAACTATATAGTACATAAACAAACCAGAGTTAGCCAATTTTGAAACTCAAAATCCACCATATATTTATGTTTGTTACATTTTGTTATCTGATGCGTGAATTTCGCACCTTGCCTGATAATTACATGCAAAATTCGTGTAATTCAAATGAAAAATTATAACGAAATTAAAAAGTTCGATTGGCGGGGGTACAAAACGTTGCATACTTTGAAAGCAAGTTCTTGAATGCACCAGGTGTACCGTGCAAGTCAATTGCATTTTTAAAACATCCAACTTATTTCACTAAATGTGCATGTTTCAAAAATACACTTGAATTGTACTGTGCACCTTGTGTATAGAAGGCATACTCTACTTCAATT
This sequence comes from Stenogyne calaminthoides, assembly GCA_037126765.1. NCBI lineage: Eukaryota > Viridiplantae > Streptophyta > Magnoliopsida > Lamiales > Lamiaceae > Stenogyne > Stenogyne calaminthoides. The sequence continues at coordinate 4,781,139 of JBBCBC010000017.1, read as the reverse complement.
GACAAAGTGTGATCACCTATTAAAACATATATATGGCATACGTACCCCCTACGTCTCTCCGAATGTTCCTCGTTTAATTTTTGCACACAGATTAAGGAATATTGTATAAAAGATGTACGTAGAAGTTCTTACATTTGGCATCACCAGAGCCATAAACAGTGATGTCCTGTTTTGGGTCTGAAGGGTGAAGTAAATAGTTGACAAAATAAGCAGCATAGCAATTTGCAGAGACATAAGTGTAAGGGATATTTGCATTCTCAATTGCACGTCGAATGCTCCTCTTTTTCTCCAAAATGGTGGCAATACACTTACCCTGTCTTCTTCAACACCAAAGTCCGATGGAACAAACCTCTGAGATGGTAGAAAGTATCAATATTTCAGAAATATGGAATCTAGTGGAATATGGAATTTATTAATAAAAAATGGTCCTATAATTTAGTCCGCGTCAATTTTAGTCCTGCATTTTGTTACTTTTTCAATTTGGTACTTTTAGTTCAAAATTAAATAAAGTAAAAACATACAGAACTAAAATTGAACACAAAAAATAATCATAAATTGACACCTAAAGAAACAAAATTGAAAAAAGTTAAAATATACAGGACCAAAATTGACACCCTAAGGATCAAAATTGATACCAAAATGGTCAAAATCGAAAAAGGAAAAAAAAATCAGGACTAAAGTTGGATGCAACCTTAATTACATGACGATTTTTATTTTTATTTACTATTAACTCTAACAACTGCACATAAATTATAAATACAAAAAATGGAGAGAAAAAAATACCTTAATATTACCAGCAACCTTGATGGCCTCCAAGATTTTGAACTGGTCAAGAACTTGAGGATATGCTAATGTAGAAATCACGACATCAACTTCCCTAATAATAGAAACAAGCTTCTCGTGCTCACCGAGGCTCCCCTACAAATACATCCCATGCAAAAATGATTACAACATTAAGAATTTAAGATGTTATTAAAATATGAGGCGCACTTGCACAAGACGGTCTCACGATGAGAGGGAGTATAATTTGGGCATATGACGCTTTAACACTTTGGAAATGGTGTTATTAATACGACGCTAGTTTGTATCCAGCTGTCTCATGTAAGAGAGCGTCTCATATGAGTTTTTGTGTTAAAATATATATGTATTTGGCTCCTAGAATACGATACTTACTTTCACTATGATGGCTCCCATGGATTGGAACTCATTGAGCAGTCCAATCTTGTCGGAATTAGGCCTTGAGAAAACATAAGTTGGATGTCCTAATTTTATGCTTGCCTTCACCATGTGAATTCCTATATAACCTGTCCCTCCGAATATTAGAATTTTGCTCTTATTTTTCTCCATTTCTCAATTAATTTTCTTGGTTTCTGCTCTAGAGGGGTGTTCACAATGGTATCCTATTTATAGGGGGGAATTAAACCAAAATAGTCCCATAACTTTGCACCTTTATTGAAATAGTTCCACAATTATCAACTTTTTCAATTTAGTTCCACATGTTTTTAATTTGATCCAATTTAGTCACAAACCGCCGGAGGTCGCTCAAAATTGTCCAAAACGACGTCGTTTTGGGCGCATGTCCTACACGCGCCACCAATCTTGACTATGTAAGACACGTGTCCAAAAAGACGTCGTTTTGGGCAATTTTGAGCGATCTCCGGCGGTTTTGGGACTAAATTGGATCAAATTGAATACATATGAGACTAAATTAGAAAAATTAATAATTATGGGACAATTTCAATAAAGATGCAAAATTATGGGACGATTTTGGTTTAAATCCCATTTATAGGAAGTGGACAATGAGCTCTTTTCTAAAGTATTCTATTTTTATTCTCCTATTTGATACTCCCTCCTCCGTCCCACAAAGATAGACTTACATGTTTTTTCATACAGCTTAAGAAAAAACAATTATTACAATTAGAACAGTAAAAAAAATTGTTTTTGTTTTTCGTTTTGCTCTTATGTTTACTACTTTTCCAAGACAATTACTGATAACAAGGATACATTAAGTTGAAGTAAAAGATGGAAATGAAAATTTAATAATATCATCAATACAGTGAGTGACATATCTTTGTGGGACGAATGCAAATAGAAATCTGCTTATAAAATATAAGGAAAAATAGAGGCTGCTTGAAAATTTTGTAAGGTATCTGTTGAAAAGTATAAGGTAAAAGATAGGCTGCCTGAAAAATATAAAGAAAAATAGAGTAAGGGATTCTGTTGACAAGTATAAGGTAAAAGAGAGGCTGCTTGAAAGCACAAGAGGTGGCCAACTTGTCTGGACCAAATGAATGTTTAAATTGTAAAGAAGAAAGAAATAAATAAACATTAAAACAATGAAATGATGCGTCGGTTCGGCCAAGTTTCTTGCAAGCAAGTGGACAATTGATAATTGGAGGAGTGGCCAGCCCATTTATATATTAGTCTCATTTCTTTCATTAACATGTGAAATCCATCCATTAATATTCTCTAACAGTTCGAATCGAATGACAAAATGTAATCAGAGTTTAAATTATTCCACATAAAAAAATAACTCAATCGATTGATCACAAACAACATTATTTTTAGAACATTCATTCATTCAAACGCCGCTGAAGCAGGCTTGGGAGAATTGTTGAGGAAAACGTCGAGTATCTCATCAACCGTAGCTAACTTCAGCTCTGGATACAGAGTTGAAGCCTCAATATCCTTCTCTCCAATATCAAAATTGGTCGTAACGCCTTTTATGAAGACACTGTGAAGGATGGAGACTGGTATGTTCTGTGGATCCGGCAAAGCTGCAACAAATTAAATTAATCAAACACTTATGTAAAAATATATTGAGATTTGCAAGAGAATTAACCAACTATATATATAGATAATAATATACTTTGTGAAAGGGTCACAATTTGCTCTTCCGAGACATGAATTTTGTTAAAACTTGATCCTGTTTTGTTCTCCCACAAAGAAATCAACTCAAGTTGTGATATAACGTTGGTTGGTGGCTTGTATATGACTACACGGTTGCGTGTTCTGGGATCCGTTGCTACTTTGATCGTGTAAATGCCGATGTCTTCTTCATAATTCATCACAACTAGCATATATATAACAAAAAGTAGTTATGCCAATTTTGTAGCTTATAAACGGAAAATTAGTTACACTTTGTCATCGAAAATATGTGGGATTTTTTTGGCTTCCTACATCTGCGGAAAAAAAAAATCTTTTTGTCACATTTTGTTATCTGAATTGTACAAATTTCGCATCTGGTCATCCTGAACTTCATGGACAAGCGATTTTCCATATTGAGCGAACCAGGATGACAAGATGCAAAATTTGTGTAATTCATATGGCAAAGTAAAGTTAAAAAAATTTGTGGTCTCATAACCTTAATTTTTTTCGATTTAGTCCCAATATTAAAAAAGTTGTCCAATTTTTGGAGGCAAAACACCAGACAATTGAAGATGATAGTATGTCGCGAATGTCACGTAAGGATTTCATTTGGGCAAGAATTAGACAGTAGAAAAATTATGGGGCCAAAAATTAGGTGTTTGTGTGGCGAAATTGGACAATTTTTAAAATATTAATTGGGACTAAATTAAAAAAATTAACTTGTTTGGGATCAAAATTTAACAATGAATAACTTATGGGACCACAAAGTTTTTTAACTCTGGCAAAGTATAACTGAATTAAAGAAATTTGTCCGGGTGAATCTAGAAACGTGCATACTTCAAATGACCAAGTGCAATAACTAATTAAAGCATGCGAAATAAAAATGTAGAAATTTGTACATTTGGCTTCACCAGTGCCATAGACAGTGATGTCCTGTTTTGGGTCTGAAGGGTGAAGTAAATAGTTGACAAAATAAGCGGCAAAGCAATTTGCAGAGACACAAGTGTAAGGGATATTTGCATCCTCAATTGCACGTCGAATTCTCCTTTTCCTCTCCAGAAATGCTTCAAAGGGTGGCAATACATGACTTATCTTATCTTCTTCAACCCCAAAATCCGATGGCAAAAACCTCTGATATAGAATATGGAATCAATGTTATTAATTTGCATAAAAATTTGGGGAATGCAAGACCTATATGATTTGAAATTTGTAAACATAGGACATTCGACTCGAATAACCCCAAATCAGGCTGAAATGTCACGCGAGTTGAAGATTGTCCTATATTTAAATATTTTGAAAATATAGTGTCTTATATTCACAAGTCTGTAAATCCGTAAGTGTAGGACAATCGTGCAACTCACGTGACATTTCAATCCGATCTGGGCTTGATTGTCCTACATTTACATATTTTAAAACATATTATTCTATATTTACAGATTTTAAAACATATTGTCCTACATTTTCAATTGCATAAAATTATTGTCCTTCAAACACAACCCCGTAAGTTACATGCCTTAAAAAAAAAAAAATTCCCCTAATATCTTACTATATTTTAACTAGTTTTAATCATAATATAACTAATTAATTTAGAATTTTTGCAACATGAAATATTTATATTTATACAATTAATGTACAAAACGAATATGCAAAATTAAAATACCTTAATATTACCAGCAACCTTGATAGCTTCCAAGATGTTGAACTGGTCAAGAATTTGAGGATATGCTAATGCAGATATCACCACATCAACTTCCTTAATAATCGAAACAAGCTTCTCATGCTCGTCCAACATTCCCTACAAACAAATTCCCCAAATAATAGCAATTAGTAAAATGTAATAATAATTTTATATATATTTGGAAAAAAACGATATATTACTTTGACTATAATGACTCCCATGGATTGGAATTCATTGAGCAGTCCAATCTTGCTGGAATTAGGCCTTGAAAAGACATAAGTTGGATGTCCTAATTTTATGCTTGCCTTCACCATGTGACTTCCTATGTAACCTGTCCCTCCAAATATTAGAATTTTGCTCTCATTTTTCTCCATTTCTAATTTAGACCCTTATTTAACATTTTTTTATAATCGTATCCTATTTATAGAGGCAGTGGCAGTGAGTTCTTTTCTTGGTCCTTAAATATAAGTTGCTTTCAAGGAAAAAAATCCAATATATATAGGTAGATCTCATATGAAACTTATTCACCGTGACATGACCCTTCAATTATTACGACTAATATATTTTTGTAATATAAGTCATACTCTTTAGTTATCACTACTAAATACCCTATTGTAATATAAGTCATACTCTTCAATTATCACTACTAATATCCTATGTAATATAAGTTACACACTTCAGTGTTATAAGTTTATATAGTAAAAAGTTGTACCCTTCAATTATCACAACTAGTACCTTTTAGTAATATAAATCACACCCCTTAATTAGTTTCACAAGTTTTTTGTGAATAAAATAATATTTTAATATTTAAACAAATTACAAAAATGACCGTGCGATAGCACGGGTGCAATACTAGTAGAAGTAAGATTATCTTTATGGGGGCATTGGGGTAATTAGTTATGATCAACAATGTAGAGGCGCTAAACGGGTGGCAGATCCGTACATTGGGTATTGACGCTTTAACACTTTGGAAGGGGTGGGTGTAATTCGTGCAAGGTTGTACCCGTCTCATGTATGAGATCGTCTCATATCAGTTTTTGTCTATAAGAAATTAATTAAAGTGGAATGAAATTGTAACTGCTACCAAAGTGGGGATCCTAACATATTAGGATATGGTTTTCATCTTTTATTAGAATATTATGATATACTCCCTCTGTCCTAATATAAGTTTCTCCCTTTCTTTTTTCATCCGTCCAATAATAAGTTTTATATTTCTATAAATGAAAAAAGTAACTCCACTATCCATAATTTGTATCCTTATTTTTCACGCAATATTACAAAGAATGTCACTCACTACTCCACTTATTACTCCACATACATTTTTCATCTCTCTCAATACCCATAACTATCCTTCATTTTTATTATTTTATTATTATTTCTTAAACAAAACAACAAAAAGAAATAGAAAACTTATACCGGGACGAAGGGAGTATATGAAATTGAAGTATAATGTAAGTAATTACTGTTGTAGAATATGCAGAAATAAAGAGAAAAGAGAAGATCAAGAAATAGGCATATCTTATTATTCAACCAAATGTCCATTTATATAGGTTACATGGTATACATAAACATCTAATTAATTCCTTCATTAACCACACATGATGAATGCCCTTATTCATGCCTCAATCATTTACCTTGATGAAGGCACAAAATATGTTTTCCTTCAACACTCCCCCTTGTGCCAAATCAAAAGGGTGGTAGGTGCATAATTGTTGTCTCGCTAAAAACCTTGCCAAGTAACAAAAACCCAGTGGGAAAATAAACCTTGGTCGAAGGGAAAAGGAGTTACAACGCACATATGTCGAGACCCCCCCTGAAGTCTACACCTCTCACTTGATACGTACATTTATCATGTGAGCTACAAATTTCAATTCTTGTGACATACTTCTCATGAATTTCTCTTGGCAATAATTATGTAAACAAATCAAATACAATTTCTTAGAGTTTACTTGAGTTACTTGTACTTGAGTAAAACTTGTTGTTTCTCATGGTAAATTCGTATACCAAAATCAATTAATACATTATTTAGTATATAGGTGTAGGGGGTAGCTTCAACAGTTCCTTAAGGGTTACAATTTCTTCTGTTGTCCCTTTCAAGATTTCTTTAGGGGTCACAATTGCATCAGTGGTCCCTTTAGCATCTTCAATAATGACATAGCAAGCCCATTCAAAGGTTTCTTTTTAGGTATCAGAGCGTATCAATGACACCATTCTGATGATACTGTTTTTGGTCCTGAACTAAATCTAGATAACAAGTTCATTGAGAAAGTAATAATCAATCGAGTGCATTGAGCTAAGTACAATAATGTGTATACTGAACTTATATAGGGAATTTCAGATCCCAATAGCTCATCGCCACCTTTCTTTGGACGAAATTGATCTTTCTTTAAATTCATACTTCGATCGATAATGGGAGTGCTAACCAAATACATCTTGTCCATGTTAAGTCGCCTTAACATATTTTGGACACATGCAGATTGGTGGATAAGTATTCCACAAGCTCAATGATCTAGTTCAAATTCTAGACAAACTGAGTTTTCCCAAGATTCTTTATCTCAATTTCGGATTGCAAGTGGCTTGTGGTTCTCTTATTCCGTTAAGAGTACCTACTATTTGTGGTTTCTCTTATTTCGTTAAGAGTACCTACTATGTTCATGCATCAACATAAACTGTAAATCCGAGACTCGTTTCTTATAAAACGCAGGGGCACTTTTCATCATTCTTGTAATACTTCCCAATCAAGTAGTCACTTAGACGGGTATACCACATCCGTCTAGATTGTTTCAATCTAAAGTGAGCATTTTAAGTTTATTACAAACACACTCCGTGGTTTAGAGTCACTTGACTTGGGTAATGGAAAGACCATCAGGCACTTTCATATATCTCTAAATTAAGATCCCCGTAGAGATATGCAGTAACCACTTTCATTTGCTGCATTTCCAGCTCTTTGGAAAATATTAGGCTAACTAAGTAGCGAAACGTTATAATAATAAATATGTCAACCCAGGGCGTAGTGAGAAATATATCAGGACTTTATATTTCTCATTACGCTTTCTGACAAAGACTCATGTATGTCCTACAGGCTTTACACTTAGTCAGGCTAGCACTACCGGACCAAATACCCGTGTCTTTGTTATATAATCAAGTTCTTCCTGGATTGTTTATTTCAGTTTAGGCCAATATGCTCTTTGTTGACATTATTCAATTGAGCATGGTTCGATATCATCGTGCTCTATAATTCCTTGAGCAACATTATAATCAAATACATCATCAATCTGTGTGCAATGTCTATCCATTGACTCATATGCACTCTAATATATTGAGATTTCTTTATCTATGGAATCATATAAAACTTAGGAGCGTCCTCCAGTAATGATTCATGGACATAACTATAATCAGAGATAATCTTACGAGATGTATTCTCGACATTGATGATCAATAAATTGAATTGTATCACACCTATCTTTTCTTCCTTTGGGTGGTGTCAATCGAACCAGGTGGCTTCCCCCATTTTCTTTTGAGAGCCACGGCCTCAATCACACTTCCACCAAGTGTGGTTGCAACACCTTTTATACGGCATTGTGCCCCTTATTGGGGACTTCTAACCTTGCAGACATTTGCAGCTGGTATATGAGACCTAGTCACTATAGCAATATCAGCAAATGTATCAGGCATCGAATCTGCTACATTCTGATATTAATTATTAATTTTACTTCACTTTCACTTTGTGAAATTTGGGGATCAAAATGAGACATAGTGGGGATAGACCATGATACTTCCAGTCGTTCCCTTAGAAAATTCTTTCTCTTATCTCCCCCTAACGACGGGAAGACTAACATTAAAGTGACAATCCACAAGTCTAGCGGTAAATAGGCCGTCTATCAAAGGTTCTAAATAGCGGATAATTGTTGGGGATTCATATCTAACTTATATACTTAATCATCTTTAAGAACCCATCTTACTGCGTTGTGGGGGCGCAATAGACACATATATTGCACAATCAAATGTGAAATTTCAGGCTTATATCCAGTTACCAGCTGGGACACAACATTTGATTGGTCAACAGTGGGTTTAAAACAAATAAGTAAAGCTGCATGCAATATTGTATAACCCCATGCATAGATAGGCATGTTGATTCGCATAAACAGTGCCCTAGCCACCATTAATATACTTTTAATGGTGGTCTCTGTGAGACTATTTTGTACAGCACAAGAGGTGCAAGATGCTTTACATTGATCCCAATAGATGCAATAATCTTCAAATGCTTTTGATGTTGATTAGGGTGGTGAACCCTTAAACATATAATATGTGCTAAGAGTTTGCAATGCAAAAATAATTGTGGATAGTAAAACGACATGTGACCATATGTCGAAAAATCAACCAGAACCATACTTGAATGGTCCGCATTCTGGATGAATTGTTCCACAAATATCATCTTGTATTCTTTGTGAGAATGAAATATGTTGTTTTGAATCTTTAGCATAAGTAGGTCTCATTGTTACTTTTGCTAAAGAGCAGGTTTTGTAAAATGAGTAATTTGCCTATGAGATTTATAATGAGGTAGAGTGCAATGTAGATAGTGTTTCCAGTACTTCTGAAAACAGAGGTTGCAGGAAAGCAGCAACATGACCAATATCGTGCATTATATGGGATTTTTATCTCATTTTATGCTTCACTCGGATAATAGATGTCCGTATTAGTTCTTCAATATATGGGTCATCATGTCACAACTTGGATGTCCAAGATTTTCATGACAAAACTTATATTAAATCAGTGTCCCATAGTTCATCATTTGCGACAATATATGATTCGAGAATCCAAATAATAGTGAGATACAATTCACTAGATTGACTCATTAATTTCTCTAAGATGTGTGTTCCTCCACATTCACTAGAGGCAATTAAATTTCATTCTCATTATGACATTTCAAATGATAATGTTGGCACAAATATCTTTAAAATTTAACAAGGAATATTGTTGCACAATATATTGAAATAAATTTATTACTTTTAGAATAAAGTTCAAATTAATAAGTCAACGTCACTAAAAGATCTTAATCCAAAAATCAACTAAGAAATCATCGGTCTAAATAACTTTAAGACCCAAAGTAATTGTTCAAATAAAAAGGAGACACTATGCCTTAACAACATTCTTGAAAAATGAGAAATTGATAAAGTAAAACAGTCAAAATCACGAATACGTATTTGACTGGGCAAAGTCCTTTTTGCCATTGAAATTTGCAATCGCGACGTTAATACTTTTTTTACGATGGTTCTCGCCTTCAATATAGTGGAATTCTTGTTCTTTAGATTTCCCATGCCTTTTATAGTTAATTGCTACTTTGTGCTTGCATGACAATGGTGACCCTCACCATGGGTCCCACAGCCCGTACCATGTGGTGCATTCATTATTTTCACGTAGGTAGGAATTAACACGTCATGTCCACTTTTCTTTGAGACTCTTTTCATTGTTCTATTAATAAAGTTTCTGACATTATTATTTAAAAGAATTTGATCATGTTTTTTCAATTACTTATAAGATGACCCACATCATCAAGGAACTCGTTGGCTACCTAGAATAACTTGTATCAGGACAAAAGTCTTATTCTGAAAACGTACAAGTCAAATACAAATTTGGACAATTCACTAGGACTGATAGCATAATAATGGCCACACACGGGACAGAAAAACACTTTCCTTATTTTCTTATTGAATTTATAAGAGGTGGTAGTTCATAAAAATAAGAACTTGAATAATAAAATCATCATTTGAAACAAGAGATTTGAAAATATGAAGCAGTTAAAAAGCTAAAGCTTATCAATAAAATAAAAACCGCTATGCATGAATAATAAAATGAAAGTAGGATCATCTTCTGTAATTTGTTTTTTACAGAAAGTAAGACGTGTTTTAAAACCAAGGGTGCAGAACTCGAAAAACGCTAGTCGGGCGGTTCGTGCCCGCCTAGCGCCTAGGCCGCCTAGATTTTTTTTAATTTTTTTAATTTTTTTTTTTATTTATAATTTGAAAAGGGCCGCCTAGCCTGATTTGGCCGCCTAGACCCCAAACCGATTTTTTTGGCCGTTTCAGTGCAACTCGGGGCGGCGGGCAGCCGCCTAGGCCGATTTTTACATCACTGTTTAAAACACAACATATCATTAAAAAAAAATTGACCTTTTAATAGTCAAGTAAGCGGATTTCATTCCCCTAGACAGTTAGTTCTGGAAGCAGAGTATTAGGCATGTTTCCAAAACGTCTCGATCTCCCACTATTCTTCGGGTGTTTTCAATTGAAAGTAATCCCAGCGTAAACTAGGATTGATATGTTGTCTTAGAAATATTAGGACATTGACTTTGACCTTGTCAGACGGTTCTTCGTCCTTGGGATTAGTGGATTGTCGATTGTGAAAAGGTAATCCTTCTCTAAGAAGGTAGGTTCCACATCAAAAACCCAACAATGATATTCAATTTCTTTTGAGCTCAATGGTATAAATTCAGGTCAAGTTGGTTAAGGCATGTACTGCAAGCAAGGGAGTTTATATATTAATTACTCAAACATAGCGATATGAGATATTTACTTTTCAAGAATGTGCATAAAAAAATAGAATTTTGAGACCAAAGGTCACATACTTTGATGCTCTATGAAAATATTTTATCACATTAATTTATACTCATATGTATTACATTGAGGTGTGCAATAACGAATATGTATATATACAAATAGGGTGTGAGTCCATGTGACAAATTTTATGCCAATTTAAATGAATAAATATTTTCACCTCACAACAATTAAACATAAAATCATGACATACCCAAAATGCATTATGAGAGTTTCAAATAACATAAAATAGTGTCATCAAAATAATATCTTTTTGTGGCTATACTTGCAAATATATATATATATATATATATATATTATGTCATCAATTTCATTAGATGTAAGCAGGTTCAACAAATTTTAATGAATCAAATCAACCACAAAAATAAGTAATAACAGACAAGCAAGGATTTTCACAAAAATCCTAATTTCTACAGCAAATAATTCTCAAGCTTATACTGCGGCAAGCAGTTCTAATTGCTGAAATGTAAAAGAGATTAGGCTTCTTTACCAGAGTGGAACCCTACGGTAAGGGTTCCTAATCGTCTAATGAGATATTTGATTTGTGTCAAGCGTAGACTCAATGGGAGGTTCAAGTATCTACTTTATCTTCTCATATACAGGGGCAATTCCTTCAGCCTTAGACTCGTTTCAAATGAGTAGAGTAACCAATCGAGTCCAAGAGAAAACTCAACAAAGAGACATATTAGCCAAAAATAAAAATAATGAAAATTTGATAGAGCCACTTTCCCAAAAATTAGAACTGCTTTGGCACAATTTTCAACTTATGCTACAATCACTAAATATTTTTCATAGCATACAAATGTTATCATACCAAAATACATGTGATGAATCTAAGAATCTAACATTATCTTAACATTATAGATGCACATGATACATAAGTGTGTCTCCAAAAACTGTGCATAAAGTTTAAAAGTATAAACTTTAATTCATTCACGGCCATCCAAATATATATAAACACATCTTGTGATTCTGACATACATAGATATAAATATATGACTTAATAGCATGATCATCAAATTTTCCTAAACGTAATTAAGCCACTATCAATATTGTAAATTAAAAGAGAGAGAATATATACCGTAATTTTTTTTCAGTAGACCGTAAACGCTAATACTTCATCAGCGTCGCAATTCCCAATTAATTGAAAATAAAAAAACGTAAAGGAATTGAATGACTAACCAGTGTTTTGAGTTTCGACGATTCATTATTATTAATCGGAAAAATGACTGTAAAATTCTAAACTGCAAAATTCTGAAGGGTAGGAGCATCTTGTGCTGATAACGTGTTGTAGAATATGAAGAAATAAAGAGAAAAAAGAAGATCAAGAAATAGACATATCTTATTATTCAACCAAATGTCCATTTATATAGGTTACATGGAATACATAAATATCTAATTAATTCCTCCATTAACCACACATGATGAATGTCTTTATTCATGTCTCAATCATTTACCTTGATGAAGGCACAAAATATATTTTCCTTCAACAATTACAAATTACTAATTAGGATTATCGTGTTTTATTTGAACAATGTGATGATTGAAGTGGTATAAGATTGGAACTTTTACCAAATCGATGTTCCTAACACAGGATATGATTATCATCTTTGATTTGAAGTCTGTGATATATATGTGCAATTGAGGTGGAATGAGATTGGAAAACAGAACGAACATATAATTAGGATTAGAGTCACTCTCCTGTGCACATCATGCACCAATAAAAAATGATGCACTCTAAACCCTAACCCCTAAATAGTGAACCCTAAATCATATTTGAACCATTTGGGCCGGGTGAACATGAACCACTTAGGCCGAGTGAACCATGAACCACTCGGGCCGGGTTTGAGGTCGGGTCGGGTATTTAAAAAAAAACATCTAAAACTGAAATTAAAGTTAAAAGAAAACCGAAATTGAAAAAAGAAAAAAAAGTTAAAACTAAAAATTTTTAGAAAAAAAGCTTTTAAAATTAAATTGCACCAATTTTATTGGTGCATGTGGTGCACAGGAGAATTTACCTTAGGATTAACATGTTTTATTTGAACACTATGATAATTGAAGAAGGATGAAATAGGAACAGTTTCTTTTTTGTAAGAAAGAGCCAGAGAATCTCTCTCACCCGTATTATTGACCATTCAGCCAGGTGTGTTGTAAATCCCTCTAGAATATTTCACTAGAGAATTTGTCTCACATGGGGGTAGAGTTGCCCAAAAGAACCGGAACCGACGGTTCGAACCGGAACCGGAACCGGATAAATCGGAACCGTGAAGAACCGGAACCGAAACCGTGTATTACACGGTTCGGTTCCGGTTCCAGCGCATACGAAACCGTAACCGCCGGTTCGGAACCGCCGGTTCCACGGTTCAAACCGGCGGTTCCGCGGTTCCGAACCGGAACCGGCCGTTAAACCGCAATATGACCGTTGGAACCGGCGGTTCCACGGTTCCGAACCGTGAACCGCCGGTTCCTGCCTACAGTTGGGCCGAATATGACCGTTGGAACCGCCGAACCGGCGGTTCCGAACCGTGAACCGCCGGTTCCGCCGGTTTTTGTCTTTTTTTTTTTTTAATCAATGGTTGAGATTGAGTCAAATGTTACCGTTTTTTGATCCAATGGTCGAGATTTAAATGAAAGTTACCGTTTTTTTTGTCTTTATTTTTTTATTTTCTCAAACTCTATAAATACCCCCTCATTTGTATTCATTTTCTTGCACCAACTTGATCCAAATTGATCAATTCTTCTTCATCTCTCTAATTCTCTTGTTCTAAGTTCTAACTTTATAAATTATAAGCTTCATTAAAGTTCATAATTCATACTTCATATATTATCTATATTGATATATTTTATTATTTTATACATTCTAGTATATAGTTTATATTATTATTATATACACTTTACTTTACTTTATATTTTATATTACATAAAATAAAATGTCAAGAAGAGGAGAATCATCATCTTCTAGAGGAGGAAAAGGAAAGAGTCTGATGACTTCCAATTTTCCTCCACCTCCTCCTCCTACTGAACAATTCAATATTCCATGGAGTGTGGAGGAAATAGAAGCGAGTCTTGGTCCCTAAGTTATCACGGATGCCACTTTTTTCAAATGAAGAATTTCAACAACCTCGTGGTGGTACTCAAGAAAGTACTCATGGTCATGGTCCTCATGGTCATGGAAACGAAGAAAATGTGGAGGAGGAGGAGGAGGAGGCCATTCCACCTCAAGGCGGAGAAAGAAAATGTAGAGTTCTTGCATCCGAAATATTCACCATTCACTTCAAAAAGTGGCAACCGATGAGGTAAATATATTTAAAGTTCATTGTAACTATTGCACTAGGGTTTATCATTTTGAGAAAGGTGGTGGATATGGAACATTTAAAAAACACTTGTTGGTAAAACATAAAGAAGTCTTGGGAATGACTACATCTCAAACGCAACTACGTGGATTCACGGCGTCTTCTGAAGGTGGTGAAGTAAGTAATCCTACTAGTTTATTTAGATATAATTTTAAAGTTGCTAGAAGAGAATTAGCTAAACTTATTTGTTCTAAACATCTTCCTTTTCGTTTTGCAAATGATCTTCGTTTTGAAAAATGGGTTACTACGGCTTATAATCCTTCGGCCAAAAAAATTTCACGATCTTCTATTACTCGTGAAATTGATAAAATGGCTAAAGAAATAAGAGATGAAATGACTATCATGTTTTCTAGATTAACTCAAAAAATTTCTATATGTTCGGATATTTGGAGTGATCATTTTCAAGAGCATAATTATATGGGCATTACTTGTCATTGGATTGATGATCGTGGACAATTCAAAAACGCGTTTAATTGCATATAGAGAGTTTGATCTCGAGCATCTGGCCGCAAATATTGCTCTAAAAATTCGTACGGTTTTGCAAGAGTACAACATTCTTACAAAAATATTTTCAATTTCATTTGATAATGCAAGTGCTAATACGACTAGTTTAGATGAACTTATTGCAATTTGTCAACCATCAATTGGTGGTAGATTTTTTCATGTAAGATGTTTTTGTCATATTTTAAATTTGTGTGTTCAAGACGGTTTATCTTCTTTAAAAACGCATGTTGCTCCTATTAAACATGCACTTGGTTATTTGGTTAGACATCAAAAAGTTTTAAAAAGATGGAAAAGTTTTTGTGTAGTTAATAAACTTACTCCTAAAAAGTTTTCACTTGATATTGCTACTAGATGGAACTCAACTTATAAAATGTTAAGTGCATCTTATGAGTATAGAAATGCATTATGTAATTTTTTTGCACAAGAACAATGTGGTATTACTTTATTTCCTAGTCAATGGGATTCATGTGCTACTTTATGTGAGATGTTGCAAGTTTTTAATGGGTTACTACTACAAATTATCCCAAGACGTATTATCCTACTTCTATTCTTGTTTTAGATCAATGTGTTAGAGTTGCAATTACTCTAGATTGTAGTGATCCAAATGAAATATTATATAATGTTATTAGTTCAATGAAAGTCAAATGGATGAAATATTTTTTATATATTCCCGATGTGTTTATAATTGCTAAAATACTTGATCCTAGAGTAAGAGTAGATGGAGTGCAAGAATTAATTTATATATATTATGATGATTTATTTCCTATTACAGATGATAACACCCCTTCTCCTATTGTGGTTGTCCAAAAATCTAAACAAGTTCTTATGGATGTTTTTAGATAATATAAAATTCAATTTGGTCCTACTAGTGGTGATTCTACTAGTGTTAGGTGGTGCTACTAGTAGTACTACTAGTAGTGGACGATGGTGGTACTCAATCCCTTGGTCGTGGTCTTTTTGGTAAATTTTTCCGTTTAGATAATTTTTCTAAAGAACGATATCAACAACGTGCAACGGCACAATCAAATGTTTTCTTAGAAATTGAAAATTTTCTAAATACACCTTCTTTTGAGTATCAACCGGGAGAATTAGAAAATTTTGATATTTTAAAGTGGTGGTCGAGGAGATTAGATGCTTATCCGGTGTTAAGTATGATTGCAAAAGAGGTATATGCATGTCCCGTCTCAACCGTAGCCGTCGAACGAGCATTTAGCTTGGGTGGACATATCTTGAATGAAAGGCGTTCAAGATTGACAGTTTAGCACTTGGAAAACCAATGTTTACTTGATGATTGGGTGAAAGCCGAAGATCGAACACAAAATGAAGCTCTTAGCGTGGATTCTAGTGAAGATAGTGTGATCGACGACACAACCGAAACCGAAAGTGAAGCTTAAATCTTCTTAAGATTTAAGTCTTGAGGTAAGAAACAAGGTAAGAGAACTACGTGGGCTTTGATTCTAATCGGATACGTAGGCAACATAATTTTAAGTTTCTAACTTAGAATTTTCTAAGTTTAAAATTTAAAATTATGCTCAAGCCCATTTATTTTATTTTTTATCCTCTTTTCATTATTTGTAATTTTTTTAATTGTAATTATAAGTTGTACACTTGTATTTGTAGCATTAGCAATTTAGTTACTTGTAAGTTGTAAATTGTAAATTGTAATTTTTGTAATGTATTAAATTATTGTTTAATGTTTAAATTGTAAATTACTTGTAAATTGTATGTTTAGCATGTTTAGCATTAAGTTGTAATTTACCACATTAGCAATTTAGCATGTTTATTGTTTAAATTATAAATTACTTGTAAATTGTAACTTTTAAGTTGTAAGTTGTAAATTTTTTGAGTTGTTTGTTATTTGTTTGTAATTTTGTATGTTTAATAACATAAGATTTTGCTTCATCTTCTTTAAATTTACTTCAATTTATTTTTTTTATTTGTATTTTGATAAAAAAAAAAAAAAAAACAGTTCGGAACCGGAACCGTTGGAACCGGCTGGAACCGGAACCGGGAACCGCCGGAACCGGAACCGTGTAACAATTTTTGCCGGTTCGGTTCCGGTTCCACATTTTTGGAACCGGGAACCGCCGATTCGAAACCGGAACCGGCGGTTCGAACCGGATGGGCAAGTCTACATGGGGGTCGAATTTTCGTTGTCGACAGATTTTTCCCCAGATCATCGCATGTCTCTCCACTCCGTTGTGCCCCTGGTACTCTAGTGTTATTTTCTTTATTCACCTGGCTGGTCATTATTGAGCTAATTAAAGTGATGATTATCTAATTTGCATTTTCGGATAATAATTATATATACAAATTTTTCTATACATCACTTGACTATGTGCGATGATTTTTTTAAACAGTATTATTTGATTTCACTTAACACAATTCCTTATTTTTACTATTCACAAAGGTTAAAATATTATATTTTGCTCTCATTTTTCTTCATTTTAAAATTTAAATCCTTTCCCAGCAGTGGTGCCACATTTATTTATAGGTACTGGACGAGCTCTTTCGATCTATTCCTGTCTTACTTTATGGTCCAACTTTGTCTGTCTTATTTTTTGTTTAATGGTCCAATTTTGCCTGTCTTATTATTTGTTTCATACTTTATGGTCCAAGTTTACCTGTCTTATCTTCTGTTTTTTACTTTATGGTCCAATTTTGACTGTCATATATATACTGTTTTATATATTTTGGGGTAATTACTCATAAGTACAAAAAAGTTAACCCATCTAGTAATGGGATACAACCAACTTTTAAAATAGCAATCAAATACAAAAAAATGACTATACTACCCTCCAAATAAATTATATTTACATTATATTAAAATTAAAAAAAAAATTGCATACCCCCAATTTAACCGGTCTTTCTCTCCAAATCCCATCCACTACAAAAAATTCGCGTTTTACCAACGGAATTTTTTCGTCGGTAACAGCTTTAGTAACGGATTACCAACAGATTACCGACGGATTTTCTCCGTCGGTGTTTTGCTAGTTGGTAAATTTAATGACGGAATAAACTTCCATTGGTAACCAATACCAACGGTTTACCGACGGATAATGAAAAATTAATTAATATGATTAATCTGTTGGTACTCCGTTGGTAAAACCGTCAGTAAAGCAAATCCGTTGGTAATTTGGTGAATTAATCTGTCGGTAGGCCGTTGGTAAAACATTAGTAAATTCTGTCGGTAATCCGTTGGTAAATATTTCCGTTGGTAATATATGTTAGTAATCTCTTGGTAATCAGTGACTAAAAGAACGAGACTTGAACCGTAATCTAATTGAAATTACTGGACATATTAATCGTTACATTATATTAATCGATCCAATGCATCTAGAATCAACAATGCAGATACTTCTTTTAGCCAAAAGATTCATTAAAACTGAAACAGCATTCAAGATTCCCTTAATCGAAAACGAACCACACCCAGAATTCCCTCCCCACTTTGCAATCCCCCTAAATCACAAAATTCTGCCTCATCACAAAAACAATCTCCATCACTCAAGTAATTTAGAAGCTGTAATTTCTACACTAAAATTATTGCTGCCCAGTTAAACTCTCTTTTATATATATTGCATTACCAATAGCTTTTTGGAATAATGTTGCAGTGCACACATAGAGAAGATTTTGATCTTGCATATTAAAAGACTTTGAGAAGTTGATATTGAAAAAATGGAGCAAGTATATACATATAAAAGACCTTGATTTTGCATATTACATGACTCTTGAAACAAAACATAAGTTGATATAGCAAAAGTAGAGGAAGTCTTTATTTAATTTAGGAAAACATATAGATAGCTTCCAAATAGAAAAGAAGAAGTTCTAATCCCAATGTAATTATAGTTTAATAATGAACTCCGTGTTGCATATTTAAATTTAACAAACTCTTTAAAAGAGACAAGTACATGAGACATGCACGGAAATGAGACAACTTATATGCACAAATTACTTGAACTCAAGTAACTAGGTAGCATTCTTTGAAACACATTATAATTGTAATGCTTAAAAGAGAAGCAAAAACAGCAACAGTATTTCTACTTACAGCAACCTCAGTTGAACGTGTATCCACCCATTTCTTTGCTTTTTTCTTCCAATGTGTGTCTTTGAAAACTTCGAAGTTGCTTGGCTTTCTTCCCAATTTTTTGGCCTATTAGGGAGAAAGAATGTTTTTCGTTTTGTGATAAATATCATAAACGTTCAATTGATGAAGTAATACATGTTAACAAAAAGATATTACCATCTCCTTCGCATGCCCATATGTAGATCTGGACCCCCCCGGTGTGGACGGATCTTGAAACTCTCTCCAATAGAGGGTTTTTGTGTCCTCGGACACTGTTTTCCAACAGTAACCTTCAGGGTCAATTTTTTCCTTGAAAAGTCCTGTGATTATCCTATACACTGTATTCCCTGGATCCAAACTGTCACACCAAAACTAAATAAGCAGTGATAAATAGTTATCTTCTAAAGAAGAAGTGACAAGTAAGAAGAAGGGGAGCAAGCAGATAAACAAGTATGACTCATCATCTATAAACTCAAAATGGAAGATGCGAGTAACATTATGGGGTGCACCGAATAAATATGGCATGCATAAACTTTATCTATTCAGAAGCTTAAGCAAGTCATTCTCACTAGAATAGCAAACCGATAAAGATTTCCACATATAATTCATGTTAGGACAAGAAAAGACTTTTTTAATAATCAAGAGTGATATGGAAGAGAAGAGGCAGATTATATACCTCGCCCTGCCCACTGGCTCAATCTTTAATAATTGTGTCCGATTGGAGGAACTAACATCATCAGTTGAAGATGGAGATAGAGGAACATCAGCTGGAGTGTCAAACGTGGGCCTACTCGAAGTTGGTGCTGATAGTAATGGAGGGACAGGCGCGGGCCTACTCGAGGTTGGTGTTGATGGAGTTGATCCGCCTCCACTATCTACAAAATATTAAGTACTATGCAATTATTCACATAATATAAGATTTAAAAAATTGAGATTAATATTAGAGTTTAGCACATATACCAGCGCACGAGTGGACTACAGATGGTCGTGCTCGTGCATGAACATCCTCGTGGTGCCCATCATCTGCAATAAAATTTCGAATTTACCACATACTTGTATACATTAAAAATCATAAACATGACATACCAATAAATACCAATTATTGGATGATAATAAATTTTAATGTACCATCTAATGAAAGATCACCACATATCCCTATGTGTACCCTCCGACCACCTCTACGTTGCGAATGAACACCCTCTCGGCGAGCCTCCATATGATCTACAATGCAATACATTTAAATTTAACATAATCAAGAAATATTCATAAAATTACAATGTTATATGCAATTTTAGGAACACATAATTTAAGTTTACTTAACAAACCTGCAGCCTAATCACTATTTATATATTCATCCTCATCATATGTGCTATCCATTTCAGATTCAACTATAAGTTCATCATCTTCCTCAAGAAGCTCATCATCAATGTCTATGAATGCACCATTTGGATCATTCAATGATTCAGGTTCTGCTATATTAATTTCTGTTAAATGATGGACGTTTGCACTGTCTTCTTGAAATGGGTGATCCACTTTTTTATGCTTATTTCTTTCAACTGGCGTAGAAACTTCCACTATAGCCATAGCTTTTGCCTTAGAAACAACCCACCAATCTCTTTGTGCACGACTAGCACCAGGGTACTCATTGCAATAACCCTCTTCTTTTTTCTTCTGGGAGCAATCAAATTAAATCTTTAACAAAATGCACTATATCAAATTCAGCTCAAATGTTTGAGAATGAGACAAGGATATGAAATTCAAGGATAGTGTTGAAACTTTATGGAAGAGCATACAAGCAATGTAATGCAAAGGAAAACCAAACTGAATCAGAAAGAGATGTACAAAGCAGGAAATGAAAGATAAATAGTTAAATAGGCCAACTTTTTTTAGTTCACAATTTCCATGTTGCAACACCATTGCAGTTTCTGTCACACATGACACATGCCAAGCTCAATAAGTATTTTCTTAAAGTGTCATAGGATCATTACAATACTTGGCTGTCAGCACTAAGTCTAGCACATGAGTTTAAGATTTGGAATTAGCAGATAGGTGCAATTATAATATTTTAACACATTTACAAAAGGGTTTACAGTTTGGAATCTGAGACATCACAATTTGTTTTATGACAATTTGTAAGAATGTAATCTGTTGATTATTCTCATTCCAAAGGGTCAAATATATACAAGTAATAAACCCACTAATCTAGGCTATAATTAAGGAAAATAGGAATTATCTATGCCTTATTCTATGCCTATCATATATACACGATTGACAACATAATTACATATATCTTGTCTATTACACCCCCTCAATCGATGCTGGAGGGAGACGAACGCTGAGATTGTCTCGAAATTCTTCAAACAAAATCTGGGGTAGTCCTTTTGTAAAGATATCTGCAATTTGGTTTCGTGAAGGAACATGTAACACCCGAACTTGACCCCGAGCTACCTTTTCCCGTACAAAATGAATATCCATCTCAATATGTTTTGTACGTTGGTGTTGGACCGGATTTTCTGACAAATAAATGGTGCTTATATTGTCACAATAGATAAGTGTAGCTGTCGGAATTGGGCAGTGGAGTTCGAGTAGCAGATTACAGAGCCAACAGGACTCGGAAACCACGTTCGCCACACCACGGTACTCAGCCTCAGCACTTGATCGAGACAAGGTAGTTTGTCGTTTAGCTGACCAAGAGATTAAATTATCTCCCAAGAACACACAGTAGCCTGACGTCGAACGTCGAGTATCAGGACACCCACCCCAATCTGCATCGGTATATGCTAGTAGCGAAGTTGTGGACGAAGGATATAGGTGCAGACCCTGGCCAATCGAGCCCTGAACATACCTCAAAATTCTCTTTAATGTTGCCATATGCACCTCCCGGGGTGCATGCATAAAGAGACATACCTGTTGGACTGCATAAGCGATATCCGGCCCCGTAAAAGTGAGATACTGCAGAGCACTAGCAAGGCTCCGGTACAAGGTTGGATCGGCAAACATTGGACTATCAAGAGAGCCGAGCTTGGGTTTAGTGTCAACTGGTGTGAACGATGGCTTACAAGATGATAATCCAGCCCGTTCAATAATCTCGGCCGCATACTTACGTTGAGATAGGAATAAACCACCAGCATGAGGAGTGACAGCAATTCCCAAAAAATAATGCAACGGGCCCAAGTCCTTCATGGCAAACTCGGAACTGAGTCGAGAAATAATTGAACAACGAAGTGAATCAGATGAAGCTGTTAAAATTATGTCATCGACATAGAGCAATAGGTAAGCCATGTGGTCGCCATTTTGAAGAACAAAGAGAGAGTGATCTGAGTGAGTACGAGAAAAACCGAGAGTGGAGACAAAATCAGTAAATCGTTTATTCCATGCTCGAGGAGCTTGCTTTAGACCATACAATGATTTCTTCAGCAAACATACATGATCCGGGTATTTGGAATCCCGAAACCCGAGGGGTTGATGCATATAAACTGTGTCAGCAAGAGTACCATGTAGAAATGCATTTTTCACGTCGAGTTGGTGGATGGACCATTTCTTCGAAAGGGCCAAACTTAGTACAGTCCGGATTGTAGCGGGCTTCACCACAGGACTAAACGTTTCTCCACAATCAATGCCAACCTGTTGAGTCTTCCCATCACCTACAAGAAGGGCTTTATGCCTCTCAAAAGAACCATCAGCACGTTCTTTATGAGTAAATATCCACATGGAACGAATAATATTAACACCAACAGGACGTGGTACTAACACCCACGTCTTATTGTCAATAAGAGCATTAAATTCATCAATCATGGCCGATTTCCAATTATGATCATGCAAGGCAGAAACTAGATTACGGGGTAAAGGGGACTTTTGAACAGATGAGTGAAGATTGAAATGTTGTTTCGGTTTGAAAATACCTCGTTGGCTACGGGTAACTGGACGAAGTGAAGGAGGAGGGATGTCGGTCGAGGAGGTTGGTATTGTAGCCGTGGGAACCTGGTCATCCGTAGAGGTGGAGGGCTGAACATCCGTAGAAGGGGATGTTGTAGCACCCGTAGGAGAGGGTGGCGGAGTAGGTTCGAAATGGTTTTGTTGAGCGAGATGATGTGTCAGATAAGGAGATGGACAATCATCGAAACAATCGTACGAAGGTTTTTGCTTGGTGACTTTCGAAAAAGGAAAACGGGACTCATCAAAGACCACATGACGACAAATAAGTATTTTATTTGCTACCATATCATAACACTTGTATCCCCGATGATTAGATGGATAACCTAAGAACACACACGGAGTGGAACGGGGTTGTAGTTTATATATAGTAGTGGACGGAAAAAGAGGATAACACAAGCACACAAATACCCGAAGATGAGCATAAGATGGATCTTTGTGATAAAGGTGTTGGAATGGAGATTGGCAGGATAAGTGTTTCTTGGGTAAAATATTCAGTAGATATGTGGCCATATTTAGAGCATGATGCCAAAAGGATAATGGTAAGGAGGCATGAGTAAGTAATGTATGAATCAAATTATTAATTGTACGGATTTGTCTCTCAGCCTTGCCATTCTGAGATGATGTATGAGGACACGAGAAACGGAATGCCATGCCATGAGTCGAACTAAAATCCCAAAATGAACGATTATCAAATTCCCTCCCATTATCACATTGGAAAGCCTTAATATCCCTCTCAAATTGTGTACGAATGAATGATCGAAACGTTAAAAACGTAGATAACACCTGCGACTTATGAGATAAAGGAAATGTCCACAAAAAAATCGAAAAATCATCCAAGAACAAAATATAATATCGATGCCCCATAGTACTCAAAACAGGAGATGGCCACAAATCACTATGAATAATATCAAAAGGTAACATAGTGTATGAAGTAGAATCTAGAAATGGCAATTTAACCTGTTTGCCTAGAGTACAAGATTGACACACATGAGAGGAAAGTGGTCTTTGGCAATCAATAAATTTATTATTCCTAAGAGAATTAAAAACTGAATCTCCTGGGTGACCGACACGGTCGTTCCAAAGGGATGGCAAGATAGCAGCAAAAGCAGAATGTTTATGGTCACTGGTATTGGTGATAGGATAGAGATCACATCTACTCTCACTTCTCATAAGACACGTCCCCGTCCGGATATCCTTAACAGAAAACCCAAAAGGATCAAATTCCACAGAAACAGAATTATATGTAGTAAATTTCCTAACTGACACCAAATTTTTAACAATATCAAGGGCATGTAGGACATTTTTCAACGACAGGGGAGGGTATGGAGGGTGTAAATGTGTATGACCAAAACCAGAAATCGGAATAGATTGACCATTACCCACAATTATGCCATTCTTTTTGCTCAAATTGAAATAAGACGAGAGTGTACCTTGTGCAGACGTCATATGAGACGTAGCCCCCGTATCCATGTACCAATTAGCATCTGGTGGTGTGATTCCGAGAGTGTGCATGGCTGCCTCAATATCAGTTTGAGTAGGAGAAGCCTGAACCGGATACGCCTGAGGCCGGGAGCCGAGGATTCCCTGCTGATTTGTGGGTGGACGCATGCCGGAGGATGGGCGAGGCCATGGAATGGATGGATACGGACACGGAGGGGACGACCATGGCCATTGCCAAGGCCAGGACGGCGAACCTCCCGCCCACTGTGATGGCCACTGCTGCTGATTCGGAAACTGAGGACCACCGTACCCAAATATCGGACCCGTGCTCTTGCCTCCCTTGTTGCCTTTTTTCTTCTGTTGTTTCTTACCATTAGTCGAAGCACCAGACGAAGCACCAGACCCTAGGGCAGACACCAGAGAGTTCTGCGAAGTGTGTATTAATGTGGCACCAGATGTCGCTTTCTTCGCAAGTCCAGCCTCCTCGAGGACTAACATAGATCGGGCCTGGTAAAATGGGGGCAGTGGACTACTTTGGCGAAGTAGTGTTCCGACTCCATTGTAGGTCTCAGTGAGACCCGCAACCATCTGCAATACCAACCGGTCGTTTGAAACAGGTGCCCCTACATTTTTGAGTTGATCCGACAAAAGTTTGAGACGCTGGCAATAGGCGGAGGCGGACGGAAAACTCTCCATAGTAATGTGAGAGAATTCTTGTTCAAGAGTAACGCATAGTTATTAAAAAAGAGGCGCGCCTTAAGGCGCCAGCACTCGGGCGCCAGACCATGGCGCCGCCATAGGCCCAGCGGTTGGGTTTTTTTCGGGCGCGTCACTGAAACGCCTTTCGGCGCCTTTCGGCGCCTTGACTCGGCAAAAGAGCGCGCCTAAGGCGTGCCTTTATGCGTATCTAGGGTTTGAAATTAAAAAAAAAAAAAAATTATTTGTCAAATAACATCAGAATAATAAAAAATACTATCTCTTAAGTCTTAATATTTAAGTGAATCACATCTAGGGTTTCAAGATTCACTTTTTATCAAGTATAATCGTGCGTATCTCTTTGAGGGATATAGATGAAAGGAATGAGTGGGTGGTTGGTCTAATGGAAGATGAAGATGAGTTGGTTCACCAAGGTGAAAATTTGACTTGGGGTATTGCTACAGAAGCCATGGTTAGGTTTACTAAGAAATTATCAAGGTCTTATGTTGTTTTTTCCAGGGATGCAAGGCGAGCGCCTAAGGCGCCAGGCGCGCCTAAGGCGCTAGGCGCTACTTCTCGCCTTGTGGCGCCTTGCGCCATTAATAACTATGGAGTAACGGCTCTGGAATTCTAGTTGTCCTGAAATATGTCCCGTAAGCGGTTCCAAGCCTGCAGCGCAGTAGAGTCCGGTTCGAGGATTGTGTGAAGGAGATCAGTAGAAATCGTGGCATAGATCCACTGAAGCACTGTGACATCGAGAGTCAGCCACATCTCCTTCTCTTCATCAGTAGATGGTTCCTTCATATTGGGTTTCTCGGAAGGGAGAATATGATGAATGACACGGTGTGAGCGGGCATGAATTTTGAATAGCTCCGCCCACGTTGCGTACTGGACTTTTTTCATTTCGAGTGTAATGGAAATATGATTTTTAATGTTCGACACAGCAAGAGCAGGATGAAAATTGTTCTTATTAGTCGACATGATGAAAGAAAGATGAAGGAAAGAATTGGCGAACAGAAAAAGCTTACGGCACAGCGGAAGAGATCAGGAAAAGAAGCCCTAGTCTCGTGATACCATGTAAGAATGTAATCTGTTGATTATTCTCATTCCAAAGGGTCAAATATATACAAGTAATAAACCCACTAATCTAGGCTATAATTAAGGAAATTAGGAATTATCTATGCCTTATTCTATGCCTATCATATATACACGATTGACAACATAATTACATATATCTTGTCTATTACAATTCAAGGCCACATTAAGAAACTGTTCTTTTCCATGCACATAATGTTTATCACCTTTATCCCATAAGAAGATAGCAAAAGTATCACCATTTAATACCCACATTCCCTATTTGCAAGGGTTAACAAAGGAAGAGAAATAAAGAGCATATGTTATAGCTTTTTACTGACTCATCCCATTCCTTTTATGGTATATCACACAACCGGCAAGTGGCAACTTTGATAGGATATATGCACTATCAAATATGCTATTACAAATATCATTAGCATTCAGAAGAGAATTACATCTTTAAATCAAGAAACTGAATATGTTTGTCAAGAAATTTTTAATATGGCAGCATCTTTTCCACTTAAAGTGATAGTATGATACTGGTTAAGGTAAACAAACTCAAATCTTAACACACAAAAAACCCAAAAAAGAAAAAAAGTTACAGTACTAACGCACCTCCAAGACATATGTCTTTACAGGAAAAAAATAGGTTGCATGTGAAAATAATCAAAATATGTAAAATCTACGTTACCACATAGCGGCTTAACTTAAAACTATCAAATATTCCATTAAGGAGGAAACACGTGCAGAAGAATGAAGCAACTAAAATTGGGTATCCCGTGTTACCGTTGAATATCAGCACTGATTTTCAACCTTGTGATGGCTCCCCTTCAGCAAATTGAAGCAACTCCTCTCTCTTCACCTGACAAAACAAAAAATATATCAGCTACTTTACAGGCTTACATTTCACTATTTCAGACATACTGGATGCAATGTTAAGGCATAGGATTTTCATCTTCAGACTTCAGCTTATTCTATGTAATTGAGGAATTTACAGTATGACAGAATATACCCCAAGCGAGGTAGATTAGCCAAGATTCACAGTCAAAGTGCTTGATGCAATTAACAGTGTGTTTAACTTAAGTCCAGTTTCTCAATTATCTCCCATTCTTGTTCGATTCTTACATTTCCTCACAAGGGTTGTAGGTTTCATTCTCTCCATAAGTAATAAGCATCGACCTCAGAGCTCAAAGGCATAATTAAAAATATAAGCAAACAAGATTAGGCAAACTGATCTAAAATTAACGACAGAGTTTTGTGCTTACTTGTTCAGCCTTTTTACAGAAAATCCTAAATAGTAGTTGTTGTTACTCAGATACTACTAAAATCATCTCCCTCATAATAAAGAAAGAAAGTAGGCTCTGCTCTGTATTTCACATGATTTTGCCAATACAAAGCTTTTGAGCCTAAATACGTAGTATAATATATATATTTTACATCAATTGCAGATCATACAAGAATGCACCTAGTCCACATGATATTCTCATTAAATTTTAACAAATATACTCACGAAATAGGGCTCCTAAGGCATTAGTTATGTATCGAAATTTAAATAACACAATCAAATTAATCAAACCAAAATTCGAAAAAATTGTACCTAGAGTTTCCATTATCGGGATTGTGGGAGATAACAATAGCGTAGTCCCTGAATCAACTTTCAAATGAACTAAACTATTGGAGAATGGGACTGAAACGAGGAAGTGAGACTGCGATGGATGCAGAGGTGTGTTGGCGTAATCTGAAACGAGATAATGAGACGGCGATGGCGGCAAAGCTGCGATGGCCTAATCTGAAATGAGGAAGTGAGACGGCGATGGCGGCTGAGCTGTGATGGAGGGAGAGCTGCGATGGCATAATCTAAAACAGGAAATCAGAAATGAAGAAGTCAGAGAGCGATGGCGAGCTCCGGAATACGACGATGGCGCAGAGCTCGGAGAGATACGATGGCGGCAGAGCTCGGAGAGATACGGCGATGGCGGCAGAGCTCGATGAGATTTTCAAATTTTCAGAGTCAGGGATTTTGTGTAGAAGGGCAAATATTTTAGGAGATTCGTAATTAAGGATTTCAACACAATGAATAAATTAACTTTAAGAATTTAATATAATTATTACCGTCGGAATTATTGTGTTGGTAAAAAATACATGACTACCAACGAAATTATTATGTTGTTAAAAATATCTGTCACAATTTCGTTGGTAATCTGTTGTTAAAATAGTTAATAAAAATTGATACGTCATACACCAACCATTTACCAATAGAATAATTTTTGTTGAAAAATTTTGTTGATAATCCGTCGGTAAATAGTTAGTATTGTGATCCGTCCAATTCTGTTGGTATTTCGTTATTAATTACCGACGGATTAGAATCCGTTGGTAAAACGCGAATTTTTTGTAGTGATATCACTTTTTCTTTTACTTCTCTCTCTACTATTTTCTCTCGGTCTCTCTCTCTACACATTCAAATCATCTCTTCTCTCTTATCTCTCTATGTTTTTTACAGAGACGGAGGTGGGGGTGGCGATGGACGGTGGCGGTGGTGGCTTAACAGAGGTGGAGATGGAGTTTTTTGGACAGAGGCGGAATGGATCTAGGGTTTTTCAGGTATGGGATAAGGCGGAGGCGGTGATTTTTTGGAGTTCACGGGAGGCGGCGATTTTTTGGGGTTCACAGGCGGCGGCGATTTTTTGGGGTGGTGATGGACGGTGGCGGTGGTGGGTTAACAGAGGTGGAGATGGGGTTTTTTTGGACGGAGGCGGAATGGATCTAGGGTTTTTCAGGTATGGGATAAGGCGGAGGCGGCGATTTTTTGGGGTGGTGATGGACGGTGGCGGTGGTGGGTTAACAGAGGTGGAGATGGGGTTTTTTGGACGGAGGCGGAATGGATCTAGGATTTTTCAGGTGTGGAACAAGGCGGCGCTTGGAAGTTTTGGGGGTTCTTGAGATCCGGGGTTCTGGGTGGTGGGTAGGCGACGGGAATGGTGTTTGCAGATCTTCGATTTTTCCATCACCAGCTCCATTAAACCTCTCTCTTTCTATCTCTCTCCAAAAAATTTCTTTTGCGGTGTATCTAAGGAGCAATTTTTCACAAATCTGTAGGGTGTGGGAGCAGCGATTTTTTACAGATTTGTGGGGTGTGGGGGCGGCGGAGATTTTTACAGATCTGTGGTGGTGGGGGGTCGGAATCAAAGGTGGTGGGGATGACGGCGAATGTTGAAGAAGGCTGCGAAAGGTGGGGCGGCGTTTGTGGGCGAGGCGACTGTGGTGGGATGTGTGTTTGTAGATCTGATGGGAGGATGTGTTTTTGCGGTGATTTTTGGATGGCGGGGGCGGGGTGTATCTGCAATGGAAGACGCCGCAGGGAAATGGCGGTGGCGGAGGTGTGGCGACGACCGTCATAAAAAAGAAGAGGTAAGATGCAGTGGAATTTTGATTTTGGGTTTGATTTTTTGATAGTTTTTTGTGCTGAGATTGATTTTTTGGTAGTTTTTGGTGAAAGAAGATGCAAGATGCAGTGGAATTGGGGGTTATTCTGCAGTGAAATTTTTTGGTAGTATTCAATGATGATTAAGGACTCAACAATGGGGTTTCCATTTTGTATGAGCACAGGGACCTTTTCTGTATCAAGTTGTTTGTTTTTCACAATGATTTTTTGTTGGGTTTGATTCAATTGTATTACTGCAACCCTTTTCCCCAAATTATATTGCTGGGTTTTTTTTCGTGGGGTATAAATTTGGTTTGTTTGAAGAATGAATGGATGATTCTCAATATTTTGGAGTGCAGATATGATTTTTGTGGGAAGGACGATGGGGAATTTTTCTGGGCACATATGCAATTGCACAAGTGTATACACAATATTTTATGCGTGTATGCAATATATATTTTTTTATTGTGTACGCAATGTAATATACGTATATGCAATGTTGTTTTAGTGTATGCAATGTTGTTTTAGTGTATATGCAATATATTTTTAATACATGTAATTTTTTTTTTACTGCACAACCTATTTTTATAGGTATATACATTTTTTATTTTGACATTATTAAAAAGAAGAATAATTATATTTTTTAAAAGGCTGTCAAATATTTTTAATTTTTTTTTATTTTCCTATATGAAAATGAGATTGAAAATGTATTTATTAGTAATTAATTATTTAAATTAAAGAAAGAAATAATTATTTAAAAAAAGAAGTTTTTTACTATGGCTATTTATATATATAACATATAAGTGTAGAAAAGAAAAAACTCTACAAGCACATCCCAA
Source organism: Stenogyne calaminthoides (assembly GCA_037126765.1). Lineage (NCBI taxonomy): Eukaryota > Viridiplantae > Streptophyta > Magnoliopsida > Lamiales > Lamiaceae > Stenogyne > Stenogyne calaminthoides. The sequence goes on along the minus strand of JBBCBC010000017.1, from coordinate 4,750,653 downwards.
AATTATAATAAATGATATCAAAGCATGATTAAAATGCAAGTAAATATCATAAGTTTGATGTCCTAATTTGATGCTTTGCTTCACCATGTGACTTCCTATATAACCTGTACCTCCAAATATTAGGATTTTGCTCTCATTATTCTCCATTTCTAAATTTCGATCCTTAGAGGAGTTTCTGCTCTGTTTCTTCGTGTATCTATATGTATAGAGAGCTGAGAGTGTATCACAAATAATATAAATCAATAAAATACAGAACAAGCATGAATTGCATGGAAGTTTTTTATATATCATTAGGTGCTATATATTCAAATATGAGGAAATATTATGTATAATGTAATTTCACACACTTGTTGATAAAAAATATGAATCTAAAACGTGTTAATTTAATTGAATATGAAATGCACACTCAATTCAAGCCCCACTTCAAATGACTAATGTATTTTTTTACAGTGTTCTTTAACCAATAATTAACCACTAAATTTATTAATCAAATATTATTGTATATTACATTTGTCTTCCACCTACTTGCAGTGGTCTTTAAATGTGACCATAGATTTTTTTATTTTTTTTTAAAGCCAAATGCGACGGGGTGGATTTCAAGTTATTCAAGTGGTTGAGCAAAATAATGATTATTGGTTCCTCGTAAAAAAGGAAAATGTATTAATATTAATAAAAGAAGCTGGTTTGAAACGGTTAATTTAGGCAAGTCTCACACGTGAATAGGTCTCTTGTGCACCGTGCAGTTCCAAGTGCATTTTTTAAAAGAGAAATTTGTTCAGTTTAAAATTTGAGCTGTACGGTAAACCTGATGCATACAAGACTTTGCCCTTACCCGCTGATGAGGTCGAAGAAGTACCAAGGATGCTTTTACAAGCACTTTTAGATTTTACATAAAAAGAAAAAGCTGTTTTCCTCTTTATTGTGAATTTATCGATGTCCTGCCTGCATTTGTCTTCAACAATGAATTATGTGACTTCACCTGGAAAATCAAAAGTGACAGATATTTTGAACTATATGTCCGAAAGAATATGTTACAGCTGTAAAACTTGGAGCTGCTCATCTTATTGCATGACTTGGGATGATGTATCAGCACCTTCAATCATCCCAATTCGACAAATGTGCTTCACAAGACATGAAAACGAGCAGTCAGGCGGTGAATGTTGATGTTTCCATCCCCAAAATACGCATGTCCGTCCTTTTAGTTCAGAAATAACAAATATATAGACTGCGGTTTTTGTATCTTGCAATGAATTTCAAATCAACCGCATATAATGGTAATATTGACTATTCTTCTAAACAAAAAGAAAATATAGCATCCATGACTTTAGATATTCTCCTCGTTTACCTCTCAATATCATCTTAACACCAGTCGGCTAAAGTCCAAAGTTCAACCATCACTAAAGAGGCGTTTGGTTCGAATTCTTCAATAGGAATGGTAATGATAATCAAGAAAGGGTAGTGGTTGGGGTGGTTAGTTGGAACTTCAACCATAACTAAGAATCATAACTAAAAGAAGATCAATTCAACATTACTTATATCTGGTAAAGGTTCTAACTTCTAAGAATCAAAATAAGTTAAATTATAACTCCATTTTGAGTAATATTTCCCTCCTATAACCAGTATCACTCAATCCTTCCACTTATTCTCAATCAACAGTAATTCACATAATGATTCTCATTACCATTCACGTATAAAGATTGGATCAAATGCAACAATATTCTTCACACAATTCACTCAAGATAGCAAGATAGCAATATTCTTCAGCCACTAGAACAGGGCTTTCTTGAGAGCAACATGAAACTTCAAGATAGCAAGTAAATCAAGCACAATACTAATAAACATCCCAACTTTTAATCATTGTATGTGAAGACGAAACACACATAAACGAAAAGGTAGCGCAACAATCAAGCCTTGTTTGCTCACATTCCCTCCCTTCTCTTCTCTGCACTCCATACTTGGGAATTCTCAAGTCTTCTGTGTTTTTTTTCAAGCTATTCTTGAAGACAAAAACTCGTATGAGACGGTCTCATACATGAAACGGGGTACAAATTTGCACAAATCGACATCCACTCCTTCCAAAGTGTTAAAGCACCTACTCCGTCTCACCATGAGACTGTCTCATGCAAATGTGTCTCATTCTTGAATTAGTAAAAATGTCCTAAAAGATGGAATTGTTAATAAGTTAAAGGTGTTCTTTTCCTCCACACATGTTGCTATATATGAAGAACATAAAAGAATAAAGCCTTAAATATCATAATTTTTACACAAAATAGAAAACAATAGTGATGATATCCTCAGAATAATACATAAACCAACAGCCTCAAAATTGGCAAAATATATTATAAGATCAATTCATCGGCACCTCCAATCAATGGAGATTCGCGAATTCAAGGAATAACAAAACTCCAATATCCTCATAAAGTAAGTACAATATTCCTATTACCAACACTATTATGTTAAAAATACACTTACAAATCGAATCCAGCGACGATCGATCACCAAATTCACGATTCATGGGAATTGTTCCCAATTTCATCATTATCGTCCCCTGCGTCATCATTATGATCGCATTCGCCTTCCTCATCGGAATCATCCTCATCAAAAGGCTTCTCCTTGTGAAAAATGCAGCATTTCTTGGAGCTCTTTTTGTTCATAAACTCGTTGTCCACGGTGCCTTTCTTCCACGACACCGTCTTTTTAGGAAGCTTCAATTTTAGCACCAACGAATCTGTAATCTGCGGCTGCTGATTCGAAGACGACGCCGTTTCGAGGGTTACCGTGGTGGTGAATGTGGCCGCGGCGGGGGCGGTGGATGAGGAGGGAATCAATTGCCTGCTGGAGGTCGATGTCGCCATTGTTGTGGTTAGGTCTAGGTTTGATGATTTTTTCAATTTGGGGAAAAATATTTGGCGTTTGTAAATTAGAGGAACGGTTGGTGATGAATATTATATATAATTATATATAGAATATGTTTTATAAGGGCATGATTGGTTGGTGATTAATATAAGGCCCAATAAGAACTTTTTTTCCCTTTCTGCACCCGTTTTGTAGGCCCAATAAGTATGCTTACAACCCAACGATATAGTGTCCGTTTTAGAATTCTAAAAAATGTTTTGCAAATATTTACTTTTAAAATTATTAGATACTTTTTTTTTTAAACGTAATTGTTTTTAAATTTTTTATTGAGTTTGCAAATAGGTTTTCAATCTCATGACCTGATGCTTAGGCTATGTTTGTTTATAGATTTAGGCCTGCAGGAAAAGTAATAATTTTTAAATTTTATAGATTTGAAGATTATGATAAATAACAAGAGTAAGTGTTTATTTTGAGATTTCAGTAGGGGCGAGATTTTATTTTTTGTGAATCAATGTTTAAAAGTGTTGATATTGTGTGTTATTATTGTACTCCCTCCGTCTACCAATCTTATGCACAGTTAACTTTTACATGCATTTTTACGAACGAGTTTTGTATTAGTAATTAAAATGATAAAGTAATTTTTAAGTAGGGGTATCATAGCCCTCATTAAAAGTCATTACCATTTCAATTACTAATACAAAACTCGCTCTTAAAAATGCGTGTAAAAGTCAACTGTGCATAAAATTGGTAGACAGAGGGAGTATTAGGTGAAAGAAAAACAACATAGAGAATGAAAAAACTGGTGTTTGTATTGAATTTTGTGAAAATAATTCTGTATGCATATTTTGTACGAGTGAGTGTGAAAGCTCGATGTGAAAATTTTGAACTGATGTGGAACGTGGATCACAAAGATCTAAGTCCATTTGGCTAAAGCCCCAAAACAAACACACTCATAGTGAATGAGATCTATATTATGCATTTGTAAAAATATTATGACAATAATTTATTCTTTTTCTTATAAATTATATGTTGTATTGTATCAAACAATCATATTAAAATTATTAAAAAATTTACTACATCCTATCAAACACTTGTATATATATTAACTAGTTTAGTGTCTGCGTATTACGTGATTCTTTAATTAAAAAATACACTATTCATAATATATAATATATTTAATATTTTTTTAAGGTGTATATTAGTATATTTGCTTAAGCAGTTATTGTAATAAAATTATTGTGTCAAATTCTACCTATACTGATTGGTTCACGAATCTCTAACTTAAATTTGAGTTTTTTTTTTTATCTCTCCTCAGACTTAAAAAAATCGAGAATTGAGGAATAAATAGTTTGCAAATCAGTTGTAGAATGAGTGAGAAAAAAGGATTGTGGTGCTTTCAATATTTTTTTTTTAACAAAAATGTCTTTTTAAAAATCCTGGTGCTTTCAAAACAAAAAAAAAATCATGTGTGGTGCACATGTATGAAATCGGGAGAAAATTTTGCTTGGATAATTAGTTTGATGGTTTAAGTGTAATAAAATAATAATTTGTATGGTTTAGTGCAACAAAAAATAGTTTGGTGGTCTAGGTAAAATTTCAATGATAGTTTAGTGGGTTTATTGCAATTAGGCATAAATATGATGTAATAGGTGCAAGTTTCAAACCTTAGATATTGCAATTTTTTAAAATTAAACTACACATTAAAATATCACATGGATGCCACATATTAACTAAAAACAAATAGAAAAATGACACATCAATATAATAAAATATGATAAGTCATCCAAATTAACCTCAAGATGGCACATCATACAAATTAACCATAAGACGACACATCATCAAAATGAAACTCTCTATTAGTAATATAGGGGAAGACAAAACCTTATGTAGACCTGGTTCATGCTATGAACTTTGTTTTTAATTCATAACATGCCATAAAAGTAATAAATATAAAGCTTTATAAATAACTTTATTTATTTAGTATTTCTAAAATTCAATTATTTGGAGGGCAACCCAAGCCAGAATATGGTGTTATCTAAAGTTAGTCAGGTGAAACTTGATTATTTGAATTATCAATAATAAATAAATTCACTAATATTAATGTATATATATATATATAGTTATATGAGATGGTCATGGCCTATTAGTATAAAACTCTTATTTATTTATTAAAAGTCTCATGAGTTTATATATATTTTATAGATTTCAAATTCAATTATATTTCGAAGAGAAATATGACCAAAATTTGAAGGTAAAGTTTGTTCCATGACAATTTCACACAAGACTCCATTTAATTTTAATTGGGTTTTTTTTTCTAATTTCGTTTTTGAAGGTGACGTGTCGTTCATACATCACAAATTAATTGACATTGACACCCGCAAATTGCACAAAGTAATTAGAGTAACTCTCTTATTCATCAGGTGCAATGTGTACTTTATAATAAAATTTATATATATATATATATATATATATATATAATTTATTATATTAAAATATTATTTTATAAAATAACTTACACATTTCAATACAATAATTGTATCTTTCTAAAATATATTATGAAGTGCATTGTCATTAATATAATTAATTGAGACCCAATTTATTTAGTCATTCACTAGTAGGGGTGGGAATAGGTCGGACCGAGTTAGGTCTCACATAAAAAAGTCTGAACCTGGTATTTAATCTTGGGCCCAAGTCTGACTTGTTATCTATCATAGGCTTTTTAAAGAGCATAGGCCTGACTTTTTTAAAAGCCTATATAAAATATTTTTTTTTTTTACAACCTTATTATGACTATTTTTCATTGTAAAAAATTCAAAATCGCACCTATAAAAATTTTAAGTGTACAATTAAAAATACTAAGTGTTTCATCAAATCACCAAACACAATAACAAAATTATTATAAAAGTGAATAGTTGCTAAAATATTTAAAGCATTATAAAAGTTAATAATTATTGTTACTTGCATTTGCTAGATATATAATATGTTGGGATTATACTGGAAAGTATGCTTTTACTTTGTATAATCAGACTGAATTTCTGACTTATTTACTGAAATAAATTATTTATCACTGATGCTTTAAATATCATCGAATGTTACATATATTTACTGCATAATTGTTCAATAAATAGTACGTGTTACATTGTAGTTAATTTAGTGATACCAGATCACAGAAGATTAAATTAACAGTTCCTTGTAACCAAAAGTACACCATTCACGACCTAAATGGAAATGAACAATCCATCGTGTAAGGTTGAAGTGTAAGGCTCATATTGGTTTGTCTTGACCAAGAGATTACACTAGTGCATGACTGATGCACTGAATAGGACCTACATGAGGACAAATTCTTCAGAACTGAACTAGGAAGAATTAGACCTCAGTGGTTCGTTATTTCTTAATCTTCATCCCTTAAATAGGATTGCGTGTGGTTAGTAATTATTGCTTTGACTTATTACGGGTAGAGAATCAATGAGATTCAATACTTTATATCTTGGGCAATATTATTGGTCACATGCGATTGCTAAGATTTAATACGGAGAATTGTGTGCAAGTACGCTTGTTCGATTTGCCCCCTTGGGAGGTTCATAAGTTTTATCATACCAAATCTTGCAAGTGGAACTAGTTTCCCAGATGGATAATAATGTTGAACCGCTTCTTTACCAAGGATAAAAGATATTAATTAATGGGAAGCTATTTCAAAGGCTTGAATTAATTAATGGGCTAGATAATCTTAAACACGGAAATAATAATAGGGAGCCATATTAACGTAATATGGGTTAAGATGGATAGTCAATATTAATTATGTAGTGGGATTAATTAATATTTATGGGCTTGAATAATATTGTGGCTCAATATTGATAATTCAAGATCCATTGGAAGGTCCAATCTTAATTCTCCTAAAGGCCCCTCAAGTAGCCCAACATAGAGTCCAATAACTGAAAAAAGGTGTTTAAAAATAAAATAATTTTTTGTTGCTTATTTTTCCTATTTTTTCGAAAATAGTAAATAAAAGAAGGAGAAAGATTTTCTTTGAATTTTGTTATGGAATGAAGATAAGTATTCTTGGAATACAAGATTATCTCATTAAATTCAAGAAATCTCCCACTTGGTTATTTACTATGTAAATTTCGAAAAGTTTGAATAATTAAGGGAAAGAAAGATTTTCTTGATTTTCTTGAAAAGATATTATGGAAGATATGTATTCTTAGAATACAGGTATATCTCATAAATTCAAGAAGATCCAAATCTTGGAATCTTGATCCTTAATTTTTTCGAAAATTCCATAACAAATAAGAGAGTGGAATTTTTATGGAATATTTTAATTATGGAGAAAAGAATATATGAGATATATTCAAGATTTCTTGGAGATCAAGAAAAGATTTTTTCCTCCCCATTCCATGTGAAAAATCGGCCACCACACCTCTATAAATAGGGGATGAGTGTTTCATTCCCAAGTACAATTCCATGTGCTGGAAAAATTAGTAAATCCACAAAGGTGGTGCAACAAATTTTTATTTTCTATTTTGTTAATTGTTCGCGAGTTTCCTTCCACAGGATTGACGAACAAGGACTAGGGAATACTTGGGAAGGCTTTTTGGTGTGTTTTCATCGACGAGACCATTGTCATTCCAAGAGGTTAGTTCACGTAAACCCGTAGTAATTCTGCATGCGTAGGTTTTATGTGAACTGTTTATATGCATGATTTGTTGTTGAATTATTATTTGAATTAATATAGGATTAATTCATGCTAGTAATAATTGTTAGAATTAAATTTGTATTTAAATATTCATCCCGAATAGATTCGGGCAATTAATTCCCCAACATACTACTATTAGTTATTAGTATTAAATATTATCTATGTTATTAATATATTATTTACAATTATATAATTATATATATATAGTTAAATAGGCCGACCTGTTGGGCTTAAAAGTAGGGGTGAAAACGGATCGGATATTTCCCAACCGATTCGGAGTTGTATCCGGTCGGTATCGAATTCGGTATAAAAAACTAGTATCCAGGCGGATGCGGATACGGATTCGGATATGGATAGTTGATTTCAGATTCGGAATCGGATTCGGAATACATAATATCCGACCGTATTCGAGTTTTCTCATATTTTATCGGATATTATCCGGATAATAAATCCGGATATCCGGATTTTTTAATATATTTTATTTTATATTTTATATTAATATATATATATATATATAATTTAATATTAGTACTTAATACCTATGTAATTTTATTAAGAAAATAGTCGAAAACTAAATAATTCAGCCCACGCTTCTTCTCATCTCTTCTTCTTCGTCGTTCGTCCTTTCTTCTTCTCCTCTCCACTTCTTCGCGTTCGTCCCTTCACCTCCGATGGCCGCCGCAAATGGAAGTGGTGATGGTTACGAAGGATATAGCTTTTAGTTTCATATTATTAGCAGTAGATATAATTTTTATAATTTGCATTAGAACTTCTATGAAATATTTTGCATATGTAGTTTTTTTTATGTGTTTCAATCACATTTGGATGATTTTCGTTTGAAATATATTATCCGATTATAGTTATTTGAATCCGGCCCAGATTCGTTCGATATCTGTCCCGTATCCGTATACCGAATATTCTGAATTCGTATCCGAATTCGGCTTTTCCGTATCCGACTCCGAATTCGAGAAAAAAATATGGTTTAGGATACGGTATAAGCACTATCCGTCTGTATCCGATCCGTTTTCACCCTTACTTAAAAGGCTTACGAAAAAGCTCAAGTCTGGCCTATTTAAGTAAATAGACTTTTAAAAATGTCTGAGTCTGACTTGATTATTAAACGAGGCAAGCCGAATCGAGCTTTAGTAGACCGAGCCGTAGGCCCCTATCGGGTAACCTGACCTATTCCCACCCATATTCACTAGTAAAGCCCAAACCCCACACTAGACACCCTCTCATTTTGACAAGATGTATTGCTACTTAATTAGGGATTTGCCTAACTAATAATCTTTTTCCCCTAAGTTACACAAAAGGTTAGGTCTTGTATGCACCCGGGTGCACCGTGCACTCATAGTGCATTTTAGAAGCGTGCAACTTATTGTTGGGATTATACTGGAAAGTATGTTTTTACTTTGTATAATCAGACTAACTAAATTTCGGACTTATTTACTGAAATAAATTGTTTATCACTGATGCTTTAAATATGATTGAATGTTACATATATTTACTGCATAACTGTTCATTAAATAGTACGTGCTACATTGTAGTTAATTTAGTGATACCAAGATCACAGAAGATTAAATTCTATTCCTTGTAACTAAAAAAGTACACCATTCACGACCTAGATGGAAATGAACAATCCATCGTGAAAAGGTTGTAGTGTAAGGCTCGATTGGTTTTGTCTTGACCAAGAGATTACACTAGTGCATGACCGATGCATTGAAGAGGACCTCTGGAGGATAAATTCTTCGTAACCCAAACTAGGAAGAATTAGACCTCAGTGGTTAGTTATTTCTTAATCTTTGTCCCTTAAATAGGATTGTGTGTGGTTAGTAACTATTGCTTTGACTTATTATGGGAAGAGAATCAGTGAGATTCAATACCCTATATCTTGGCCAATATTATTGGTCACATGCGATTGCTAAGATTTAATCGAGAGAATCGTGTGCAAGTACGCTTTGTTCGATTTGTTCTTGGGAGGTTCATAAGTTTTATCATACCAAATCTTGCAAGTGGAACTAGTTTCCTATATGGATAATAATGTTGAACCGTTCTTTACCAAGGATAAAAGATATTAATTAATGGAAAGTTATTTCATGGGCTTGAATTAATTAATGGGCTAGATAATCTTAAACACGGGAAATAATAACCGAGCCATATTAATCTGTAATATGGGTTAAGATGGATAGTCTTGATATTAATTATGTAGTGGGATTAATTAATATTTATGGGCTTGAATAATATTGTGGCTCAATATTGATAATTCAAGGTCCATTGGAAGGTCCAATCTTAATTCTCCTAAAGGCCCCCCAAGTAGCCCAAGATAAAGTCCAATAACTAAAAAAGATGTTTAAAAATAAAATAAATTTGTTGCCTATTTTTCCTTGTATTTTTCGAAATTTATGGATAAAAGTGAAGAAAGATTTTCTTTGAATTTTGTTATGGAATGAAGATATGTATTCTTGGAATACAAGATTATCTCATTAAATTCAAGAAATCTCCCACTTGGTTATCCATATAGTCAATTTCGAAATTTTGAAATATAAAGGGCAAGAAAGATTTTCTTGATTTTCTTGAAAAGATATTATGGAAGATATGTATTTCTTGAAGTACAAGTATATCTCATAAATTCAAGAAGATCCAAATCTTGGAATCTTGGACCCTAATATTTCGAAAATTTCATAATATGATGAGGTGAGATTTTTGTGGAATATTTTAATTATGGAAAAAAGAATATAGGAGATATATTCAAGATTTCTTGGAGATCAAGAAAAGATTTTCCCACATTGTTTTTCCCCTAAAAATTCGACCACCACCCATCTATAAATAGGGGATGATTCTTTCATTCCCAAGTACAATTCCATGTGCTTGAAAAATTAGTAAATCCACAAAAGTGGTGCAACAAAGGTTATTTTTCCTTTTGTTAATTGTTCGCGAGTATCCTTCCACCGGATTGTCGAGCAAGGACTAGGGAATACTTGGAAAGGCTTTTTGGTGTGTTTTCATCAACGAGTCCATTGCCATTCCAAGAGGTAAGTTCACGTAAACTCGTAGTATTTCCGCATACGTAGGATTTACGTGAATTGTTTATATGCATTGATGGTATCAGATCAGAGACAGGTTTTAAAAAATAGATCTGCTCAGGCGATCACATTGAAAAAGTAATCTTTTGAGCACCGCTCTGATACCAATTGATGGTCCCGGTGGGAAAACCCATTTTGCGCATGCGGAAGCAAAACATGAAGTTCGATGCATATAAAACAGGGGAGAGGGCAGAGTGTTTCCAATTTTTATCTTTTTAAGCTCATGTGTTGTGTTTTGCTTAATCGAATGCATATGACAATATAAGAACATAAAGCAGTAAAACAACACAGCAATGTATAGTAGTTCGGACAACCAGTCCTACATCCACTCTCCCTTTTCCTAGGGAAATTCCTTCCAACTGGACATATCACCCTCCACGGGATTGCCTACATATGTTTACCGAGTTCACACTCCAACGGGACTTATCACCCTCCACGGGATTGCCTACAGATGTTTACCGAGTTCACACTCCAACGGGACTTATCACCCTCCACGGGATTGCCTACAGATGTTTACCGAGTTCACACTCCAACAGAACTTATCACCCTCCACGGGATTGCCTACCCTCCCTTTCGGGATTGCTAGATGTTTACCGAGTTCACACTCACCTACAAACTTATCCGACCAACTGGTTTGGGTAAGGTTTGTTTGGTTTCCAACTAGGTTGAGATTTTCCCTTACATTTGTTTAAATTCAATGCTAAGGATGAGAAAATCTCTCTAAACTATGATACATCGTGGGTTGCTTTAGGTTGGGTTCTAGAACACTCTTTTGAATATATTTGTATATCTCTGAGACTTGTGTTCTAGGGTGGGAATGCTTTGAGTATATGTCCTCTTAGCTCAGAAAGATCGTGTGCTATATTCTCCACGATCCACTCCTTAGAATGATGAAAAGACCTTGTATTTATAGTGTGGATTTGAATGTTACCGTTGGAGAGAATCACATTCAAATCCATACTATTCTTGTAAGTACAACTGGCGACTTCTTCAGTTGGTTGTCTTCCTCTCATTGGTCCACGTCAGCTGATTCTAACTGCTATATTCCTCAGATTCCTCGCCTTGGAATCATTCAGGATTCTCTGAGTCTCAGTGTCTTCCGGAGACATCTTGAGTCTTGATTCTCATCCCCAGCCTTGATTATCTCGAGCCTTGAGTTTATCCCGAGCCTCGGGATACTTTATTCAAGAACTTCTCTTGGCGGACCTTGGGTGGTCCCGGACATTACGACCCTCGTGTCACTAAAGATTTTCGAATTATCGATCATCGGCGGCGTTACGATTCTCGGTGAACATGACTTGAATGACTTCTCTTGATGACTTCTACTTTGATCTGGTATCTTTGATTTACGGTTTTACGATATCTCGATTTCTTCTACTTTGATCTGATCGGCTCACATGATCGGTCGATATAATCAGTCGGCATATCGGTTTATACGCGTCAGTTAGTCATCGAGGTTAGCATATTAGGTTAGCATATCAGTTTAGCACATCTGATCTCAATCACGTCTGATCTTGATCATCCGCTCATCTTCTTATCGATCTCAATCACGTCCGATCTTGATCGATCTCATCTATTTCTCTTACGATTTGCAACCTTCTCTTACGATCTTACGGTCGGTTTCTTTCTCGATCGGCTTATGCATTCTTCCGATCATCCGATCGGGTATGTTACAGTCATCCGATCGAAGTCATCCGTCATCCGATCTTCCGATCAACTGGCTTAGCTTTTTTCTCTTCGATTTTGCTCAAATTCATCGATTAACCGGAACTCATCTTACTCATCTAATCTCGTCAGTCTCGTCTTGGCGGCCTCGTCGATCTCGATCATCTTCTTCTGATTTCGTGAGTTCTCCCTCAACTTGTTCTCTCGTTCCCCCTCAACTTGTTATCTGTAGATTAGCTTCAAAAACACAAGTTGATAATGTTTTGGCATAATTCATCAAAACTAAAATATCCCAACAATTTCCCCCTTTTTGATAATGACGCCAAAACATTTGAATATATGCATTTTTTAAAGAAACGAGTTTTTTGTTTAAAAAGATCAGTTCAGGTGTTCACATTAAAATCTAGTGAACTTTTGAACTCCCGCTCTGATACCAATTGATGGTATCAAATCAGAGACAGGTTTTAAAAAATAGATCTGCTCAGGCGATCACATTGAAAAAGTAATCTTTTGAGCACCCGCTCTGATACCAATTGATGGTCCCGGTGGGAAAACCCATTTTGCGTGTGCGGAAGCAAAACATGAAGTTCGATTCATATAAAACAGGGGAGAGGGCAGAGTGTTTCCAATTTTTATCTTTTTAAGCTCATGTGTTGTGTTTTGCTTAATCGAATGCATATGACAATATAAGAACATAAAGCAGTAAAACAACACAGCAATGTATAGTGGTTCGGACAACCAGTCCTACATCCACTCTCCCTTTTCATAGGGAAATTCCTTCCAACTGGACTTATCACCCTCCACGGGATTGCCTACAGATGTTTACCGAGTTCACACTCCAACGGGACTTATCACCCTCCACGGGATTGCCTACAGATGTTTACCGAGTTCACACTCCAACGGGACTTATCACCCTCCACGGGATTGCCTACAGATGTTTACCGAGTTCACACTCCAACGGAACTTATCACTGTTGGGGAATGTTTCGCACAGATCTATTCGGGGTGAATATTTAAATACAAATTTAATTCATTAATTATTACTAGCATGAATTAATCCTATATTAATTCAAATAATAATTGCAACAACATATCATGCATATAAAAAGCCACGTAAAACCTACGATGCGAATCTACGGGTTTTACGTGAACGTATTCTCTCGGGATGGCGAAGGTCTTCGGTCGGACGGACTAACCAAAAGGACTTCCCAAGTATTCCTTAGCCCTTGCTCGACAATCCGGTGGAAGGATACTGCCAACAATTAACAAAAGGAAAAAATAAACTTTGTTGCACCAATGATGTGGATTTGCTAATATTTCGGCCACATGGAATTGTACTTGGGAATGAACTAATCATCCCCTATTTATAGGATAGGAGGAGCCGCGAAATTTTGTGAATTTTTCAATGTGGGATAAGACTTTTCTTGGTCACCAAGAAATCTTGAATATATCCCATATATTCTCTTTCCCATAATTAAAATATTCCATAAAAATCCACCTCTCTTCTATTATGGAGAATTTTCAAAAATCTAAGGTGCAAGAATCCAAGATTTGGATCTTCTTGAATTTATGAGATATTCTTGTATTTCAAGAAATACATATCTTCCATAATATCTTTTCAAGAAAATCAAGAAAATCTTTCTTGCCCTCTATTTTCCAAAAATTTCGAAAATCTCTTAATGAATAACCAAGTGGGAGATTTCTTGAATTTAATGAGATAATCTTGTATTCCAAGAATACATATCTTCATTCCATAACAAAATTCAAAGAAAATCTTTCTCCCTCTTTTATTCATAATTTTCGAATTTAATGAGGAAATATAAGCAACAATATTTATTTTATTTTAATCACCTTTTTTTTTATTTATTGACTATATGTTGGGCTACTCTTTCGGGGGCCTTTAGGAGAATTAAGATTGGACCTTCTAATGGATCTTGAATATCTAATATTGAGCCACAATATAATTCAAGCCCATAAATATTAATTAATCCCACTACATAATTAATATTGTACTATCCATCTTAACCCATATTACAGTCAATATGGCTCCCGGTCATTATTTCCGTGTTTAAGATTATCTAGCCCATTAATTAATTCAAGCCACCCAAATAGCTTTCCATTAATTAATATCTTTTGTCCTTGGTCAAGAACGGTTCAACATTATTATCCATCTGGGAAACAAATTCCACTTGCAAGATTTGGTATGATAAAACTTATGAACCTCCCCAAGGGCAAATCAAGCAAGCGTGCTTTACGATTCTTCGTATTAAATCTTAGCAATCACATGTGACCAATAATATTGCCCAAGATAAAAGACGTATTGAATCTCTCTCCGATTCGCTACCCATGATAAGTCAAAGCAATAGTTACCGATCCCACGTGATCCTATTTCGGGACGAAGGTTAAGAAACAACGAACCACCGAGGTCTAATTCTTCCTTGTTCGATTCAAGAATTTATCCTCCTCAGAGGTCCTATTCAAGCATCGGTCATGCACTAGTGTAATCTCTTGGTCAAGACAAACCAATCTGAGCCTTACACCTCAACCTTTCGCGATGGTTGTTCATTTCCATCTAGGTCGTGAATGGCATACTTATAGTTACAAGGACCGTTAATTTAATCTTCGTGATCGGGTATCACTAAATTAACTACTGATGTAACACGCATTTAATTATTGAACAGTTATGCAGTAAATATATATAACATTCAATCATATTTAAAGCATCAGTGATAAACAATTTATTTCAGTAAATAAGTCTGGAAATTCAGTTTCGATTATACAAAGTAAAAAGCATACTTTTCAGTATAATCCCCAACAATCACCCTCCACGGGATTGCCTACCCTCCCTTTCGGGATTGCTAGATGTTTACCGAGTTCACACTCACCTACAAACTTATCCGACCAACTGGTTTGGGTAAGGTTTGTTTGGTTTCCAACTAGGTTGAGATTTTCCCTTACATTTGTTTAGCCTCAATGCTAAGGATGGGAAAATCTCTCTAAGCTTATGATACATCGTGGGTTGCTTAGGTTGAGTTCTAGAACACTCTTTGAATATATTTGTATATCTACAGACTTGTGTTCTAGGGTGGGAATGCTTTGAGTATATGTCCTCTTAGCTCTGTAGCATCGTGTGCTATATTCTCCACGCATCCACTCCTTAGAATGATGAAAGACCTTGTATTTATAGTGTGGATTTGAATGTTACCGTTGGAGAGAATCACAATCAAATCCATACTATTCTTGTAAAATGGCAATGAACTTTCTTCGTGGTTGTCTTCTTCTCTCATTGGTCCACGTCAACCCGATTCTAACGGCTATATTCCTCGATTCCTCGCCTTGGAATCATTCAGGGATCTCTCGAGTCTCGGTGTCTTCGGTTCTCATCCCGAGCCTTGATTCTATCTGAGCCTTGAGTTTTATCTCGAGCCTCGGGATACTTGATTCAATGAACTTCTCTTGGCGGACCTTATGCGAATTCGGACATTCGACCCTCGTCACTAGCGCTCGAGTATCGATCATCGCCAGCCGCGTTACGATTCTCGATGAACATGACTTGAGATGACTTCTCTTACGATGACTTCTCGCTTTGTCGGTATCTGATTCGGTTTTACGATATCGATTTCTTCTCGCTTTGATCGATCGGCTCACATGATCGGATCGATATAGCATCAGTCGGCATATCGGTTTATCTGCGTCCAGTTAGTACATCGAGTTAGCATATTAGGTTAGCATATCGGTTTAGCTTGTCGATCTCAATCACGTCGATCTTGATCATCTGCTCATCTTCTTATCGATCTCGATCCGTCGATCTTGATCGGTCTCATCTGCTTCCTCTTACGATTTGCAACCTTCTCTTCCGATCTTACGGTCGGTTTTCTTTCGATTTGACATGCATTCTTCCGATCATCCGATCGTCATTACCGTCATCCGATCGGAGTCATCCGGTCATCCGATCTTCGATCAACTAAACTTAGCTTTTCTTCTCTTCGATTTTGCTCATTTCATCGATTAACCGGAACTCATCTTACTTCATCGATCTCGATCGGTCTAAATCTGCGACCTCGTCGATCTCGATCATCTTCTTCTGATTTCGTGAGTTCCCCCTCAACTTGTTCTCTCGTTCCCCCTCAACTTGTTATCTGTAGATTAGCTTCAAAAACACAAGTTGATAATGTTTTGGCATAATTCATCAAAACTAAAATATCCCAACAATTTACCCCTTTTTGATAATGACGCCAAAACATTTGAATATATGCATTTTTTAAAGAAATGGGTTTTTTGTTTAAAAAGATCAGTTCAGGTGTTCACATTAAAATCTAGTGAACGTTTGAACTCCCGCTCTGATACCAATTGATGGTATCAGATCAGAGACAGGTTTTAAAAAATAGATCTGCTCAGGCGATCACATTGAAAAAGTAATCTTTTGAGCACCCGCTCTGATACCAATTGATGGTCCCGGTGGGAAAACCCATTTTGCGCGTGCGGAAGCAAAACATGAAGTTCGATTCATATAAAACAGGGGAGAGGGCAGAGTGTTTCCAATTTTTATCTTTTTAAACTCATGTGTTGTGTTTTGCTTAATTGAATGCATATGACAATATAAGAACATAAAGCAGTAAAACAACACAGCAATGTATAGTGGTTCGGACAACCAGTCCTACATCCACTCTCCATTTTCCTAGGGAAATTCCTTCCAACTGGACTTATCACCCTCCACGGGATTGCCTACAGATGTTTACCGAGTTCACACTCTAACGAGACTTATCACCCTCCATGGGATTGCCTACAGATGTTTACCGAGTTCATACTCCAACGGGACTTATCACCCTCCACGGGATTGCCTACAGATGTTTACCGAGTTCACACTCCAACGGAACTTATCACCCTCCACGGGATTGCCTACCCTCCCTTTCGGGATTGCTAGATATTTACCGAGTTCACACTCACCTACAAACTTATCCGACCAACTGGTTTGGGTAAGGTTTGTTTGGTTTCCAACTAGGTTGAGATTTTCCCTTACATTTGTTTAGCCTCAATGCTAAGGATGGAAAAATCTCTCTAAGCTTATGATACATCGTGGGTTGCTTAGGTTGGGTTCTAGAACACTCTTTGAATATATTTGTATATCTACAGACTTGTGTTCTAGGGTGGGAATGCTTTGAGTATATGTCCTCTTAGCTCTGTAGCATCGTGTGCTATATTCTCCACGCATCCACTCCTTAGAATGATGAAAGACCTTGTATTTATAGTGTGGATTTGAATGTTACCGTTGGAGAGAATCACATTCAAATCCATACTATTCTTGTAAGTCTGGCCCGAACTTCTTCAGCCGGGTTTTGTCTTCCTCTTATTAGTCCACGTCGGTGATTCTAATTCTTTATATTCCTCAGATTCTCGCCTTGGAATCATTCGGGATTCTCTGAGTCTCAGTGTCTTCAGAGACATCTCCGAGTCTCGATTCTCATCCCCAGAGCCTTGATTCTATCTCGAGCCTTGAGTTTATCCCGAGCCTCGGGATACTTGATTCAATGAGACTTCTCTTGGCGGACCTTATGCGAATTCAGACATTCGACCCTCGAGTCACTTTTCGACTCGAGCTATCGATCATCAGCGGCGTTACGATTCTCGATGAACATGACTTGAATGACTTCTCTTGATGACTTCTCGCCGATCTGGTATCAGATTTCTGGTTTTTACGATATCGATTTCTTCTCGCTGATCTAATCGGCTCACATGATCGAATCGATATAACATCGGTCGGCATATCGGTTTATCTGCGCATCAGTTAGTACATCGAGTTAGCATATTAGGTTAGCATATCGGTTTACTTTGTCCCGATCTCAATCACGTCGATCTTGATCATCTGCTCATCTTCTTATCTGATCTCGATCACGTCTGATCTTGATCAGTCTCATCTGCTCCTCTTCTGATTTGCAACCTTCTCTTGATCTTACGGTCGGTTTCTTTTCAGATCGGCTTATGCATTCTTACGATCATCGATCGTTCTGCTTACGTCATCTGATCAGGTCATCTGGTCATCTGATCTTCTGATCAACTGGCTTAGCTTTTCTTCTCTTCTGATTTTGCTCAGCTCATCAGTTAACTTCGGAACTCATCTTACTCATCTTACTCATCTGATCTCGATCAGTCTCATCTGCAGCCTCGTCTGATCTCGATCATCTTCTTCTGATTTCGTGAGTTCCCCCTCAACTTGTTCTCTCGTTCCCCCTCAACTTGTTATCTGTAGATTAGCTTCAAAAACACAAGTTGATAATGTTTTGGCATAATTCATCAAAACTAAAATATCCCAACATGCATGATTTGTTGTTGAATTATTATTTGAATTAATATGGGTTAATTCATGCTAGTATTAATTGTAAGAATTAAATTTGTATTTAAATATTCATCCCGAATAGATCCGGGCAAATAATTCCCCAACAAGCGTATCGAGCCTCGGTTTAACTCAATCTTAAATTGTAATTTAATTAGATTTGTCATTAAATTTTTGAAATTGGATAGTAGAATTGCTAGATCTTTTTTGCAGGTATCCAATTATCATGGAATTTAATGTGTTTATGCATGCATATAAATTGTGGTTTTTTAATTCGATTCGTTCGGATTCATTTTGCCTCGTGAGAAAATCCACGAGTAGATTAAAATTTGTTTGATTTGATCAATGTAATAGACTAGTCTAGATCTAGGTTTATTTATTTTTGTAAATAAATTGTAACCGGATCGAAAAACTAAGCGAGACGAAGAATTAAAAGACGGGATCCTAATCGGGCGTAAAAATGTCGTCCTTGCTGGCTGTGCCAAGGAGGCACGCCAGACGACGCGGACGCTTAGCGATGCCAAGACGGGCGCTGGGAGAGGCCAGAGGGGCTTTGAAATGACGGGGATCCGGGCTGGCGACGGGCGGCTGGCCAGCAAAGAGTTGCCGATCTTCTTATGGCGACGCGGGCGGTGATGCCGCCGAGGTAACGCATGGCACGCGGTGATATGCGGGTGGGCGAACAGCGACGCTGGTGCACGGGCGGCGACGCGATTTTGCCGAGGCGCCGGCGGTGACTTTTTGGGTGACGCGCACGCGACGCCGAGAGGGCGCTGGCATTACATGCGTGGGCGCTTTGACGCGACAAGACGGATGCCGGATGCCATTTGACGGCCGGGAGTGCTAAGCGAGTCACTCCGACCAACCGAAATGATCGATGACGTGACTTGACAAGGAATTTTTTTTAAGACGGTCAAGTGGGAGCTTTTCGAGACGAACAATGAAGGCTATGAAGATGATTTCTCAAGATCAAGACATGACAAAATTAACCATGACAATTGGATAAATGTGCCCAATATGTTTAATTTTTGTCTTGATGTTTATGCATTATTTATGCTTATTTAAATTGTGTTTAAATTTGCGATGCATGAGGAAATATTTTGAAAAATCTCACTTTCGAAAATTACTAAGTATGCTTAAACAATTAATTGACAATTTTATTCCGGATAATAAAATTGAATTAATTATTGACCTCCATGATTTATTTATTTGTGAATTCTTTTGGAAAATTCCCCCCCTTTACGGTCAAAAGATAGCTTTCACATGAATAAATTCCTAACGGATGATTGTGGATTATTACTAGTGGCGACGATGACCCTCCCCACGAGGCTCGTTCAAAGCGAAATAATAATTCTGTATTTAATCATGGTTATTACTTAGGTATAAAATTGATATGCATATACTTCCCCGAAGTCCCTGTCAATTTTATATTGGTCAAGTCGGGAGCCAACTATTAACTGGATATTAAAGGTTTGTAATCGTTCTTGTTTGTAACTTTGCTTGAATGTGTTTAAATAATGACCCACCCCACGGGCTTATTTAAACTGTTTTAGATGTTGGGTGATGCATGTTCATATTTTTTTTTTGAGATTTTAATATGAAACATGTGATCGAATTTTGTGATATACTTGTGTGCTTATGCATATTATTATTTATTTCGATTCAAAGATGTCGCAACCTTTTAATCCACTTGCTCAATATACTTAAAGACAATTTGCTTCTTGGTGAAAACTTTGTTGATTGGAGTCGAAACTTACTATTGTCCTCACTTTGTACAAAAGCCATAACCGGGTTCTCACTACACCTAAACCAGAAAAGCCAAATGACGAGTCAAGTAAATTGGTTAAGAAAGAGTATGCTGACTGGGAGCGTTCCAACGAAATGGTAAAGTGTACCATCTTGGCTTCAATGTCAGATGTGTTGCAACACCAACACCGAGCGTTGAGACCGCCGATCATCATGACTAGTCTTAAAAGCGATGTTTCAACATCGAAATCGAGTGGCTCGTCGGATCACCATGAGGGACTTGCTCTCTATGAGAATGGTGGAGGAACGCCTAGTAAGGGAGCACGTTCTCCAGATGATGGCTCACCTTAACAAACTTGAGGTACTTGGCGCCGAATCGACATTGAGACCCAAAATCGATTTCGTGCTCCATTCTCTGCCAAAAAGTTTTGAACAGTTCAGGTTGAACTATCAGATGAATAATCAGAAGTTCTCGATGCCTGATCTATTGCAAGCTTTGGTCTCGGCAGAGGCGATATTGGGGCAAAAGAGCCAAGTCTTGGTGGCAAATGGACCTTCTTCTTCTTCTAGGCCAAGGGGTGGTAAGAACAAGAAAAAGGACAAGAGCCCTGCAAAGTGAACTCAAGTGTTGCCAAGGGCAAAGAAAAGGTGAGGGGAGGTGGAGGAGTGAGCAAGCCAGCTAAGGGGAGGTGCTTCAAGTGCGGTGAAAGAGGACATTGGAGGTCAGCCTGTTCCAATCCCAAAAGGAATGGAAAGAAAGGTAATTCTCACGCACTAGTTGTTGAAACTTGCTTAGAGGCGTATGCCTTCCATTTATGGGTGGTGGATACGGGATCCACTGATCATGTATGTTTCACTTTACAGGGGTTCAAGCGGACCCGACAACTTAGTGGGAGTGAGATCCTCATCACAATCGGACGATCTTCTGAGAGTGGCGGTGAAGCG
Source organism: Stenogyne calaminthoides (assembly GCA_037126765.1). NCBI lineage: Eukaryota > Viridiplantae > Streptophyta > Magnoliopsida > Lamiales > Lamiaceae > Stenogyne > Stenogyne calaminthoides. The sequence continues at coordinate 4,729,335 of JBBCBC010000017.1, read as the reverse complement.
ATGGGAGAAGTGCACCTGTCTTTTGAAGACAGAGTTTTACTTTTAAGAGATGTACTTTACGTTTCGAATTTTAGAAAGAACTTGATTTCAGTTTCTAAACTTTACCTTGATGGATATTCGGTTACTTTTGATAAAGTTGTTACCATTTCTCTTTATGATAAATTTATCTGTCATGGAACGTTGTCAAGTAATCTCTATACAATTAACTGTGCACACCACTCACGAAATGCATCCTATAACACATCAATTGTTTCCGGTAAAAGAAAACATTCATCAGACGTGAACGAAACACTTCTATGACATCTAATATTGGGACATATTAATCCAAAGAGGATTCAAAGGTTGGTGAAGGACGGTTCACTAGAGTCTCTCCAAGTTGAACCGATTCCAACATGCGAATCATGTTTGGAGGGTAAAATGACCAAGAGGGCATTCGGAGCCAAGGGGAATAGAGCCAAAGAAGTGTTAGAAATCGTTCACACAGACGTATGTGGTCCAATGTCAACCATGGCAAGAGGAGGTTACGAGTATTTCGTCACTTTTATTGATGACTACTCGAGGTACGCTTATATTTTCCTTATGAAGCATAAATCGAGACCTTTGAGAAATTCAAAGAATTTAAGGCTCAAGCAGAGAATCATAGGGAAAACGTATCAAGTCTCTACGATCCGATCGTGGAGGCGAAAGTACCTCAAATGATGAGTTTTTGAACTACTTGTCGATGAAGGGATTGCCTCGGTCAAGCACCTGAACCCCTCAACAAAAGCGGGGTTGCAGAGCGAAGAAAGAACTCTTTTTTGGAAATGGTTAGATCAATGATGTGTTATGTTGATCTTCCCAAGTCGCTTCGGGGTCATGCCTTGGAAACAATGGGCCACATTCGAACTTGGTGCCATCCAAATCGGTTCCCAAAATTCCCAAAGAATTGTGGACCCGCGCAAGCCTAGTATGAGACACATGAGAATTTGGGGGTGTCCGCCCTCGTGTTGGACAAGGAAGCCGGAAATCGATCCTCGATCGAAATTAAGGTTGTTTATAGGATACCCCGAGTGAACAAAAAGGTGTATGTTTTATGGTCCCAAAGATCAAAAGGTGGTAATAAGCACCCACTTTAGATTTTTGGAGGAAAACTATATGAACGAAAGAAGACCTAGAAGTGAGATTACCTTAAGTGAGCTAAGAGGGCTAACCTCGGTGCCAACTGTACAAGATGATATACCAAACGACACACTTTCTGGCCGAGCCTCGTCAGTAGTGGGAGGGTTGTGAGATAGCCCGAGAGATTCATGGGGATAGGAGAGTCCTCTGGACTTGATTCCCTGGACAAGATGAATCGTAACCCATGGACATACGATGAGGCAATCCAAGATAAGGATGCGGTTTCTTAGCAAAAAGGCAATGAAAGCGTAAATGGGGTCTATGGATCATAACAGAATGTGGGAGCTAGTCGAACCACTTAATGGGGTCAAACCTATTGGTTGCAAAGTGGGTATACAAGAGAAAGAGGGACCCGGACGGGAAGGTGGAAACCTTCAAGGCAAGGCTTGTGGCGAAAGGTTATACTTTCGTAAAAGAAGGGATCGATTATGAGGAAACCTTTTCACCAGAAGAGAATGCTTAAGTCCATCCAGATTCTCTTGTCGATAGTTCACAAGATCTCGATTTTGAAATCGGCAAATGGATGTCAAGACGGCTTTCCTAAACTAAGTCTTGATGAGGAAATCTATATGCAACAACCCCAAGGCTTTATTGAAAAGGGCCAAGAACACCTAGTTTGTAAGCTCATGAAGTCCATTTACTGACTCAAACAGCATCCGAGCTTGGGAACCAATGTTTTGATCATGTTATAAAGTCTTACGGGTTTGATCAAAATGAGTTCGAGAGTTGTGTGTATAAAAAGCGTGTCGGAGCGCATTGGTATTCTTAGTACTATCGTAGATGACATTACGCTCATCGGGAATAATGTAAAGGTGTTATCGGGGGCGTAGGGCATGACTTTCAAAAACAGTTTGATATGAAGGACTTAGGGGAAGCCGGGCACATCCTTGGGATCAAGATCACTTTCGAGATCGCAAGAAAATGATGATAGGCTTGTCATGAGCTTCATACATAGACCTTTCGTCTTGAAACGATTCAAATCACGCAGATTCCAAGAAAGGCCAGCCCTTTTAGGCATGGAATCCATCTATCCAAGGAAATGTGCCCTAAGACACAAAAGGAGATAGATGACATGAAAGTCATTCCTTATGCTTCTACTTGTCGGAAGCCTTATGTATGCAATGTTGTGTCACGAGACCGGATATCCGCTTTCGTAGTAGGCATGGTGGCAAGATATCAAAGTAACCCGGGAAGGAACATTGAATGGCGATTAAGAACATTCGAAGTATCTGAAAAAGAACTCGAGATAGAATGTTGGTTTATCGGTCGGATAGTCTAATCCCCCATCACTACGGACTCGGATTTCCAATCGGACTTAGATTCGGAAAATCTACCTCCGTTAGTGTGTTTTTGCATGGGGAGGAGTCATGACGCGTGGAAGCGTTAAGCGAAATGCATCGCAGATTCTACCATGGAAGCGAGAATATGTAGGCGCTGCGAGGCAAAAAAAATAATCGGTTTGGCTCAAGAACTTCCTAGTGGACTTGGATGTAGTTCGAATTTGCCCGGCCGCAATCAATTTATTGTGACAATGCTTGGGAGGCGATTGCAAATTCAAGGGAACTAAGAGCCCACAAGGCCGAAGAAAACACATTGAAAGGAAATATCATCTTATACGAGAAATCGTTAAGAGAGGAGATATAGAGGTGACAAAGATCGCGTCGGAAGACAACCTAGCCGATCCATTCACAAAGGGTCTGCCTCTGAATACATTCGAGAGACATGTGAAAGGAATGGGTGTCAAGACCGTTGCCAATCTGCTTTGAGTATAAGTGAGAGACATTATTAGGTTCGTGTAGGTGGCATTAGTTGTCACGTATTACACGAGACATCTTGATGTATACTTAAAAGCAGACTTTGAGTATAAGTGGGAGATTGTTGGGATTATACTGGAAAGTATGCTTTTACTTTGTATAATCAGACTAACTGAATTTTGGACTTATTTACTGAAATAAATTGTTTATCACTAATGCTTTAAATATGATTGAATGTTACATATATTTACTGCATAACTGTTCATTAAATAGTACGTGCTACATTGTAGTTAATTTAGTGATACCAAGATCACAGAAGATTAAATTAACAGTTCCTTGTAACTAAAAGTACACCATTCACGACCTAGATGGAAATGAACAATCCATCGTGAAAGGTTGTAGTGTAAAGGCTTCAGATTGGTTTGTCTTGACCAAGAGATTACACTAGTCATGGTGATGCATTGAAGAGGACCTACATGAGGATAAATTCTTGAACCCGAACTAGGAAGAATTAGACCTCGATGGTTAGTTATTTCTTAATCTTAGCCCCTTAAATAGGATTGCGTGTGGTTAGTAACTATTGCTTTGACTTATTATGGGAAGAGAATCGGTGAGATTCAATACCCTATATCTTGGGCAATATTATTGGTCACACGCGATTCTAAGATTTAATACGGAGAATCGTGTAAGCAAATCTGCTCGATAGATTTGCCCCCTTGGGAGGTTCATAAGTTTTATCATACCAAATCTTGCAAGTGGAACTAGTTTCCGGTATGGATAATAATGTTGAACCGTTCCTTTACCAAGGATAAAAGATATTAATTAATGGAAAACTATTTCAGTGGCTTGAATTAATAAATGGGCTAGATAATCTTAAACACGGAAAATAATAATCGGGATCCATATTAACTGTAATATGGGTTAAGATGGATAGTGCAATATTAATTATGTAGTGGGATTAATTAATATTTATGGGCTTGAATAATATCGTGGCTCAATATTGATAATTCAAGGTTCATTGGAAGGTCCAATCTTAATTCTCCTAAAGGCCCCCCAAGAAATTTCCAAGATAAAGTTCAATAACCGAAAAAGGTGTTTAAAAATAAAATAAATTTGTTGCCTATTTTTCCTTGTATTTTTCGAAATTTATGGATAAAAGGGGAGAAAGATTTTCTTTGAATTTTGTTATGGAATAAAGATATGTATTCTTGGAATACAAGATTATCTCATTAAATTCAAGAAATCTCCCACTTGGTTATCCTTATAGTCAATTTCGAAATTTTAAAATATAAAGGGCAAGAAAGATTTTCTTGATTTTCTTGAAAAGATATTATGGAAGATATGTATTTCTTGAAGTACAAGTATATCTCATAAATTCAAGAAGATCCAAATCTTGGAATCTTGGACCCTAAATTTCAAAAATTCCATAATATGATGAGGTGAGATTTTTGTGGAATATTTTAATTATGGAAAAAAGAATATAGGAGATATATTCAAGATTTATTGGAGATCAAGAAAAGATTTTCCCACATTGTTTTCCCCCTAAAAATTCGACCACCACCCATCTATAAATAGGGGATGATTCTTTCATTCCCAAGTACAATTCCATGTGATGGAAAAATTAGTAAATCCACAAAAGTGGTACAACAAATGTTATTTTTCCTTTTGTTAATTGTTCGCGAGTATCCTTCCACCGGATTGTCGAGTAAGGACTAGGGAATACTTGGGAAGGTTTTTTGGTGTGTTTTTATCAACGAGTCCATTGTCATTCCAAGAGGTAAGTTCACGTAAACTCGTAGTATTTCCGCATGCGTAGGATTTACGTGAATTGTTTATATGCATGATTTGTTGTTGAATTATTATTTGAATTAATATGGGTTAATTCATGCTAGTAATAATTGTAAAAATTAAATTTGTATTTAAATATTCTTCCCGAATAGATCCGGGCAAATAATTTCCCAACACTTATTATGCTGAAAAGAGCTACTTATTTACACAGAAAAGTGCAACAATTAATATGAGAACATAGTTGCATGCTTCTGTTTGGAATATTTGCATGTTTCTGTTTTGTATAGTTGCACGCTTTTAAAATGTACTATGAGTGCACGGTGCACCCGGGTGCACATGAGACTCACTCTACACAAAAATACTTTAATCTGATACTTGACCCGGAAGTTTAACCCGGCACGTGCACAACGTGGACAACTCTCAGCCTTTCTTACACTCACACCACTAATAACAACCATCCAAACAGCCCCTAAAATAAAAACATATTTTCTTGGTTCTTTTATATCGTTCACTTTGTCGAAAAAACTCTATACTTAAGCTGAAAATCGAACGACTGATTGCAGACTGGAAGACGGAAGAAGAAAAATGACTTCGAGTTCTTGCAGCTGTTACATAACCAACTTTACAGCCGCATCTTTCAATCCAAACAAGCCCTTATCATCCCCTCACAATCAGCTTTTCCCCATCTCAAGGTTATCTTCCTTTCAATCGAAAATCCCCCTTTTCTCTCTTCAATTAAATCAAAATGTATCAGCAACCCACTTCAGGAAATCTAAAGTTGCTCCCAGTTTTCTGGTAAAGATTTCTTTTTTTCTCAAATAATAAAAAAGAAATTGATAAATTGTAAGGACGTGTTTGGTTGTTTACAAAATAGGTTGTTGCTTCAGGGGGAAAGGCGGAGCCTTTGAGGGTAATGATATCAGGAGCTCCTGCTTCTGGTAAAGGTACTCAATGCGAGCTTATTACGAAGAAGGTAATTTTTCTGTTGCATTTTTTTTTTCTTTTGGCAAATTCTGTACTGCAAGTCTGCAACTGGTGTGTATTTTTTTATAATATTAGTTGTAGTTTTCACTGAACATTGTTAGTTGTTTCAATTGAACAGCATTAGCTGCTTTCACTGAACATTATTAGTTTTGCATCAGTTACTCTTTTCTTTTTTGGTAATTGATTGTAGTTTTGAAATGCAGCATAGGGTAATTTGCCTTCTTCTGGCTCATGGTTAATTGAAGATTGGTGAAAAAATTTCATTGCTTGAGGTGCTTTCATTTGCTGATTGATCAATTTGGTGACTGATGAGTTTATTTGTGACTTATTTGTAAAATAGAAAAGGTTATTCTGTTTTTTCATAGCTTAGCAACAAGTTTAGAGATGGTGATTTGTTTTCTTTACCCTGGATTGATGATTAGATAAGGTATATTCACCTTTGGAACGAGAAAATCTTGATATACTACTAGGTCCTTTTGCAAGAAATAACTAACATTCCTTTTCTTAGATACTGATACTACGATGTAAGTTGTCCCGATAAAAGCTAATTACAAGTTTACAACACATTATGCAACCGACGTTTTCTTAAAGCTAGGATTAGGATAAAGATAAAGGATGGCTAGGAAAGGACCATTTGATTTGATTGAAAATTGAGGCCAACAAGTTGATGCAGGAAAGTGTGTTCCTATCAAAATTATTAAGAGGCACACTTGTATAAGACAGTCTCACGATGAGATAGAGCATAATTTGGGCATGACGTTTTAACACTTTTTGGGAAGGGTGGGTGTTGGTTTATGCTAGAATGTACCCCGTCTCATGTATGAGACCGTCTCATACGAGTTTTTGTCAATTACTAAAGAGAAGAAATTATTGGCAGAAATGGACTTTGCTTTTGTTCAGATGTTCAGAATTGTATTGCCATCGTGCATTATCCTGCAGACCTTGTTGACCATGTGAATGCCTAGTAGTGTCGCAAATATGACATTTCCAGTAAGTTGGCATTTTGATGGTCTCGTTTTTTAGCTATTTCAAAGAGCATAAATCGATTGATATACAAGTTCATTATCTTGTATATGTTTGTTTCATTTTAGATTTCTACATAATGTCATTTCCTTGCTAGTCTATCACTTGCTATTGAGAAATACTTTTTGGTAATCGTTTTCTTATTTTACAGTTTGATCTGGTGCACGTAGCCGCAGGAGATCTTCTGAGGGCTGAAGTTGCTTCTGGAACAGAAAACGGAAAGCGAGCCAAGGAATTCATGGAAAGAGGGCAGCTCGTCCCTGATGAAATAGTTGTCATGGTAGCTTTGTGTATATATATTCTCTCGTTCATGCAAATTTAAAAAAGATTTAAAATAATAATCTCATCATAATTGAGGTCAATTTGCTTGCTGCTTGTAGATGGTCAAAGAGCGATTATCATCACAAGATTCCAAGGAGAAAGGCTGGCTTCTGGACGGATATCCAAGGAGCGAATCGCAAGCTACTGCTCTCAAGAAATATGGATTTGTTCCAGATATCTTCATTCTTCTTGAAGTGAGGTTCTGCTCTGATAAATAATGCATGATTGATTTTGTTAACCTTAGTATCATACTTATATGAAATTCTTTTACTCCTATGATATTCAAGTTTAATATTTGCATTATTTCTTCAACTTGTGTAGTACATTTAATTGAATGATCAAGAAACTCTATACTCTATCAAGCTTAGAGTTGTTTTTTGGCTGTCTGGTCATAAGTCTTTCGGAGGAGTTGTTCTCCCATGAACCAAGTTTGCATGAATTCTCTTCTTCAAATTACTGTTTAGTATACGAAGTAATACTGTTTGACATATGAAGCAATATTGTTTATCATACGAAGTATCACGTTTTAAAAGATGCTTGGTTTTATGTGTGATTCTTCTTAAAATCAATAAACGGTGATACTTCGTATGCTAAACAGTATTGCCAGGTTAACCATAAAACTTTTTGGAACCAAGTTTGTAGAAGTTTCTGTCCTTTCAGAGACATCAATGTTTGGGACTTTGCATCATTTGTAATTGATCTTGTCACCCGTTAAGTCTCCATGTTTGTATAATGGGAAAGGGATCCCTCGTCCCTTCTTCTCAGAAATAATTTTTTTGTTTCTTATTAATTAATAAAGATCAAGCATATGAAATATAATGATACTGTTAACAGGTGCCTGAAGAGATTCTTGTTGATAGAGTTGTTGGCCGTAGACTAGATCCTGTTACCGGGAAAATATACCATCTTAAGTATTCTCCTCCAGAAACTGAAGAAATTGCAGCAAGACTTACTCAGCGTTTTGACGACACTGAAGAAAAGGTTTGTTAATTTACTCTTCAATTTCCTGTAAAAATAATGAATTTTAATTTCTTATCCATCTTCTTGAGTGTGTATCCTGTGACACGATCGATTTATTGAATATGTTCTGTTTTCAGGTAAAGCTACGCCTGCTCACTCATAATAGTAATGTGGAGGCTGTGCTATCATTGTACAAAGACATAACAGTGAAAGTATGTAGTTTGCTACGTTTTCTATTTTCCATCTTTCTTCCATTATTTTCTTTTCTTCTCTTTATAAAGAGAAAGAATGAAAGATAATAACTGTAGTCCATTTGAGGTTTATTCAATAACTATATACTTACCCTTTAATTGCAGATGGATGGAAGTCTCTCCAAACAGGAGATATTTTCACAAATCGACTGTGTTTTAACAGAGTTACTTGAGAAAAAGGAGGCAGCCCTAGCCGCTTAAAATAAGCTCAAAATCCGGGAATGCAGACAAAAGCCAAAAAGTAAGGAAGTATAGTGCAAACATGGAGGAGGTAAACATAAATAGAGGATTGCGTAAGAATTATGGCGATTTGTTGATGTTTTTTTGATCTGTTTCCTCTTTGGATGATGAAGCAAGTGAAGCATAACTAATAATATATCCTTCCATTTATATACCATTCTTCGACTATTTAATGTATACATGTAGAAATTTACTGGACCTCTATGTTTTTCCTTCATCTGTCCTTTGTAAGGTTCTATTTTGTCCATCTGAGGCATGGTGGTTGTTGTTTTGATTAGAAGGTTCCCTTTTTCTCTCTCTTTTTTTTAAAACAATATTCGAAGAACCTGCATTTTGATCTTGTAGTTCTCAAGTTCCCCCTTTTTTCCTCATATGTGGAATTCTTTATCAATTATTACATGTTTTCTTGGTGGAAATTGAACTTTCTTCCCATATAAGTCTTGGCTTGTGTTTTGTTTTGCATTGACTTGTTCTCTCTCTCTCTCTCTCTATATATATATATATATATATGTGTGTATGTGTGTATGTGTGTGTCATTGTAATGTGACATTTTCCTTGTCAATGATCTTTGCTTCTTTGTGCTAGGAATTGGGGTTTCTTCTCAAGACTTTTCAAATATTATTTCGCGTGGTGAAGCAATTAGGTTTGATGATTCTTGGTTCCCATTTTGTCTATCATCTGTTCTTTTTCCCCTTTTTCCTAATAAAATGAACATGGTCCAATTTTTTATATGTACTTTTTATAATATTGAAAAGTCGTGAATTATGATTTACTTGGATCAGAATATAAAAATAGAGCAAATGGCCATTTTATCAACTCTCAAGTAGTAATTACAGTCAAAATTGTTACAATAGTTGAAGAACATAATCACTTTTTATGTTAAAAAAATGTGGAAACTTTTTCACGGTATTGCTATGTACAAATTTTTGCAAGAATCTGTGTTCTCTAAGGTTTAACCCTACAACTATTTATACAAAAATTTAACCTAAATTAAATTGATGAGCTAGTGGTGGATCTAGACACCATTGGGCGTGCTAAACATGCGTCCAATGCTCTATCTAAGCTATTCACAACTTCACTCATTGTTGGCCTATCTCGTCCCTCCGGCATGACGCAGTCGGCCGCCAGGTAGCCGACGTACGCCACCGCCTCTATCTCGAACGGAGTCGGAGGCGGGACCCTCCGGTCGAGAGCTCGATGGATATCATCATTGATTATGTATGGGATTAAATAATCCACTACATTTCTTGGCACATCAAAGTCATTCTTATGAATGGCCTTATACCCTGATAGCAATTCTAGTAATACTACCCCAAAGCTATAGACATCGCTCTTTGTTGTCAATAGTTGCAACCTATAGTACTCAGGGTCCATGTACCCCATGGTCCCCGCGGCCCGTAACGAAAGGTGGGCCTCCTCGTCCTGTGGGCCCATCAACGAGAGCCCAAAGTCGGACACCTTGGCCGTCCACTTGGCATCGAGTAATATGTTGGACGACTTGATGTCTCGATGTATGACACGTGGGAAAGCGTAGGTGTGGAGATATTCGATCCCTCGAGCAGCATCTAGGGCTACCTCGATTCTTTTAGGCCACGACATTAGGGGTGAATTTTCGAGCTTGTGGAGATGATCAGAGAGTGTGCCGTTTTCCATGTACTCGTAAACGAGCACAAGCTCGTTCGAGTCTTCGCAAAACCCTAGTAACCGGACGAGGTTCTTGTGGTTTAAGCGCGATAAGAAATCGAGCTCGTTCAAGAACGCGCTATCCTTGTCGTCTTGGCCACGTTTCGTGGCCCCTGATGACGAGGTGCAGAACTCGGCTCGTTTGATGGCGACGTGGCGTCCGTCGTCCAATGCCGCATGGTAGACGGATCCAAAGCTGCCATTGCCAATCTTGAGCTGCTCTGAGAAATTATCAGTGGCTTTGAGTAATACTTCTAAAGAGAATTCCTCCAAGTGACCTCCATTTCCCAAGCTGATCAAATGGCTGAGCTTCTTCTCCAAGGAAGGCGGTGGGTTTGGTGGTGCGCCGCTGCTATGTGGAGACGAGCCGCCCTCCTCCAGACGGCCCGAATCGTGGATTCTGCTACCGCTGACCTTGATATACCGCGAAAACAAGAATATACACAAGACTAGTAATGATGAGAAGGTTCCAACACATCCAACCACCATAAAGGCCACCATTTTTCTACTCCATTTACTGGCTTTCGAAGATGGTGGTGCAAGGAGCGGCGTAGGCGGCAATGGTGGCGGCGGTGATGAAATAGGCCAATCACAGGGTTTACATATCATTAGCCCAGGAGCACAATATTCAGCATAATTAACCAAACCACCACAACTACACTCATCTCTACTTGTACAAGAACCGGGAACCACTCGATTAAACACCGTTGTACTCGAATCGAAAGCCTCATTCCCCCAACACAGAAGCATAGAACGTGATGTTTCAACACCACAAAAGATCCTTCTCTTTGCCACAATGGATATAAAAGTTTGGTTTCTCAAAGATTCAGGTAAACTGAATCCATTTTCCCCCCAACAAACCACTGTTCCGTTAGGCCGCCTAATCGCACAGCCTCGATTTTCGCCCAATGCAAGTGATGTAAACTCGCCCTGTGGCATTTCCCCTGCCGTATCTCCCCAACATTCCAAGCTCCCATCAGAGGAAATACCACAGGCGTGGCAAAAACCGGCTTCGACTTGTGTAAAACTTCCTTGAGGAATTTGATCGAGCACATTGTGGGCACTCCCAAAACATTTGATTTCTCTCGATTCCGTCAATCCACACACGAAATTCTCTCCCACTGCAAGATTTGAAGAGATGTTACGAGCACCATTGCTGCTGAACTCTCTCCATTGCCAGCAGTGGAGGGAATTCGAGCGATTGACGCCACAAATACGGGAGTTTCCAGAGGCTAATTCTGTCAAAATTGAACCATTGTAGACCCTATTGCGAGCCATGTTGTTAACATCTGAGAATCTCCAACAGAACAGAGCAGAGGTTGAGGAAGAATGGGATGAACTCAAGGCACAGAGGAACCCATTTCCACCAACAACCGCGGAAAGGGATGGCAAATTACGGTCGAGCTGAATTTGACGCCTTTCAGGAAAGACTGTACAGTTGATTACAGATGATTGCTGGGAATTATCAGCGGAATTTACAATCGCGCACACTAGGGTTTGGTTTCCAGTTTCGGAAATTGCGACGGTGGGAAGCGAACGAATGAACGGGAAAAGGGAAATTAGAAAAAGGGGCAGGAGGAGAGTGTTTGCCATGGAATTGATGTGCAGGAATGTGTGTTCATGGTGGTGATGAAGTGATTCTTCATTTTGGAAGTGATTATTGGGAGATTATAAGATGGGATTTTGGAGGAAGAATCAAAGAAGGAGATGCACGCGGTTTGGAGAGTGTGTGAGGACCAAAGACTAAGTCACCGTAGTGTGTGATTTGATTTGAAGAAGAAGTACTGAACAAGAGCGCGTAGGCGTAGTCAAATAAATAGAAATTGACAATCTATTTTTTTCCAAGGAACAAAAATATCAATGATAATCAACGGTGCAAAAATCGGTAGGTGCCAGGCGGGCATTTCTTGGCCGCCTAGCGCCTACGCCGCCTAGTTTTTTTGTTTTTTTTTTCAGATATTAATTTTACTTGAAATTTTCAACATGAAAAATCAAAAATCACAACAATTAACATAAAATCATAGTTAAATTACAAAATAAGAACTCAAAAGTAGTGTTTTTAATTAAAAAAAACAAAAATCGGCCGCCTTGGTGCGATTTGCCGCCTAGCCGCCTTGTCCGCACAGACCGCCTAGGCGGCACCTAGACATGAAAACGCACAGGATCACCGATTTTGTAAAAATCGCCGTGGCCAATTGGCGCCTAGCGCCTAGGCGCGATTTCTGCATCCCTGATGATGATAGATGAAAGGTACTATAACTTATCATAAATTCTCTAGTAAAATTTATTTATGATATAAAATTAATATTATTATACTTATAAATTGATATTATTATTTTTATAAACTAATACCTATAATATTTAATGTTATAATATCAATTTATAAATGTAATGATATCAGTTGATAAGTGTTGCAGTATTAGTTTATAAAGTGTAAATGTATAAATTTTGAGGCAAACTTGTATGAGACGGTCCCACAGTGGGACGGGACATTAGTTGGTCATTGACGCTTTAACATTTTGAGAGAGGTCGGTGTGATTTGTGCTAAGTTGTACACCGTCTCATGCATGAGATCATCTCATATGAGTTTTTATCATAAATTTTATATTACGAACAAGTTTCACAGAATACCTACTCATAACTTATTACCGCAAAAAAATATATTAGTCTTGATAATTTAAAAGTATAATTTTTATTATAAATAATTATAAATCGTGATAATTAAAGGGTATGACTATATTATAAAATATATTAATCGTGATAATTAAAGTTTAAATCTGAATTCATTCAGTAAATGTGGTTCGATAATAACCGTGAACAAATTTAACAAAGGATTGATTCATCTTTTTATAGCAATTGCAATTTTCCTTATCAACAAATATTAATAATCATAATTGAAAGTGGAAACTACTAAACCAATTTTCTTCAAGTCAAAGTCAATATGGCAGGAAAATCAAAAATTTTAGCAGGTTTTTGTGTTTGTCCAAATTTCTTTTATTGTTTAATTCTACTAATAGCCATGTGTACATATACCTCTGTTAGTCAACGCTATAATTCGACGCATTTTGCATTTATATTTTGGCGCTATAGCTATTAGTGTAAAAGATGATACTTTTAAAAGTGAAAATGATTTTTTAGGGCAAAAATTAATATTTTCAACTTGAAAAATAATATTAATAAAGTACTAATTTTTTTACTTCTATAGTAATTTGTGGCTAGATTTAAAGGATTAACGGCCCAATTTAAAATTCCCGTGAAGGGATTAATGGAGAGGAAGTTTACTGCGTTTACAAGGCCCATTATTAACCAAGGTCAAATATTGGCCCATCAATGCCCACTATTGTATTGTTCATTTAAGTGATTCTAAACCTCCGCTTGTATCTAAAAACACCCCATTAGTTGGAATAAATTTTCTGCACAGAAAGAAATTAGTTGGAATAAATTTTCTGCACAGAAAGAAACGGGTGAGAACTCGAGTTCACGATAAATTTAATTTTTATAATATAATACGCACTATTAATATTATATATAAAAGTTATTATTATTTAAAAAATGTGACAGGAGTGTTACTCAACTTTTTGAGGGAATTCTTAATACAAATAAACTTCTTGTAATTTAATTTTCAGTACACCTTTGTACTTACTGTTGGGAGATGAATTTAATAAAGATAAGATTTTGATTAGATCTCAAAACCCTGAGTATGACATGTTCAGAATAATCTTGATAGTTGAGTCGATTCGCTTTTTAGAGTATTCGTGATGTTATCCAAAATGTATAGTCGCAGATATAGATCGTGTTAGATCCAAGATTCTCAAGAACTCAAGAAGTTTCAAGAAACCGGTTTCAAAGATGAAATCGAAGTTTCAAGTTCAGATTTAAACAGAGATATCAAGACTCAAGATGAAACCGAGATATCAAGACTCGTGATGAAACTGAGGAACTGAAGACTCATCATGAAGACTCAAGATATCGGTCAAGACATCCTCAGAAGACTCGTAAGACGCCAAGACTCGTAAGACTCAAGACACGTACATGTAAGATCAAGAATCAAGATCAAGAATATCAAGGCACAAGAATTCATCAAGAGTCAAGAATGCATCAATGCTCAAGATAAACCCGAATGTTCCGAGGCACTGAACATATCTATCCGAAGGATGCAATCTTCGAGAAGATCGCGATTCCTTAGAAAAATAGATATTTGCCAAGACATTCAAATGCGCATAAAAAGGAACTAAGACAAAGTGTTGTTAAGGTTATATCACTCGTAGATTATAACCAAAAAAGAGCCGATTGAGTTGTCTACCTTTAATCGGAGACAAAAGTCAAAAAGAGGAAGACAAAGATCGTACCATACCGACAATCGACAACGATGTGTCAACGGTTTGAAAAGATGTCGGAAGTACTAAGTTCCGCATCGCAAAAAAGTGAAGACCGGCTACATGAAAGGCTATTGCCTAAAACGTTTTTAGAGTGTCAAAACCTAAATATAGCCAAGCTTTCACACACACTATAAGAGGAAACTCGCTGAAGGTATCTCTCCAACGGATAGTTTTTCAAGAGTAACCTTGGTGTATGCCTATAAATACTTGTGACCTTCTTCATTGAAAGGTTACGGAAAATTTGTAAGCAACTCAAGAGCTCAAACTTATTATTATTAAGTTGAAGCACTCGAAAAACCGAGAATTTCCCAAGTGCTTTAAATCGAAGAGAGCTCATTCCACTAAACCTAGCTTGATAAGATATATCCAAAGCTTAGTCGAGATATCCTAGCCTTTGCATTGTTCTTTATTGTAAAGGATATCTCATCCTAGTTGGAAACCAACCAAGAAACCCCAAACCCTTTGTAAGAAGGTAGTTTGAGTGTGATTGTTGGTGAGATTGAGTTGTAAAGAGTGAGTAAACTACATTGAGGTAGTCGAAAAGCTCTAGAGGAGAAGTGAGTAATCTATCTTGGATGTACCAGAAAAAGCTTGTGTGAGTTTTTTGAGTTAGTAAACTACAGAGGTAGTCGAAAAGCTCAAAATTAGAAAGGTTAGTAAACTACTGAGGTAGTCGAAAAGCCTTAGGAAGTGATTAGTGAATTTCTCTCAAAAGATCGCGAGAGTGGACGTAGGAGCTTGAGTCTCCGAACCACTATAATTTCTTTGTGTTCTTTTTGCTTTACTTTTTGCTCGATTTATCTGCTGCATTACTTTGTTTTGAAAGCATATTTTCACTGATATTTCAGTTGGAATCAATCCACTGAAAGTTGCATATAAATTGAATCACAACCTAATCACTATTCCATTAAAGGAAGGTTTTCAGCAAAAGCTTAAAACGAGTATAAACTAAAGGCCAACCATTCTCAAGACATCCGAGTAGCTAGAAACGATAGTTACCAAACCGAACTTATTCTTCCGAGGGTTCAGTAAGTTAGTTATCTGATCCAAGCAACTCAGGATCTCTGAAAACTCAGGACTCAGTTGGGATTATCTGAAGTATCTGAAAGCAGCTCAGGATCACTGTCTCAGATAGACTTTGACTCAGAGCGATTTGTGCTTCTCAGGACCAAATCATCAGGACAACCTGACCCAAGCTGACCTCAGTGAGAAAAGTTTTAAAAACACTGAACACGTGTATTCCCCCCCCCCATACACGTGTAAGACTCGTTTGCACCGGGACCAACAAGTGGTATCAGAGCACTGGTTCAACTTGACCACCTGCTTTGTTGACCTAAGTTTTATTTGCTAAAATACTTGTGGTTTATCTACTCTGATCTTATTTGCTGAATTCTTAAAAGACTCAGATAAAATGTCTTCTAAGAAACTTCTCATGTTCTCAGTGGAGAACTATGATTTATGGAGACTGAGAATGCAGGCTCACCTGTATTCTAAACATGAACGTATGTGGAGAGTGGTCTCTGAAGGGTCATTCCAATTTACTGTGGTGAATCCCAGAGGAACAAAAAATTAGAGAAACGATCCTAGAGCAGAAGTTCCTAAGTCTGATGACCGACTGAGTCCTGAGGAGAGGAAGTTAGTCAATCTAGACTATATTGCTAAAGACACACTATACAGTACAAGTGATGATGGTGTGATGGGAATGATCTCTCACTGTAATATCTTGCAAAAAGAAATTTGGGATACACTAGTGAATGTGCCAAGGCACGATCATATCAAGGAAAACAAACTTTCGGTTGCAATTGGAAAGTTTGATAGTTTTGAAATGGATGAAGGTGAATCTATAGACAAATTGGAAGTCGATTCACTAAAGATTATGAATGATCTAAATGCACTTGGTAAGAAATATCCACAGAGAGAAGTTGCATTGAAAATTCTTAGAGGTCTTTCTAAGAAATGGGATATACATGCAAAGGGTGATTGAAAACACCAAAAACATTAATTCAATGGCATATCAACAAGTCTTCTCTCGAAATGAAGGCCTATGAGTTCAGAATTGATAAGAAATCTAAAAAGGTCGACAAAGAAAGATGATTCATCATCTAGTAAGAATGTGGCTTTTAAGGCCAAGGATAAAACCCAGAAAAACTAGAGAATTTCGAGAACTCCTTGCTAAAAATCGGGATGAGCTTGAGGATAAGCTAAGACCGATGGCAAGGAGGTTTGAAAGACTTAATAATCGATATGGAAAATATAAAAACTATTACAGAACCACAGTGCCGGAAGAAACCCGAGGACAAATCAACCGAGAAGAAGAAGGACTGAAAAGTTCGAAGGGTCTTCATCCAGAAAGAAGGACTCCAAGTCCAAAGAAGAAAGTGATCAGGATGATGATGCCAACAGATGTTATAATTGCCAAAAGAAAGGTCACTTCCAGTATGATTGTCCAGATATGAGTGCTAAGGAGAGAAGAGAAAGGCAAGCTAAAAGAGACAAGAAGTTCTCTAGCAAAAAGACCATGGTTGCAGAAGAAGAACATTCTGAGGAGGGATCTAGCTCTTCAGATGAAATATTCTCGACAAAGGAAAGTGATGACATCCGTCCCGATGGCCATTGAGGAGGTAAACTCTTATTTCTCTGTTGTTGCTCCTACACTAGCACAAGAGTTATCAAGTTCCACTGAAAACAATCATTTTGACCTGATGGATTCTTTTGAGAATCTGATGAAGGACTATGTTGTTTTACAAGAACTGCTAAATAAAACTCAAGAGCAGAATAAAGAACTGAAAGCTGAAAATCTAAAATGGAAAGACTCTAGCAATACCAAATCACTTCTCAATTAATGGGAGCTCTTGATGAACCTGATGTTTTGAAAGTACAACTCTCGAGAGAAAGAGAAGTTGATAGTGACCCTAATCGAAAAGCTAGAGAAATCCAATCAAGAGATTCAAATTGATCGAAACTAAGTTCAATGACCTCTCCGAGAAGCATGAAACTCTACAGAATCGTGAGGATAGTCTTGTGAAGAAGCTAACTCTATCAATAATCTGCATCTAAAGTAATAGATGAAATTCAGAGTTACCAGAGATCTGCCACTATAAAATCTGGATTGGGATACATTCCAGGGGAAACCTCACAAGGTCATCCGAATCTTTGATCAAGTAGCAAGAAGACAATCTTTGTAAAACCAGTGGCACCTACACTTCAAACTGAAGAAATGCCCAAGGTTGTAGACAAGGGAAAAGGACCTATGGTTCCAGTAAAACTGAATGATCAGGTAGGAAAGCCTAAAGCTCATGTGAAGGCTAGAAAACCTGAGCACTCAGTTGGAAAATTTCAGGCAAGTACTTCGAAGCCTCAGGCTAAGAATGCAAACCTGAAAGGATCTTCATTGAACCATCGAGGAATCTTCGTAAGAGAAACACTTTCACCAGACATTCTCAATCGAAGAGACCAAGTCCTCGATATCTTGAAAGACCAAAATTTCAAAGACAAAACTCCGAACCCCACTTGCCTTAAGGGGTAAAGGTTACCAACCCGAGTCAACAAAGATTCAGACCAGCTGCACAAAAGCTAAAGCAAATGAACAAAAGGCCTGAACCAAAGAAAAATTCAAAAGCCCATGTTCATGCTAAGGCTAGCACTCATACACAGGAAACTGCTAAGGCACCCAGAGTAGTAAATGTGTATGTAGATGTTTATGGAAGACAGATCAGCCACTCTAAAGTGATTAGAGTTGTCAGACAGATTTGGATTTCGAAAGGTGCAGCTAACCTTGTAGGACCCTACACAAATTGGGTACCTAAAAATTGATCTATTTTCAGGAGGAAAACAAGGGCACTGAGCTGATTAAAGATCACATAGCACTGATGAGTAGAGATGAAAAAACCCCTGATGTATGGTATCTTGACAGTGGATGCTCAAGACATATGACAGTATTCAAGAAGATACTCAGTGACTATGTTGAACAAAGAGGCCCTCGGATCACTTTTTTGGAGATAAATCCAAGGATGACGGTGGAGGATATGGAACTTTAGAAATCGACTCGATTCATATCCATGGTGTTTTTCATGTATCCGGATTGAAGCATAACTTGCTTTCAATAAGTCAATTCTGTGATAAAGGTTTTAATGTTGAGTTCTCTAAGAACTTATGTTATGTGAAAGATAATACATCACAGAAAATATTACTGACTGGTACTAGAAAAGGAAATGTATATCTTCAACGATTGAGTTCAACTCCTAAAGATACATGTTTGGTTGCTAAAAGTTCCACGATACCCGATTGGTTATGGCATAAAAGAATGAATCACCCGAATTTCAAAAACCCGAATAAGCTTGCAAGATTAGCTCTTGTGAGAGGGTTTACTAATGAAGTGTTCAAGAAGGAACATATTTGTGATGCGTGCGAAAAAGGAAAACAAATTAGAGCATCATTTAAAAGCAAAGTAGATGTTTCTACTGAAAGAATACTTCAGTTGTTACATATGGATCTTTTTGGTCCTATAACACCAGTGAGCACCAATGGCCGGAAATACACACTAGTAGTAGTTGATGACTACTCAAGATATACTTGGGTCATATTCTTACTCAGTAAGAAAGAGACTTCTGGATAAAAGGCGCCGACCATCTTCGAAAAGGCTCGAGATTGAGAAAAATCTGAGTGTGGTCAAAATCAGATCTGACAAGGGAACTGAATTTATAAATCATATCATATCTTATTATTGTGCAACAAATGGAATTTCTCATGAAACATCAGCTGCAAGGACCCCTCAACAAAATGGTGTTGCTGAAAGAAGGAACAAGACTCTTAAAGAAGCTGCAAGGACAATGATAAATGAAGGGTTTATATTCCTAAAAGATTTTGGGTTTGAAGGCATGCCAACACCGCATGCTATTCTCGGAAACAGATCCATCTTGACTAAAAAGTCAAAAAAAACCTTATGAGCTTTGGAATGAAAGGAAGCCTCTTGTTTTTCTTTCTTTTTCGTGTGTTTGGTTGCAAGTGTTTCATACACAATAATGGTAAAGATCGATTAAAAACATTTGATAGCAAAGCCGATGAAGGAATATTCTTAGGGTATTACAAATCGAGAAAAAGCTTTCGAGTTTACAACCTGGGACTCTTATTGTGGAGGAAACACCTCGTGTTGTTTTTGATGAATCTACTTGTGTTCGGAAGAAACAGAAACATGATCAGAAGAACCCGACCAAGAGGATCACCAGATAAGCTGAAAAAGAATGACAAATCATCCATCGAACTCGAAAAGAAGAAGTCACACATTCTATGATTGGAGTGACTCGGACTCGAGATAAAGAAGTTCGGGATGGAACTCGGGAGGGGTGAGACTCGGAAAGCCAACACACCAAAAGTGACCAATCTAAACAGACACCGATTCGGACTCGGTATGTGATGCCAATGAAGATGTGGTCACAAATGAGGCAAATTTCAATCTATCAACCAAAGGGGAACAAATGTCTCGACAATGTTCTAAATAGAATTTCCCCGAGGAAGATGATTCCCTTTCATTTTTTTGTTGTTCCCCGAAGTTTATCAATTAATCGAACCTAACATTTTAAATGTTGAGGATACTATTGAAGGGGAACATCTAGAAGAAGATGGTTAGATAGTCATCCTACAAGTCGATTGTGGGTGATCTAACCGAAGGTGTCAAAACAAGAAGGTTCCATGGTGAAAGTGCACTATTCTGCACGCTTCCTATCGGAGAAAGAGCTTTCCGAGATTGGTGAAGCTCTACAAGATTCTCATTGGATTCTTTGCTATGCAAGATGAGTAGAATCAATTCTCAAGAAATGAAGTATGGGAGCTAGTGGATAGACACGAAAAGGCACAATGTCATTGGAACCAAGTGGGTATTTAAGAATAAAAGAGATGAAAACAACAACATTGTAAAAACAAGGCAAGACTAGTTGCACAAGGTTATTCCCAAGAAGAAGGCTTGGATTATGATGAAACCTTTGCACCAATTTGCAAGACTAGAAGCCATCATATTGTTTCTTGCATATCTTTGCCC
The DNA here is from genome assembly GCA_037126765.1 of Stenogyne calaminthoides. Classification (NCBI taxonomy): domain Eukaryota; kingdom Viridiplantae; phylum Streptophyta; class Magnoliopsida; order Lamiales; family Lamiaceae; genus Stenogyne; species Stenogyne calaminthoides. Next base: position 4,708,760 of record JBBCBC010000017.1, on the reverse strand, counting down.
ACATGAAGTTCACACTATCAAATGGATGTGAAAAGTGCATTTCTGAACGGTGTGCTTAAAGAAGAGGTTTATGTAGAACAACCTCCCCGGTTTCAAACAGAATGACCAAGTTCTGAGCTCGGAAAAAGCCTTGTATGGTCTTAAGCAAGCACCCAGAGCATGGTATGATACTCTTTCTCAGTTTCTTACTGACCATGGTTTTGTCAAAGGAACTGTTGATAGAACTCTGTTCAGGATAGAAGATGGGGAAGATATCTTACTGGTTCAGATATATGTTGATGACATCATTTTTGGATCTCCAAACCATCAGCTGTGTGAAAAGTTTTCAACACTGATGAAAGGCAAGTTTGAGATGTCAATGATGGGAGAGATGAATTTCTTTCTAGGTCTTCAAGTGAAACAATCAAAGGAAGGAATCTTCATCAACCAGGCAAAGTACACCAGGGATCTGATTGCCAAGTATGGTGTATGAGATTGCAATGCAGCTTAGAATTCCTATGAATACTAACTACAAGATGGATCCCGATTACAAGGCAAATCGGTGAGTTATCTTGATTATAGAGGAATCATTGGATCATTGTTCTATCTCACGACAAGTAGGGCCTGATATAACATTTCTTTGTTGGGATATGTGCAAGATACCAAGCTAATCCTAAGGCTAATTTAGTCACATGGAGGTCGCCAAAAAGATCTTGAAGTATCTCAAAGGCACGATGAATAGAGGATTATGGTATCCAAATGATGATAACCTTGAATTAACCGGGTTACTCGATCTCGATTATGGAGGTTCTTGAATTGATGCGAAGTCCACTACGGGAACTTGTCAATTTCTAGGAAGCAAGTGATATCTTGGTTTTCAAAAAATGGACCTCGAAGAGCAACCAAAGATCTTCTTGAGTTTTGAATACATGGTGCGCAGAAGGCTGTCATTGCTCGATTCTTTGGCCTCGCACAACAATTAAGGGATTATAAAGTTGTAGCTAATGAAGTACCAATATTTTGTGACAATAATAGTGCCATTGTTATTTCACAAAATCCGGTATTGCACACCGATCTTGAGCATGTGGATATCGGACATCACTTCATCGAGATCATGTCGAGAAAAAAGACATAAGGATGGAGAAAAATCATCTTGATAAGCAGAGAGATATCTTGACTAAACCTTTGGGTTGAATCAAGATTTCAGGAACTATCAGTTGAATTAGGGATGTTAGATCCAGGTGTATAGAGTAAAATCTGAAATATTGAAGGTTTTCAGATGCATGAAGTTTTCTTAGAATTCTACTGAGAAACTCAGGATAAAATAGAAATCTTGAATCGAGTCTCGAAAAACTCGGACTTACTAAAGGTCAAGATTTTCAAGAAGATATCTTGAACCCATTCAATGCTTCGATGATCATACTAACATTTTATCAAGGTCAATACTCAGTAAGACTGGTAGAGGGAAATTAGTTTGAAGAAATAATGACTCATGCGACTCATTTATTGCTTAAGTGAAACTCAGTAATCATTCGCAATAAATACAAAACACCTGAGGAATGTTTTTGGGCGGGATCTTTGAAATTCCTAAAAGGTCAACAGTCATTAAATGCTCATTACATTTAATCACCAATGAAGTTAAAATGACGGCTTACTTTTTGGGGATCGACCTTTCGCATACCCGATTAATCGTGGATTAATCTTAACCGTTGCTTTTCACCAAACCGGTACGACTTCCCACGATCTCGAGCTATTTAATCCTTTGAAAGTCATTCAAGCCAAATTTTATTGAAACCCTTCGTTCCCAAAAACCCTCTGCAAATAAATCCCTTTTACCCAGAAAAACTTCATCGCTCAAAACCCTAAATCTTCAAATCTCAAATGGCTCCTACCATGTTCAAAAAATTAGCCGAGACAAATAAACCATGGTATGAGTACGTGGTTTCTTTTTGGAGAGTACCACCAATGCCAAGCACGAAGAAGAAGCGCCCATTTAATCCGATTAAGAAATCAAGAACCTCGTCGCAAATCGACCGGAGGCAGAGTATACTCCCGAGGTAATAGAGTTTGTCGCTAATTTGGAAATAAATGAGGATGATTGTATAGAGTCAAAGATTTCTGTTTCTCATCTTGAACAATCGATGAAGTATGTGGATTTTGTTCGAGAGCTCTACATTGTCCCTAAGAACTTAAACGACGTATTTGAGTTGTGCGATAGGGAGATGACCCTTTATCAGATATGTTGGGGCGGGAGCAAGAGTATCTTGATGGGATTGTTGAGAATCTCCTTAAGTTTGAGGCAACTCTGCATAAACGGCATCCGGCCGAAGTCTGAGTGTTGATGGATATTGTTGGAAAGTGCATCATGAGTCGATCCGAAGCTTCGAAAGCGGATCGGCACTCCCAAACTCGACTTATAAGCGGCGATTGAGGACTCACCCACCAAGGAGTTCAACTGGTTGAAATATCTAATCAAGGTGGTGAGTGAGCAAGCCAAGATCATAAAAAGGGAGGAGGATGGGGCAATATCTATCAAAGGCGTAATCCTCCACGCCACCAAAAAAATAGCCTTTATTTTGGAGATGTGCCGAGAGGAGGAGGATATCTTCATCAAATCTACTCCATTCCCTAAGTCCAAAATAATGTTCAAACCCATTCTTTGCAAAAGAGGACAATCAAGGGAAAGAAAAGAAAAGAAAGCGGAATCACCAATTGCGGGTTGCCGCTTTGAAGAGAGCCAACAAACCGGGGGAGGTCTTGTTGGATGCCAAGAAGGAAAGCGGTGAAAATTGAAGAAGCGAAAAACCCTTGCTCCTAAGCCTTGAAAAGAATAGTGGTTCTCACCGATGATGATGAGGAAAGTGAGGGCGGGAGATTCACTGAGAGCCAAACCGCTCGAAATCGCCTTTACTTTATTGCTCGAAGCTATCTCAAAGGCACTGAGGATCAAACCGGGAGGAGCAAGTCTTCTCTGAGGTTCTTGAGACATCTCTCGGTTCCGATAAGTTTTCTCGGGGAAATATTCCAGGACCTCGGACCTCGAAAAAAATCTGATTCCCTCGAGGACATCTTGGCTCGGACCGCGAAAGATGCTCGATTCTGCCGAGGATGTGCCCACTCAATTCTCGAACAAGCAAATCGAAATTCCCATCGAGGAGGCGCCCATTTCGGACCTCGAAACCAAGTCATATTCAAACCGGTGAGTCAGCTGCCCAAACCTCGAGTTCTTTGAGCCTCGAGAGCCGAAGCCAATTTTGATGAGCTCTGAATGAGCTCTTAATCGACCTTTCGCCAGAAGTTTCCAATCGAACACGAGAGCCCGATGCTCAAGAAAGGTGAAGGTGAAGAGACAGAATAAGGCGAAGGGGGAACAGTTCATTCTTGATCGTTACCCCCGAGTGAAGCTCATTCCCCGACCTCCAAGACATCTTCTTGATTGAGGTCAATCGGTCTACATCCTCAACCGGACTCTTCCCGTAGATGCTTAACATTGCTTCATTCGGAGGAAGATCGGTGGAACGAGGAGACAACTTTTTCTCATTGAATTCTCGATTTGAAAAAACCAAGCTCCGGATGAAAATCTCAGATTTTGATGAGTTTGTGAAGAGGAAGGTGGGTGAGAGAATCTACCGAAGTTGGTGCCCCGAGCTCCATTGACAAATCTCGGGATGGGGACCAACAAGGGGATGATGAGAGTCAATCTCGGAAGGAGAAAGACTCAACCGATCTTGATCAGTCATTGTCGAACATCCTCGGTGAAGTTAGCCTTTCAGTAACTTTTTGGCACTATTGATAATTATGCCAGATTACCGGGTTCCTTCCTTTAAATCTATAATGTCCGATATGCAAATCCGAGGCTCGGTGGACACCCAAGCTCGGGGTGAAACCTCGCCAAACCGGCTCGAGTTCGACCGAGACTCGGGATGAACAAACAACTCGTGAGTCACAAATGATCGATATACTCCCGAGATTGATCTCACCCCACCGATGGTAAAAAGTGAGAAGGTTGAGCCGATCCCCGACCAAAGTTGCTCGGATCGAGGGCGTTGGCCAACCAAGCCTGGTAAGACCGATAGCTTGAGTTCTTCTTCAAAACCGGTGTTTCTTGAGAGCTCTATGACAGAGAAGTCGACCTCCATGGAAGCAAAGCTAGAAGACAAGATGGAGGGGTCAAGGTTGAGCTTAATGCAAAGTCAAGCAAAAAAGCATCGTGAGCGCATACGCATTCTAGAAGCAAAGTTGGTTGAGAAGAATGAGATGCTGGTGAAGAACGTTGTTGAGGAAATGAGCTCAATGCTCATGACCAAGATGACAGACATGTTCAAGGAAGCTCTCTCAAGCAATTTGCTCATCTGTCTGAAGAATTCTCTGTGGCGAAGAACCACCTCCGTAAGGCTCGGGAGGAGCTAGATCGGATGGCGGGGAGGTCTGGAGGTCAAGAAAGAACAATACCATATGGACACAACACTCTCCAAAGCTTCACCGCCAGAGTATGGTTCCAAGAAGAGGAAAGACTCGAGCCGATCTCGGGGGAATTATTGAACATACTCGCGGCAAGGTTGTTAAAGATGTTTGAAAAAGAAGATAATTGCGGCCATGAAAGAGATTGAAGCTACTGAGAAGCTTAAATTCAAGAAGGTGGAGAAGCCAATCTACACTCAGGTTTCAGAGGAAACAATGCAGGAAGTTGCTATGGAGAAACTGAGTGGTAGAGGAAGGATTGGGACAAGCCAGGCTGGTGCTGAATTGCCCAACAAGAGAAAGGCCGTGGTGATAGAAGAGCCTGAGGGCAAAAGAGCAAAGACTTCTAAGCCAGTTCAGAGGAAATTGATGCTAGGTACTGAAGATTCTGAAGTTGAGCCAAAGAAGAAAGTCTTCAATACCAGAAGCGCTCTGAAAACACTCCAGATTGAACAAGCGAAGAAAATTGTCATTCGCTTTTACGTGTACCAAAGATCGAAAAAAGAAGGTTGAAGAAGAGCAGAAAAGAAGGAGTGGGTTCAAAAAGTTCGCAAGCAAGAGGAGAGGGAGCACAAAAGCACAGAAATGGTCGCATGTTGACAAATGGATGCCAGTCCATCTCAACGATGCGTGGGAAGAAATCAAGAGAACCTTCTGGTTCTACTATGATGTGCTCAGAGAATGGAGAGTGGAGAGCTCAGATCCAAATGTGGCTTTCATCGACTATCTCCTGACCTTCTATCCAAAATATCTTCAAGGATGGATAAATCTTGCGGATGAAGGAAAGGTGCAAATAACCGCCCCTGGTCCATATGTGTACCCTCCTCCCAGGCTGGAGAATGGCTGTGTAAATGAGAAAGTCATTTCTCAGGAAATATCTCAGTACGCCACTCAGTTAGGTCTGACAGGGAACAATCCTGATATCATCAAAGAAAGAGATGCACTGAAAAGAAGATATTACGGAATGTTCAACCTTGAAGTCCCTGCTGATGAGGTGGAAGAGCCGAACTGAAGAGCCGAACTGAAGAGCCGAACTGAAGAGCTGAACTGAAGAGCAGAATGAAGACTCAGAAAATGAAGACTCAGAAGATTGATGTAATCCTTTATTTTTTTGTCTTTTTTAATTTTGTTTGATAAGATTCATTGTAACTTGTAACAGTCTACCTATCATCAATGAAAACTTATCATTTATGCTCAAAAGATAATATCTCATTATCTTATTTACATGTCTTTTAATTTTGTGTTGGGAAATGAATTTAATAAAGAAGGATTTTGATTAGATCTCAAAACCCCTGAGTATGACATGTTCAGGATAATCTTGATAGATGAGTCAAGGTTCAGTTTTAGAGTGTCAGAGGATGTTATCTCGCACCGTATAGTAGTTCGCAGATATAGAACGAAGTTAGAAATCAAGACTCAGTAAGTTTCTGAAGACTCGGTATGAAACTGAGAATCTGAAGGCTCAGAGAATCTGAAAAACTCAGAGAATACTGAAGGCACAGTAATTACTGAAGACTCGGTAATATACTGAAAGCTCAGTATATCCTGAATGTTCCGAGGCACTGATGCTGAGGAATATAGCCGTTGGAATCCAGCTGACGTGGACCAACGAGAGGAAGACAACCAGCCTGGAAAAGCTGCAGAACTTACAGAGAATAGTATGGATTTGAATGTGATTCTCTCCAACGGTAACATTCAAATCCACACTATAAATACAAGATCTTCCATCAAATTAAGTGTGGAGATTATGCAAAAGATGCTACAGAGCCAAGAGCGTTATTGTCAAGCATTCCCACCCTAGAACACAAATTTGTAGATATACAAATATATTCAAAGAGTGTTCTAGAACCCAACCTAAGCAACCCACGATGTATCTTAAGCTTAGAGAGATTTTCCCAACCTTAGCATTGAGGCTAAACCATTGTAAGGGAAAATCTCACCATAGTTGGAGACAATACCAAACCCAAACCCCATTCTCGTAAGAGATGAATAGTGGTGAAGTGAGGTAGTTGTTAGGCAATCCCGAGTGAGGGTGATAAGTCCCGAAGGAGTGTGAACTCGTTAAACATCTAAGAGGCGAGCCCGAGAGGGTGATAAGTCCAGTTTGAGTTAGTAAACTATAGAGGTAGTCAGAAAGCTCAAAGTAGAAAGGTTAGTAAACTACAGAGGTAGTCAGAAAGCCTTAGGAAGTGTTTGAAGGAATTTCCCTAGGAACAGGGAGAGTGGATGTAGGAGCTTGAGTCTCCGAACCACTATACGTTATTGTGTTCTTTACTGCTTTACATTCTTATCTTGTCATACGCATTCGATTATAAGCAAGACACAACACATGAGCTTAAAAGAAAAAAATCTGGAATCACCATTCCTTCACCCCTATTTTTATATGCATCGCCCGCATGTTTTTGCTTCCGCACGCGCAAAATGGTTTTCCATCGGGGCCTATCATTTTGATATGCCTGAATGATTGTCTCTGATATTAATTGATTGAGAAATTAAGTATTTGGTGATGAATCCTTTGAGAGATTCATTACTGAAGAAATTGTTGTGAGAATCTCTGTATAGAAATTGTTGGGAGATTAATTGTTAAGAGACTCATTATTTATGGGGGAAATTGTTGAAAATAAAACCAATCTTGTAATAGGATAAACTGAAACCTGAGTTTAGGTTAAATGTTTGTAACAAGATAGGTTTTGGCATCATCAAAAAGGGGGAAATTGTTGGGATATGAATTTAATAAAGATATGATTTTGATTAGATCCCAAAACCCTGAGTATGACATGTTCAGAATAATCTTGATAGTTGAGTCAGGATTTAGTTTTAGAGTATTCAGGATGTTATCTGCAAAATGTATAGTCAGCAGATATAGATCGGGGTTAGGATCCAAGATTACGAAGAACTCGATGAAGTTTCAAGAAACCGGTTTTGATGTGAAATCGAAGTTTCAAGTTTCGATAAATAAGAGATATCTTTGAAAACTCGATGAAATCGAGATATCAAGACTCTCGATGAAAATCCGAGGAATCAAGACTTAGCATGAAGACTCGATATATCGGACCAAGACATCCAGAAGACTCGTAAGACTCGTAAGACCCGAAGACTCAAAAGACTCAAGACTCCTAAGACTCAAGACACGTAAGATGTAAGATCAAGAATCAAGATCAAGAATACCAAGGCGCACAAAAATCATGAAGAGTCGGTAATGTCTTCAATGCTCAAGATAAACCCTCGAATGTTCCGAGGCATTTGAACATATCTATCCGAAGGATGCAATCTCGGTAAGATCGCGATTCCTTAGAAAAATAGATATTTGCCAAGACATTCAAATGCGCACAAAAGGAACTAAGACAAAAGTGTTGTTAAGGTTATATCACCGTAGATTATAACCAAAAGAGCCGTTGAGTTGTCTACCTTTAACTGGAGACAAAAGTCAAAAAGGAGGAAGACAAAGAGTGCACCATACAGACACTCACAACGACAGTCACGAAAAGATGTCAGAAGTACTAAGTTCCAGACTGCAAAAAGTGAAGACCGGCTACATGAAAGGCTATTGCCTAAAACGTGTTAGGGAGTGTCAAACCCTAAATATAGCCGTTTCTCACATACCATAAGAGGAAACTCACGAAGCTATCTCTCCAACGGATAGTTTTTCAAGAGTAACCTTGGTGTATGCCTATAAATACTTGTGACCTTCTTCATTGAAAGGTTACGGGAAATTTGTAAGCAACTCAAGAGCTCAAACTTATTATTGCAAGTTGAAGCACTCGAAAAACTGAGAATTTTCCAAGTGCTTTAAATCGAAGAGAGCTCATTCCACTAAGCCTAGCTTGATAAGATATATCCAAAGCTTAGTCGAGATATCCTAGCCTTTGCATTGTTCTTTATTGTAAAGGATATCTCATCCTAGTTGGAAACCAACCAAGAAACCCCAAACCCTTTGTAAGGTAGTTTGAGTGTGATTGTTGGTGAGATTGGAGTTGTAAAGAGTGAGTAAACTACATTGAGGTAGTCAGAAAGCTCTAGAGAAGAAGTGAGTAATCTATCTTGGATAGACAGAAAGCTTGTGTGAGTTTTGAGTTAGTAAACTACGTAGGGTAGTCGAAAAGCTCAAAATTAGAAAGGTTAGTAAACTACGTAGGTAGTCGAAAAGCCTTAGGAAGTGATTAGTGAATTTCTCTGAAAAGATCAGGGAGAGTGGACGTAGGAGCTTGAGTCTCTGAACCACTATAATTTGATGTGTTCTTTGCTTTCTGTTTTGCTCGATTTATATGCTGCATTACTTTGTTTTGAAAGCATATTTTCTCTGATATTTCAGTTGGAATCAATCCATTGAAAGTTGCATATAAATTGAATCACAACCTAATCACTATTCCATTAAAGGAAGGTTTTCAGCAAAAGCTTAAAACGAGTATAAACTAAGGGCCAACCATTCCAAGACATCCGAGTAGCTTTAAAACAGATAGTTACCAAACCGAACTTACTCTTCCGAGGGTTCAATGAAGTTAGTTATCGATCCAAGCAACTCGGGATCTCTGGCTTCGTGGACTCGGTTGGGATTATCCGAGGTATCCGAAAAGCAAACTTCGATCACTTTGCCTCGGATAGACTTTTGACTCGAGAGCGATTTGTGCTTCTCATGACCAAATCATCAGGACAACCTGACCCAAGCTGACCTCAGTAAGAAAAGTTTTAAAAACACTGAACACGTGTATTCCCCCCCATACACGTGTAAGACTCGTTTGCACTGGGACCAACACTTACTATATTTTACTTTTTTCCTCAACCCCTCCTCAACTCGTCATTTATTTCTCATATTACTGCCGAATGTTTGTAGACGCCGTAACAAATATATTGAAATACACAAGATCCAGAATTATTTCCGAAGGAGGAATTTGACAGTTTTGAAAGAGAGAGTATCAATCATCTAGGGGTGATTCGGCAGGGTATATAATTTCATATTGTGGTGGTGTTTGCATTCTCATCTCAAAGGTGTAAAAACATTTTTTTGAGAATGTGGTGTGGCCCAATTTTTTTAAAAAAAAACATATTTCTACACTTAAAGTAGTGTTTGCAAACATAGCATGTGTATCATATCAAAAAAAAAAAATTATATATAAATTGCATATTGAAATCATATTGAAATTTTCATACCGAATATATTTAAAATAATTTACCATACCAAAAATTTTAATATACTAAAAAGAATCAATATTATTGTTATCTTCGATATGATAAGTGCAATATAGGTTACAACCCCGTCTCTCCAACGAACATTTTTGTCTTCATTTGAGCACTGAGTGTTGGGGCCTAAACTACTAGTACAACTTTTTGTGATTACACTTTTGATCAGTTCCAACTTTTGTTGTCATGATTTCAGAAAGCCACAAGATTTTGATTTTTTTTTATTTTTTTTTTGTGGTTTCATTTAGTGCACCTTTGCTTATAGGTATAGGGGAATCGGACAATTTTGAAAGAGAACATATTTTTGTCTGAATAATCGATATTTTTTCATACAATATATATTTTTTAAAGGCAAAATATAGAGTGAACAAGTTTCACGAATCTGTAAAACTGGTTAAGATGATTTATATTACTAAAGGATATTAGTTTTAATAATTTAATGATACGTCTTTTACTACATAAAAAGTGTTACAGTGTTAACGGAAGTGTTACTACATAACACTGAAGAACATAACTTATATAATAATAGAAGTATTAATAGTGATAACGAAAGTGTATGACTTACATTTTTATATTACAAAATGATATTAATCGAGATAACTAGAAAATCATGCCTGTAAATATGGAACAAATTTCACAATAAACCTGCTCAAAAAAAAATTGAACCCTAAAATTTGTAAAAAATATTTATTCGATCAAAAAATTCATTGGCAATATAGAAAGGCAGGTCTATTAACATTTATTGCATCGATAATAAGCAATTCATGTATCTACCATGAAGATGAATCAAGAACAAAATCCAAATAGCAAATTAAGCATACAGAACAAAACACAAACATCTATAGACACTTCATCTGCCTATAATCTCATATTCTGATCATCCAAATACTATCTACACAAAATCAAATGAAAATCCAGCATAAAAATGAACTAATAATAAGCCTTGACATTCTTTTCAAAACTATCAGGAGACCTCAAGATGCAGGGCTCAGCATCAATAAGCATCTTGATGACTTCTTTCATACTCGGCCTCAGATTCGGAAGCTTAGACGTGCACAGAGTCGCGATCTTTAACACCTTGATCATGTCATCTTGAACTAACTCAGTCACTACCTTGTTATCAAGAACTTTGACCACATTCTCTCTGTTGTTGAGACGAGTCGACACCCAATACACCAAGTCTTTACCTTCCCCGTACTCCTCGTCTATTGGTCTTTTTCCCGTCACTAGCTCGAGCAATACCACTCCGAAGCTGTATACGTCGCTTTTCTCTGTGATTTTAAGTGAGTAGGCCATCTCTACATTGAAAAAAGAAGAATTTAGTCCTATGTAAAAATCGATCTATGTTAAAGTGAGATTAGTTTTTTGGTTCCTGTAAGTTGCCCTATTTCGGTTCCAGTCCTAACAACTTTAAAGAATTGAAAATAGTCATGTACCATACAATTTTTCGTCATTTTTGGTCCTGTAACTGTCTGTAGAAGGTGAAATATCTGGTTGACCAATCAGACTCTGTCACGCCAGCATCAAGCGGATGTTTCACCTTCTACGGTCGGTTATCGAACCAAAATGTCAAAAATTGAAAGTTATAGAACTATTTTCAATTCGTTAAAGACGATAAAACATAACTTATTAAATCGAAATAAGGGAAATTTACAGGACTAAAAAAAAAATTCGGGCTCTGTATCAAAAAAACGTATAAGTTCAACTTTTGAACTAACCGGGTGCTATGTAGCCATGAGTCCCGGCAAAACAACTCATCTCCGAACCCATCGGAGAAGATTGATCCGCAACTTTCGCAACACCAAAATCGGCAATCTTCGCCTCGTAATCCTCATCGAGCAATATGTTTGTCGACTTGATGTCCCTATGAACAATAGGAGGGTTGCAATTATGATGCAGATACGCGATCCCTTTAGCAGAACCGAGCGCGATTCTATACCTTTGGAACCAATCCAGCTCAGCCTTACCACCCTTGATCTCTCTATGAAGTGCTTGTGACAAATTCCCATTAGACATGTACTCAAAAACCAAGTAATTTGCACCTTCTCTCATCAAACAAGCATAAAGCTTCACTATATTCCTATGCCTAATCATGCCAAGAATGTCCATCTCTGCTGCCATACCATTTCCTTTCCATAGCTGTTTCACGGCAACGGATTCACACCCTTTCTTCAAATCGAGACGATAGACTTTCCCCGTGCTTCCACTACCCACCAAATTATCCTCATCTATATCACATATTTCATCAACATCAATATCCAATTGTTGGAAGCTCTCAATTTTCCACGTTGAATGTGTGGCTTTCTCATCTCCGAGCTGCTTTTCATCTTCGCTACGCTTGAAGTTTCTGTAGCTAACGACCAGCAGTCCACACAGGAGAAAAACGAGAACAATGAGCACGATACAGATCATAACTAATCGACTCTTCTTGTGACCAATTTGCCTTTCACAACGACTCAAACTCGAGTTTCTGTTGCTGTCATTTTCATCATGACAAAGACCCTTGTTCCCGGAAAGTGCTTTATCACCCGCAACTGTGAGAAAGTAAGGCGGGACGATCCCTGAGAGACGATTGTTCGAAAGATCGACAGACGAGAACTTCAGCTTATCAAAACCTCTTGGGATTGATCCGGTTAGCCTGTTTCTTGAGAGGTTCAAAGAGTTCAACGAGGCCATCTTCGATAAGCTGATAGGAATGCCACCACTTAGAAAATTTGAGGCAAGGTTTATGTCCACCAATCTTGGACAATTCGCCAATTCTGAAGGGATTGGGCCCGTCAATGCATTTAATTCCAAATGCAACGAGTTAATCTGCTCCAATTCACCGAGCTCAGATGGAATACAACCGGAAAACGCGTTATTGTTCATATAAATTCTCTCGAGCTGTGTAAGCTTGCCAAGCTCTTTGGGGACCTCACCGGAGAACCTATTGTTTGACAGCATTAGCTCGTTCAATTGGAACGAGCCCTCAATGTTAGGAGATACCCCTCCGGTGAAACCATTGTCGCTGAAATCAATGACCTGTATGTTCGGTAGGGCCCACATGCCATTTGGGATCGTCCCAACAAGCTCGTTTTTGCTGACCCTCAGCCTCATCAAAGGCTTACAGTCACTATAAGTATCAGGGAACACCCCAGAAAAGCTGTTATCCAAAGCAAGCAAATTCTGCAGATTCCCATTCTTGCATAAGTACTTAGGGAAAGGGCCTGTGAACTTATTCTCAGATATGTCGATGATATTTAATGGCGAAAATCGCCCCAGATCTTGAGGGAATTCCCCTGTGAAGCTGTTCTTATAGATGGAGAAGTCAGTGAGATACTTCATATCACCAAATGCAGGCGGGATTTCGCCCGAGAAGTTGTTCTTAAACAAATGAAAAACTGTCAAATTCTTCAGATTTCCAAGCTCGTGAGGGATTTCGCCATACATAATGTTATTAGAAACATCAAACTCTTGCAGAAGAGTCAGATTCGATAGCCCAACTGGGAGTTCACCTGTCAAATTGTTGTTATACAGCTCAATCTTGAATAGATTCGTCAACTTGCTTATCAAAGGAGGAAACTTCCCAACAATCTTATTATTGCATAAATCCAATGTCCCTAATCCTTCCAATTCAAAGATAGATTCAGGAATCAATCCACTCAGATTTGAACCAGCCAAATAAAGCCAATACAACTTCTTCAAATTCCCAATACTCTCAGGAACTTTTCCTTCATCATAATCATTATCACCAAGGCCTAATGAGACCAAATTAGTCAAATTGACAACCCAACTCGGGAAAGCCCCAGAAAATGAGTTATCCGACAAATCGAGGGCCTCAAGCTTTGTGAGGTTTGAAAGATTAGGAACACTTCCATTCATATAGTTATCAGAAACATTCAACACTTTGAGGTTTACACACTTGGTTAGATCACTTGGAAGAGGGCCCGATATCGTGTTCGATGTTATAACCAGAGAAGTGAGATTTTGCAGAACAGAAAGTGATGGAGATAACACACCTGATAAGGACTTATTGTCAAGTGAGATTTCAGTGACTAAACCAGATTCTTGATCACACACAACCCCATAGAATTTGCAAGGAGAATCTGCATCTGAATCTGAATCTTTCCATGATTGCAAGAAGCTTAAGGGATCATTGATTTGTTTCTTGAATTCTAGCAAAGCTTCTGTTTCTATTCTTAGGCACGTGGATATCTGGGAATCAGATAAAAGGATCAGTAAAATGGTTAGGATTTGGAGGGAAAGGAATCTGGACAGTGTGGCCATTTTGAGGTTTGGAAGGGGTAAAAGAGTCTATTCACAAGGTGAGACAAATCCAGGCTGGACTCTATTATTGCCATGGGTACCCATTCCTAGCTCAGCAGTCAATACAACAAACAGCAGTAGACATAAGCTCTGCACCAAATAAATGGGGCTACATTAAGAAATTGAATTTAAAATTCTGTTCCCAGTAACTATAATTATTTTAGTGATTAATTTTGAATAAATAAATACTAACATACGAAAATAGATGAGAGAGAAGCTAATGTTATGATGTCAATTTGTAATTAATTATGGTTTGTAATCAAGAGAAAGAATCTTCCTTTAAAGCAACTCAAATGGACAAGGAACAAGTTACTGTTCTTCAAGAACTAACAAGAAGCTATCAAGAATCTTGAACCTTAACCAATTTTAGTGAAATTCAAGAATGAATAACAAAATTCATCACAAAATCCCTATTATTAAGGCCCATATTAACAAGAATCGAGAATCACTCGAACATATACAGAGAGAGAGAGAGAGAGAGAGAGAGAGGAATCATGCAACAAAAGCAGAAAAAGCAAACAAAATCACCTGAAATACCAGAGTGCAGCAAATTCAAAATTTCTGGGCTCAAGATTTGCAAAAAAATTAAGAAAAATGCAATCTTTATTCTTAAAACTATTTCTAATCAATCTGTAGAAAGTACAAGGTAAATCCCAGAAAGCGAAAAAGCAGAAAAGGCAAAAGGGAGTGTCTGAAAACCTGAGAGTCTTGGAAAATCACAAGTTTCCCGCTTAAGGAAAGAAGCAATTTGTTGAGAATTAATGGGATTTATTTAGGTTCATGGAATGTGAAAGATGAGTGGAGGTAAATGATGAGAGAATAGACAAAAACAGGGGCGAGAGAAGATAAAGGGGTGTCATCGTGCACATTTCTTTTACACATTACTAAGTGATAATGGAACAATATCTGAGATCACACTGTTTATGGTGGATAAAAACGACAAATAAATTGTTTGAATTGTTTACATTTTAGCCCCTCTAAAGTTTGGTAAGTGTTGTAAGGTACATCTCAAGTCTCAACTATTGCGAAAATAAAGGTTACTATGATTTCAAATAAAAAAATAATGGAAAGAAAACTTTCCAATATAAAGTCATACAAAAAATTACAACCAGATACAAAGTGCAGAATATTTGAACTAAAATATTGTACCTGATTGTTATTTGTATTCAAATCTTGTATTTAGTTGTAATTTTTCCAAAAAATAATTTGATAACGAATGTATTAAAAATAGGGTACATTGCAGTAGGTACACCGCGCATTATGTTATCTATTTTTTTTTAAATATACAATATATTCATTAAAATATATAATTTATTTACACTAAATATGTAATTTATTTCACGAACACAAGTTACACGTTTCAATATAAATAAATTAAATATTTTATTACAATAATTTATATATTTTACTTTGAAGTGCACAGTGTAACCTTATGCAAAAAAAACTCACTCTTAAAAATATATTGTGACGGTGATAAAGATAATGATAACGATGTATATCTAGAAGTGTTATTTGTACCGCAAATTATCTTCTAATTTTAGACGAGGTTAAAGACTTTCATCTTCAAAGCTTATTTTGGATGGTAGGGTCCTCTAATGCGATAGGGTGATAGCTCATGAGTTAGCCTATTTTGAAAAGTTTAATCCTAATTGTAACTAATTTTTAATAAACCTTTCAAAAAAAAAAAAAAACTAATTTTTAATAACCATTATCTCGGAGCAAGTATTGAACGTTTTCCAACTTCTTCTAGACTCATTTGGATGAGGAGAATTTAAAATAAATGATTTAAAAAATAATAAATGTAAAAATATATATATTTTAAATTATGAATTGTCAAGAGATAAAAAAGAAGGAAAAATATCTAGTGAAGAGGGAAGAGAGATGGAAGAGGTAGAGTTTGAAATGACATGGATATGGTGAGGATTTGAAATCCTCCATTTTAAGCTAAATTCAAATTTAAGTATTTGTAAATTCATTTAACTCAAATGGAAAGAGTAGTGATTTATGTGTGAAATCCACAGATTACAAATTCATACATCCAAATGGAGCCTAAATAAAATTATTAAAACTTTTTCTAATTTTATTTAGTGAACTTTAGCTTAAAATCAGTCAATATTCATCTATGAATTTTATTAAAACAACATATTATTATAAAAAAAAAAATCTCTGAGAAACAAAAAAGTTTCGTGTTAATAGTGCACATATCAAAAGAAGGTTATTCACAATGTTTGAAGACTCGACCTCACAATGAGGGTTATCATAATTATGAGAAATCTTAGAAAATATATGTGCCATAGTATTGACATTTATTCGAATCCAACTCGCCAAAATAGTTTGAACTGAAATAAAATCCAACTCGCCAAAATAGTTTGAACTAAAACAATTTTCTAAAACTTGACGGTTATATAATACATGAATAACGGAATTGTCTATTTATAACAATCACATTCCTGAAAATAATTGAAGATCCAATTCATCTACGCTAGAAACTCGTCATCCAGATCATATTAATAATTTGCACTATTTCGAAAAATAAAATAAAAAATATATACTATATGATTTGCTAACTACATTATGTTCCATAAAAGTATTCACTTTTGTTATTTGAGAATATTCAATGGATAATTTTTGCTGATATGCAAAAGCTTGTAGTCTTGTACATTACATGCTACAGACCTTTAAATCATGAATGACAAGGACGAATCCATATTTTTTTTATTACAAGGGCATAAAAAAATACAAATATAAATTACAAATTTTTTTGTAAAACTTGTTTCATACTATAAAATTGATATCATTACACTTATAAATTAATATCATTACTTTTATAAACTAACTAATATATGTAGTATTTAATGTTATGATATTAGTTTATTTATAAGTGTAAAAGTATACTTTGATAAGTGTTATAATATTAGTTTATAGTATAAATTTCTAAAATGCACTATGAATATACGGTGCACTTAGATATTGGTTCGATTCCCCTATTTCATTTTTCGTATTCTATTGGTGTTCCACCCTACTGAATGTTTAACACATTGACCCAAAATATGGTGTGATGGTCCCGGTGGGAAAACCTATTTTGCGCATGCGGAAGCAAAACGTTTCATTTTCGGTGCATATAAAACAGGGGTGAGGGCAGAGTGTTTCCAATTTTTCCTTTTTAAGCTCATGTGTGTTGTTTTGCTTATAATCAAATGCATATGACAAGTATAAACATAAAGCGAAAAGAACACAAAGAAGATATAGTGGTTCGACAACCGGTCCCTACATCCACTCTCCCTCTCTAGGGAAATTCCTTCAATCAGGACTTATCACCCTCCACACGATTGCTTATAGATATTTAATGAGCTCACACTCGAACTGGACTTATAACCCTCTCTCGGGTTCGCCTCGGGACTTATCACCCTCCACGGGATTGCCTACAGATGTTTAACGAGTTCACACTCCAACGGGACTTATCACTCGGGATTGCCTACAGATGTTTAACGAGTTCACACTCCAACGGGACTTATCACCCTCACTCGGGATTGCCTAACAACTACCTCACTTCACCATGGGGTTTGGTTTTGGTGTTGTCTCCAACTATGGTGAGATTTTCCCTTACAATGGTTTAGCCTCAATGCTAAGGTTGGGAAAATCTCTCTAAACTTAAGATACATCGTGGGTAGCTTAGGTTGGGTTCTAGAACACTCTTTGAATATATTTGTATATCTACAGACTTGTGTTCTAGGGTGGGAATGCTTTGACTATAACGCTCTTGGCTCTGTAGCATTTTGTGCATAATCTCCACGCATCCACACTTAATTTGATGGAAGATCTTGTATTTATAGTGTGGATTTGAATGTTACCGTTGGAGAGAATCACATTCAAATCCATACTATTCTCTGTAAGTTCTGCAGCTTTTCCAGGCTGGTTGTCTTCCTCTCGTTGGTCCACGTCAGCTGGATTCCAACGGCTATATTCCTCAGCTTCAGTGCCTCGGAACATTCGGGATATCTTGAGCATTCAAGACATTCTTGAAGTCTGATGATTCTTGTGCCTTGATATTCTCTGAGTCTTCAGGTTCTCTGAGCTTTTAGATTCTCGGAGTCTTCAGATTCTCTGAGTCTTCAGGTTCCTCCGAGCCTTCAGATTCTCTGAGTCTTCAGATTCTCTGAGTCTTCAGGTTCCTCTGAGCCTTCAGGTTCTCTGAGTCTTCAGGTTCCTCTGAGCCTTCAGTTCTCCGCCCTTGATTCTCGGTTTCATCTTGAGTCTTGAAATCTAACTTTTTCTATATCTGCCGAATTATACGGTCTGCAGATAACATCCCTAACACTCTAAAAAGCGAACCTTGACTCATCTATCAAGATTATCCCGAACATGTCATACTCGGGGTTTTTGGGATCTAATCAAAATCCTCTTTATTAAATTCATTTCCCAACAATTTCCTCCTTTTTGATGATGCCAAAACCATCTTGTTACAACACTCTTAACCTATACTCAGGTTTCAGTTTTTTCTATTACAAGAATGGTAAATCTCTTAATAATCAATTCAGCAATGAATTTCCCAACAATTTCATCACCAAATAACAATAATCAGGCATATCAAATATAAAGACATGTAAAAAGATAATGAGGTATTATCTTTGAGCATAAAGATAAAGTTTCATTGATGTATGATAGTCTATTACGGTTCTAATGAACTTATCAAAAGATAAAGACAAAAACATAAAGAATTACTGTGTCTTGATCTTGGTCTTGATCTTTTATCTTCCGCTTTCGGCTCGGCCTCAGTCTCTATCGAGCTCTCAGTGTTTTCAATAACATACTGAGTCTCATGTCTCTTGATTCAACGGACCTTGTCTGATCAGGCATACTGACACTCAGGTCTCTCTTTACTTATCGAGTCTCGAGCAGTTTTCTTTCTTGAGTCTCGGATCGGTTTTTACTTTATCGAGTCTCGGTCTCACTGAGTCTCAGATCACTTTTACACACGCTATCTGATTTCTTCTTTGTTTGATCGGATACATCTTCAGATCAACATATCGAAATAGCATCTCGTAAAATACATCATATCGAGTTAGCATATCGGGTTTATCATATCTGATCTCGATCACGTCTGATCTCGATCAGTCTCATCTGCTCATCTTCATATCTGATCTCGATCACGTCTGATCTTGATCAGTCTCTTTTGCTCATCTTCTGATCTGCAACCTTTTATTCTGATTTGCTGGCTTTAGCTTTTCTTTTCTTCTGAATTTTTGCATACTCATCGATTGACTCTGAACTCATCTAACTCATTCGATCTCGATCGGTCTAAATCTGCTGACCTCGTCGATCTCAATCATCTACTTTTGATTCCGTGAGTTCCCCTCAATTTGTTCTTTTCGTTCCCCCTCAACTTGTTATCTCAAATTTTCTTGAATAACACAAGTTGATGATGTTTTTAGCATAGAACTAAAATATCCCAACAATTTCTCAATTGATAAAGACGCCAAAACATCGTAATATATATGCAATTTTAAAAAACGGGTTTTCTTTAAAAAAGATCTGCTCAGTGGTCACTCAAAATTAGTGAACTTTTGAACTCCCGCTCGATACCAATTGATGGTATCGGATCGGAGACAGTTTTAAAATAGATGCTGCTTTCGAGCGATCACTTTGAAGATAGTGATCTGTTGAGTACTAACTCGATACCAATTGTTGGTATCGGATCGAGACGTTTTTAAAATAGATCACCAAAGCGATCACTTTGAAAATAGTGATCTGTTGAGTACCGCTTTCGATACCAATTGATGGTATCGGATCGAGACGGTTTTTTAAAATAGATTCGCTTTCGGTGATCACTTTGAAAATAGTGATCTGTTGAGTACCTGCTCTGATACCAATTGATGGTATCAGATCAGAGACAGGTTTTAAAATAGATCTGCTCAGGCGATCACTTTGAAAATAGTGATCTGTTGAGTACCTGCTCTGATACCAATTGTTGGTATCAGATCAGAGACAGGTTTTAAAATAGATCAGCTCAGGCGATCACTTTGAAAATAGTGATCTGTTGAGTACCTGCTCTGATACCAATTGATGGTCCCGGTGGGAAAACCTATTTTGCGCGTGCGGAAGCAAAACGTTTCATTTTCGGTGCATATAAAACAGGGGTGAGGGCAGAGTGTTTCCAATTTTTCCTTTTTAAGCTCATGTGTGTTGTTTTGCTTATAATCAAATGCATATGACAAGTATAAACATAAAGCAGTAAAGAACACAGCAGTATATAGTGGTTCGGACAACCAGTCCTACATCCACTCTCCCTCTCTAGGGAAATTCCTTCAACGGGACTTATCACCCTCCACGGGATTGCCTATAGATATTTACCGAGCTCACACTCGAACTGGACTTATAACCCTCTCTCGGGTTCGCCTCGGGACTTATCACCCTCCACGGGATTGCCTACAGATGTTTAACGAGTTCACACTCCAACGGGACTTATCACCCTCACTCGGGATTGCCTAACAACTACCTCACTTCACCATGGGGTTTGGTTTTGGTGTTGTCTCCAACTATGGTGAGATTTTCCCTTACAATGGTTTAGCCTCAATGCTAAGGTTGGGAAAATCTCTCTAAGCTTAAGATACATCGTGGGTAGCTTAGGTTGGGTTCTAGAACACTCTTTGAATATATTTGTATATCTACAGACTTGTGTTCTAGGGTGAGAATGCTTTGACTATAACGCTCTTGGCTTTGTAGCATTTTGTGCATAATCTCCACGCATCCACACTTAATTTGATGGAAGATCTTGTATTTATAGTGTGGATTTGAATGTTACCGTTGGAGAGAATCACATTCAAATCCATACTATTCTCTGTAAGTTCTGCAGCTTTTCCAGGCTGGTTGTCTTCCTCTCGTTGGTCCACGTCAGCTGGATTCCAACGGCTATATTCCTCAGCTTCAGTGCCTCGGAACATTCAGGATATACTGAGCATTCAGTACATTACTGAGTCTACAGTAATTACCGTGCCTTCAGTATTCTCTGAGTCTTCAGGTTCTCTGAGCTTTTAGATTCTCGGAGTCTTCAGATTCTCTGAGTCTTCAGGTTCCTCTGAGCCTTCAGATTCTCTGAGTCTTCAGATTCTCTGAGCCTTCAGGTTCCTCTGAGCCTTCAGATTCTCAGTTTCATACTGAGTCTTCAGAATCTAACCTGTTCTATATCTGCCGACTATACACGGTGCAGATAACATCCTGAACACTCTAAAACTGAACCTTGACTCATCTATCAAGATTATCCTGAACATGTCATACTCAGGGGTTTTGGGATCTAATCAAAATCCTCTTTATTAAATTCATTTCCCAACATGGTGGTTCGTTGGATAATTTTTATTATTCTACGTGTCATCCATCTATATTATAGAATACAAAGTGAAATATCAATTATGAAATAGGTGATCTCATTCCCTTGAACGCACATGAGACCCACTTATACATTTTTCTGATCAAATATTTCTTTTAATCTTTTGTCTACTATGGTAGGTAATATCATATTTTATCTTATATATACTAATTGAGAATCAGTCTTCACCATTCTAAATTACTATAATTCAAAATGTACAAAGTCTTGTATGCATCGAGTGCACCATACAATTTAAGTATATTTTTAAAACATGTAATTTATTTAACGCAACGTTAAATTTATTTATCCTGAAATATTCCAATTTTCTAGTGAAAACAAATTGAACGTTTTCAAAAACACTCTTAAATTGCACGGTGCACCTTGTGCACAGGAGCTACACTCTTCAAAGAGTGGGTCTTATGTGTATCTGGGTGCACTGTGCACTCATAGTGCATTTTAAAAACGTGCAATTATACAAAACAAAAGCGTGCAATTATTCCAAACAGAAGCATGCAACTATGTTCCCATATTAACAATTATATTTTTCTATGTAAATAAGTCGCACTTTTCATCATAACAAGTTGCACGTTTATAAAATGCATTATAAGTGTACGGTGCACCCGGATGCATAAGACCTAGACCTCTTCAAAATACATAAATTTATACGCAATGGATGTATTTATGTTATACTAATTTATAATCTAAATCTTTGATCCTAGCCTTTCAACAAATTTTCTAGAGTGAAAAATTACCTACCATATTTATAATTTTTATAATAAAAAAAATATTATATAATTAATTTTAAATTAAATATTTATGATATTTATTTAATTTGATTCATTTAATTATTTATAATCACGTTTTATTGTTAAAATATATATTTTTTATAATTATATAGCATGTTAATTTTTAAGAATACCAAATAATATTTATAATAGAATTTTATTTTCACTCACGTAATACACATAGTTATGCTTTAAGTAATTCTATTAATTGCCTACTATACCCCAAAATGAAAATCCCGTAATATTGGAAATCAAGTACGACTATAATTATTAAGTGTAATAGTTCAAGTGGTTAGAACTCAATTACTCGAGACCTCAAAATTTTAGATTCAAGACACGAAAAAGAAATATTTATTATCTCTTGTGGTATATCCTCCACTTGTGGAGTTGTGATTTCGAAGTCTTTGGTTCAAGACACGGAAAATGAATATTTATTCCCTCTTGTGTATGTCCCCCACTTGTGGAGTTGTGGTTTTGATTGTCAGTTTCGATCTACAATGAGATGAAATAATGTTGTCATGTACATGATGGTAGAAGAATTATTATAATTGATTACTTTAAAAAAAAAAGTATAATTATAATTTTATTTTTGGAAAAATTGCAACTAGATACAAGATTTGAGTACAAATAATAACCAGGTACAAAGTGCAGAAAATTTGATACTTTAGTTTAAATTTTTTACAATTTATATCTGGTTGTAATTTTTTGGGTGATTTTGCACTGAAAAGTTTTTTTTTTTTTTCGCCAACACATTCAAGCATAACTCAGATGACATTTCAGGGGCTTCATTGAAATATATATATTTTATAGGACTGTACTGCAATCATCTAAAAAATAGGTAAATAAGTAAAAAGTTTTTTAACATTTCCAATCATTGAGCTCATTAGTCTTGATGAAATATAAAAAGTCTTGATGACTGATGAAGGCCTTAACTTCTTTTTATTAATTAATAAGATGGGGTTAGATGGAATGACATATAATACAAAGACAAAGTCTAAGTATGAAAATTTGTATATATGAAAAAAAAATTATTTACAAATAAATTATGTATATGGTGAAGGTAAGATTAATTAGAGTGGTTCATGATTCAGTTGACCCGAATAAGTCATGATTTAAAGTTCATTATTTAATATTTAGTGTGTAGATGGTTCACCCGACCCGAATAAATCATGATTTATGACAATTTTATAATTTTTCATACATAAAAATTTTCATACTAGACCTACTCTGATACAAATTATGACAGATGCCTCATTAGTGGTCCGTCTCACATGTTTATTTGTTTTTATCATTTTGCATGCATAGTCACTGAATTTTAAATTAATAAATCAATTTATTATGTGCTCCATAAATCTTAAATCGAGTTTGATCAGTTAAGCAACAACTATATTGAGCTCGAATTTATTCAATAACAAATTATCATATGCACTATATGCACCAATAGAATTGGTGTATTTAATTTTAAGAGTTCTTTTTTTCAATTTTTTTTAGTTTTAGGTTTTTTTTTTTTCAATTTCAGTTTATTTTAACTTTAATTTCAGTTTTAGATTTTTTTTTTCTCGACCCTGACCCAAATCCGGCCGAAGTGGTTTATGGTTCACTCGGCCCAAGTGAATCATGGTTCATCCTGTCCGAATGGTTCATATATGATTTATGCTTCATTGTTTAGGGGTTAGGATTTAGAGTGCGTAGTTCATCTAAATTAAAATTGAATTAAATTACAAATGCAATTAGTGCACAGGAGAGTAACTCTTATTCTCTTATATTAATGGAGTTAAAAAATGATTTAAAATTTATACTCTCTCCGTCCCAATCTTAACCACTTGGTTATTGTATGCTTGGAGTTTAAAAAAGAGTTGTTTATTAATATTTTATGTGATAAAATGATAAAGTGTTGAGGGTAGAAGGGAGAATTCAATTTTATTAAAAAATAGAATAATATTTATTAAATGTGATAAAGTGATAAAATGCTGAGGGTATGAGAGGGTAGCATATGATAAATAAGTGTGTGTTTGAAGAATGTGACTTAAAATGAGTATTTTCATTTAAGAAAAAATGTAGTTAAAAACGAAATAATATAGTTAAGATTGGAACGAATGGATACCTTTTTAATCAATTCAAGAATAATCATGAAATAAACAGTTGACTAGGTCAATCCAAATAATTGGTGCATGGTACGAAAATTAAGACTTCCTTAATTATTTGATGTGACGTCACTCTGTACCAAAAGCAACTTGATCATGTACTCAGTGCAGAGCGTGTGCTCCACTTAAATGAATGCACCTAGAATCAATTTTTTTATGCTACTAGTACTATTTTTTTAATGACATTTCTCACATTTACATGCAATATTAATAAAATGAATATGATAAGTCTTTCCTTAATTATTAAACAGGTAATTTAGACAAGAATTAAAACATCACCGAACCAAGTCAACCAACATCGATCCACACATTTGAATTTGAAGGTTTGTGAATGAATTTAAATTTATTTTAATGTGGAAAAAAATTAAATTATTTCATTTTAAATACTTTTTATATTTTAATGGTAACACAATTTTTTTTTTTTTTTTGTCAGGCGAAAATTATATTAAAAATTGTCAAAGATATAAGGTATACCTTTTGACAAAGAAACAGTGTACATTTTACCTATGAAAAGAGTTTAAAGAAGAGTTTACAATGGGCATGCAAGCCATGAATTAAAACTAGAAGTCGGAAAGTTAATCTCCTAGTTGTAAAACTCTGCTCCACCATTCGACTAACATCTAGTGCCGCCACTTGAATGATTATAATATTTCTCCATTTTCCAAATATTATTATATTTCTCCATTTTCAAATGATGCAGATCCAAGAGCTAATTGCATACGAGCTGCCCCATTTGCTATTAAATAAATCATAGTGCATGTGGAAGTGAACACAATTTAATGTATTGAGATGAAGCGTGTTTTAAATATAAATATGACTTAATTGCGAATACAAACATCATCTTTACATAAATTATAATTTTAAGTTAAACTTTTGAATTTTGACAAATAAATCATCACTTTTTTTTGCAATTTCAACTTCGAGCAGTTTGCACCCTTGCCCGAAAGATGATGTGTACAAATATATACACAATCATCATCATAGTGAGTATCCACAACAATAAATAATTATAAACATAATAAATAATAATTTAAAAATAAATTAAGTATTATAAATAACTCAAATAAAAATCAAAAATTATTTTCTTCTAATAAAATCAAAACTAGAAACCAACCTAAATAAATAATATTCAAAATCACAATTATAATTAAAAATGTCATTATTAAAACTTAACACAAATGTCATTTGCCCCCGAGTAACACAATATCAAATAAATAGATAAATAAAAAAAATCTAGAAAACTAAGCTTAATGAATATTTGCCCCCAATACATGTTTCTGGCTACCCTCCCCAACCCATGTTTCTGGGGCAACGGTGGGATGGTGGAGTAGGGCAGCGGCGAAGACAACATGAGGTTGAAGATGAAATAATTTTGGTGTAATTGAATTTTGAAATTTTTTTACAGAACTAATTTTTTTTTAGGAGGAAGATGTGAAGAGGGTGAATATTTAATTTTAAATTTTGCATTTTAATTATTTTATTTGTACATGTTTTATTTCATTCTTTTAATTTCTATTTTGTTTTAATTCATTTTCAAAAGTTTCATTCTAAATTTTTTATTATTATATATACTACATATTTTTTAAATTTTTTAACTTTAATACTTTATATAATATTAATTTATTTTTTAATTTTATTTATTATGTTAATAAATATTTATTGATGTGGATGCTTACTGGGCTAATGATGATGCATTTTTTCTACACACCAACTTTCGGACAAATGGGCAAACTACCCGAAGTTGAAATTGCAAAAAAGAATAAAATTGATGATTTATTTGCAAAAATTAAAAATTTTATATTAAATTGCAATTTGTAAAAAGATGGTGATTTTATTCGCAATTAAGCCTATAAATATTCATGCATAATTTAAAATGACAAAAAATAATGATAGAAAATTATATTGGATGATGATATATATAAGACGAATTTCATTTACTTTTTTTTAGCGCAAAAATGTTTAGCTCATGGTATTGCAAAGACAACAAGTGTAAGATTGTCCATCCACAAAGTTCGGAGGGTCAGTCCAACAAAATGAGCTTCCATAATGAATAGAAGATCTCGCAAATTCGTGAGCTAAAATATTATATTTGATACATGGGTAGTTTCTTAATTGGATGACCTAAAATTTGCAGTCCAAATCTTAATTTTGCTAAATTACATTCCTTATATAAATAAAAGGAGAATTTCAAAACAATCTCTTAACAAACCCTAATTCGGGCAAAAACAATAAAAGGGTAAATATAAGTAGTGGTCCATTTTATAAAGCATATAAAACAATTGAATAATCTTAGGACTGATTTGACATCTGAGTTTTGTAACAACATTTTTCTAGTATAATCATGGAACTTTGATAAAGGAATCTTTATTTAGTATTCTGCCACTTCTTGCTTTACACCACCAATCAAACACATTGTTTATCTAAATTGTATTTGGACAGGAGAATTTAAAGGATGATGATTTATTTACAATAAATTGTGTAATTATTTTTTTATATTAGTAATTATATGGTTCAGTGTAAATAAATTGTATTTTTCAGTATTATAAATCATATATTTTTAAGACATACTATGAGTGTACGATGCACATGAATACATATAAGATTTGGTCGAATTTAAGAATGAATTTGACGTTTATAGTGGCAATTTTGTTAATTATAGTTTGGGTTGAAAAGATTTATTTAAAATAGTACTCCCTCCGTCTCAATCGTTAAAGAACTCTTTTTATTTTTTTTTGTTCCAATCTTTAAGAATTATTTCCTAAAATGGACATGCTTATTTTTTCACTTTATCACATAAAATATTAATAAACATTTTTTTTACCCCCAACTACCCATCACTTTATCACATAAAATATTAATAAACAATTCTTTCTATCCCTAACATTTTATCACTATTCTCATAAATCCTTATGAACAGTAAGACTTACTTAAAGAATGAGACGAGGTAGTATGATTTTAAGGCCACAAATTATATAATATACAAGCGATGAGAATCCATTTCATGTATTTTTATCTTTAGATCGAGTGGTGTTAACGCTGACATTAAAGAAATTACTTTCATATGTAAACACATAAATTAATTGGTTTGATATTAATACTGAAAGTTGTATATTAAAGTATGATTTAAATTAATAATATGTGTTATGTGTATCTATCCGCTGTAATATATATAATCAATCTGCCAAACAAATCTTTGTCGGTTGACTACTTATTTCATGCACAATTCACAACTTCTCGCCATATTGCGAAGTCTAATTTGTTTGTGAATTTTTTTTGGGACAAACTCCTAATTTCACTTTGTCAATCAATGTTGCCATTCTAATTATATTTAATTTTTCTGTTAAGAAAATTTACATTTGTTACAGTTTTATTATTTTTTAACCACTATAAAATTATTAATTTTAAAAGAAGTCAATCTCTGGTGAAATTTTTTTACAGTATGAAATTGATACAATTACATTTATAAACTAATATTATACTGATCAATTGATACTATTATACTTTTAAACTAATATCCATAATATTTATATGTATGTCAATGTTATGGTACTAGTTTATAAGAATAACGATATCAATAAACAAATGTTATGATATCAGTATGGATTCAATTTCGTAGTGGATTTTTTTTTTAAAAGGTAATATAATCTTGATCGTTTGATTTAAAATGTTTATGGAAAAACTGCTAGTCAATCGGTGGATATACATATGGTTACGTTTTTTCAAAATTAGTAATAAAAAGCAAACTTTGGATTGCTACGTCTAGATTATGATGAAATTAGTAAACAGGTGTTTTTAGTGCACCTACATGACCATTGTGATAGGTCAAGATAATTTTTGTTTGGAAATATTATGAAAGTTGTCGTGATGTAAGATGACAATTAGTAGCTACTTTTATCGATTTCTCATCTATCTTTTTCTCCTTTCAATTTGGTAATGCAACTTCTTGAACTAGGAATGTTAGTTGAGAAATTGTTTTTTCGGGAATCTGTGTATTTGATCTATTCTTTTTCGAAACCAGATACTACTAAGAGAGAAAGAGGGGGAAGAAAAAAGTGGCAGTAGACTCAATATTGCCAAGAATATTGAATACTTAATTACATTTCTATTTGCTCTTTTGAACTGTTTTTGTAAACTTGTGTTTTACACAGACTAATAATACTTCTGACATGCGTTTAAATCTATTTGGCAGGCTTGTATCAAATATGCAGTAAATTAGTAAATAAGATGTTGGGAAATAGGTATTTTTATCCAAAATCCATAACAAAAAAAGTTTTTTAACCATATCTCACTGCCCCTAAGATGTTTCTTGACTTCTTCTTATCTCATTTCATGATATAAAAAAAAATTGTATACCAAATGAGCCTGATTGCCAGAATGATTAGGGAAAAAACATTAAAAGGCCAGAATACTGAAATTAATAGCATTAATAACAGGGAACTCTAGTGCATATTGAAATATATGAACTTTTTTATTCCTCATGGCTGTTTAATTATGTTTTCCTTGCAATTTAAAAAGGAGATTTGGAGACATTTATATATTAGTTATATTTAAAAGGAGAATCCTTGTTGCTTGTGCTGCCACTACAATGATTTAGCACTAGTAGTCGGAGTGACATTATTTTTCTGTCCTATCTGTATTTAAAATTTTTAACTGTCTTATTTGTAATATGTTGCTACATAACATAATGTTGCATATTATTTACCAGGAGGCCATCGAATCACTGAAATCATTATGTATGAAATATATATACTCAATGACATTTGAGGTGAGTGTGAAATGTGAAAGTGGAAAATGAAGGGAGGAGGTTGCCCTCGTTGAGATATACTCAATTATGTTAACTCGTAATATCCTTTGCTCTATTTGATAGGGGTTTGCAACAAATTACAGAAGACGAACCACTAGTGACTTTGGTTGATGACTTAGAGCCCGTTTGACACAACTTATAAGCTCTTTAAAATATTTAATAAGTTCTTTAATTTTGTTTGGTAAAATAAAATGTTTAGCATTTTATAAGATTTAAAAAAAAAGCCTCTTTAGAGCTTATAAGCTCCAAAATTCAACCCAATCCGTCCCGTTTTCTGCGAAATAAAATTATTTTCGAAATAAAAATTTTATTTTCGAAAAAAATTTCAGAAAAAAAATTATTAAAAAAAAGTATTTTCAGAAAAAAAAAATTTGACAAAAAAATTCAGAAAAAAAATATTATTTTCGAAAAAAAAAAAATTTTCGAAAAAAAAAATATTTTAAAAAAATATTTTCGAAAAAAAAAAATTCAGAAAAAAAATTATTTTCGAAAAAAAAAATTACTTTCAAAAAAAAATTTATATATAAAAATTATATTAAAAATTAAAAATTATTAAAGAACTTATAAGTTGTATTAGCCAAACACTTTAACAACTTATAAACTACTTAAAAATTACATCTTATAAGCTCTTAAAACAACTTATAAGATGTTATAGCTTATAAGATGTTTAAAATAAATTTAGCCAGACGAGCCCTTAAGCAATGCAAGGCCACAAGTATGAGACCCTATTGGTGAGTTTGGAATTGGATCAGAAGCAGTTTTCTGTAATCATCAGAAGCAGTTTCAAGATCCAGCGCTAGGAGTAAGATCACCCAACCAGTGGTGATGGTGATTTTTAGGATTTGATCTTTTATGTAATGATCGAGAGAATGATAATTACTCTTTGTATTTTACTCGTGATTTCTATAATTAATTGTTTATGTATTTGATTATGACAGTTAGTTATTTTAGATATGCACTTAATTTTGGAGCTATATATTTGATTAGCATGATTATATATTTGTATTTTTGTATGTTTATGTTATTTTGATTGATTATAATAGGTATTTTAATATGACATAAAATATTCAAAAAAATTCTTTAAAAAATCCAATGAGAAAATACCGTTGGAATTGGCATTGAATTTTATATAGGATAATTTTCCACTATTGAAAATTCCATTGGCATAACGTCTGTTATTCTATTAGAATTGATGTCGGAATTTGCAATCAACATTTTTCCAATTGATGAAATTCCAATGTCCAAAATCCGTAGGAAAATGTTCCAACGAAAAAATACCGTTGGAATTGGTGTCGGAATCTATGTTGGATAAGAATTCCAACAATTGAAAATTCCAACGTTGCAATCCGTTGGAATATATTGTTGGAATTTTTTTTCCAATGAAATTTTCACTAATTATTGTTGGAATTTTGCAATTCCAACATGCACTTTTCCAAAGGTCGGATTTCTATTGGAATTACCGTTGGAATCAATGATTCCAAAGGAAAAAAACCCCAATTTACGTTGGAATTTCGTCATTGGAATTTCACTGTGTTTCTTGTAGTACATCTAGTCATTTTATGGACTTGTCATTTTCTTTTAAAGCATCTAATTATGGACTTGTCATATTATTAACTCGGGCCCCGCTTGGTATGGATAGAGAATAGTAGTGGCAATGGTCGGGTATCATTGAAGGGTTAATTACTAATTATTATTGATTGTATTGTTATTGCTTGATAAAAACATCAACAATGGATATCATGTGAGGTAGGATGAGTGAATGAAAATAAAAAAACTAATTATTATTATTATTATGGGTGGAGGAAATTGAAAATCTTGTTACTCACCGATAAAAAATATCGATTTTTACAAATTTTTATATATCGAAAAATATTTTGGTATACCGGATATATGAAAATTTGAAAGTAAAAACCTCGGCATACCGAAAATTTTGGTATACCAATTTTCTTTGTGATTTAATAATCAAAATTTTTTTTTTTCAGATCGAAAATTTGATGACTGATAACGAACATGGCGATAAAATTTTTCTTATGCCGATTACCCACTCATTATTACCCTACAACCATCAATAAAAGTTATCTTATTACCTCCCTCAACCAAGAAAATTAAAAATTAAACAATTAGTGAAGGTCCACAAAATATCATAAGATTGCTAAAATGGAGATATAAATGTGTGATTAATGATAATATAATAAATTTGCTTTGTACGGTGGGATTACTAATGCATGTCATTTCCTAACCAACTAGATAACCAATTTTATTTTTTTTTATCGGACAAAGTTAATTATTAGTAGTTAGTACACCAAGCACCCAAACATTTCATAAATTCACCAAGCCTCCTTATAACTCCCATACTTCAATTGCTCCTCAAAGGAAATCGAACTTAGTCTCCCACTAATTGAGGAAAAGGCCAGAAATTGAAATTAGAATCAGATAACCAAATATATTAATTATCAAAATATTGTAACGTGACGTCAAAGCCAACCAAACATATAGGTGGTGTTTGTTTTCAGCCGGGGAGGTCCATATGGGGGATGGGCCTCCCCCCGTCCCGCCCATTTTTTGGATTTTCACATCCCATCCTCCATCCAAATACACATCCACACCTATTATACATCTATACCTTAAAACTATTACATCACTACTTTTCTTACACCAACTCATTCTCTCTCATACTTTTCTTACAACAATTCATTATCTCTCTTACTTTTCTTACACTTTTCTTTCATACAATCATTATCATACTAACTAACAATAATAAAATAATACATCATCATAATAAAAAATTATTTATTTGACATAAAGCTACATCCATCTCTATTACATCCAACCCCAAACAAACAATGAATTACTATTCACAGGATTTTCCTCATCCACCTTTTTCCCCATCCATCCATCTCAAGCTCAAAACAAACATACGTTTATATTTGAGGTTACTATTCATTTATTTTATTTTATACCATCACTTTTCTTAACAAACTTTGTAGGTGTCAAAATATTTTAATAAATGACTTCAGGGTCTGATAAATTAGGTGTGATTGATTATCAAAATTTCGAGTTAAATATTTTTTGCATATGTTTCATCGGTCAAGTCCACAGCATAAAATTATCTTATATGAATTACATTTCTTATAAAATTTTGCAAAATATATATGGCAATTAGCAATTTTCTAATAAGTAAAAAAAAGGAAAAGGACAAAATGTCAGTGTCCAAGCAATCAACTTGCTTCGGTCTTTCTTGTAAAAAATAAAATACTCCATTAAAAATATAAAAACTTTGCTTCGGGTTTTTAAAGGCCCTGGCCCACGATGGATTAAAATAAAAATTCCAAGATCTCGTATATTTCATCTTGTCTTCTGCAATAATTTATCTGATTGATTAACGGTTTAATTCAATTAATAATACTCCCTCTCCTAAATATATAGACTTATTTGACTTTTCACACAGATTAAAAAATTATATTGAAAAAGTAAATTAAACAAGTCAAATTTCTATTATATCCCTATTTAATGATTGTTATAGTTTACAATATAATTAATGCATAAATTTATATTAATAAATTAATTAAAAAAGTTATTTTATATAGAAACAAGTCTATATATTTGGACATCTATAAAAGAAAAATAAGCTTATATAATTGGGACGGAGAGATTATATTTTGTGTAACAAATAGGTGTATTTGGCTGCCAGCTACTTCGAACCTTCTATTTTAAAATTTTAAAAAGGCGTAAATGAGTTAAGTCATTCTTAAATTATTCCGATTCTCACTCGAGTCTGAATTGAAAGTGGGTTATTTCATTTGCTAATGATGAGCTTTTCTTTAATAGTTAAACTTTAATCAAAGTTGAATAAAAATTACACGCTACATAACTAATGCATATAAATTTTTTGCCAAAATGAAAATTTTACTTTTTCTCACAAATATATACTCGTATGGTAAATCTATATACAGAATACATGATATATCTAGGACCATTATATTAAATCAATAAAATTGCATTAAT
The DNA here is from genome assembly GCA_037126765.1 of Stenogyne calaminthoides. Taxonomy (NCBI): domain Eukaryota; kingdom Viridiplantae; phylum Streptophyta; class Magnoliopsida; order Lamiales; family Lamiaceae; genus Stenogyne; species Stenogyne calaminthoides. The sequence goes on along the minus strand of JBBCBC010000017.1, from coordinate 4,675,736 downwards.
TATTAAAACATTATAATCAACACGCCAAAAAATAAAAGAGGAATAAAATAATTTGTAAAGTAAATGAAATAAATAAGCATGGATTACTAGAAACTGATTATGGGCTTGAATAGACCCATCAGTACAAATTAAATGGAGGACAATTTCATTAAATTCAGATCCAACATTCAATTATTTCATTTGACAATGTCTGTGGTGTGAATCCACCCATTTTACATCCAACTCAAATTGAATTGCCAAATCTTTATCTAACCCCACGCGTTATAATATCATCCTCGTCGGTTTCGTAAAATGTAGTAATATGTATCACTTTAATTTATTTATTTTTTGAAAAAGTAATGCATATTACCTAAAAAAAATGATAATATTTATATTGAAAAGTGATACCGATCTTAACACAATTTTTTTTCAGATTTTTAACTGTTCACCTAAAAAAGGTACTCAATATGTTGGCTTCCGCAAGTTGCGAGTTTATTATGGTTTAGACCGCATTTAGAAAAAGATTAAAAATTTGTGTGAAATTTTTTATGAATCTCATTCTATATATCTCGATTTCTTGATCGTAGATATTTTTTCAATGCGGATGAAAAGACAAACAAAGCTTTTGAATTTCAGCAAAAATGGATAGAAATTTAATGCAATTATCACTTTGATTCTTGTAATAAAAGAAAACATCTGCATCAATTATTAGAAAATTGATTTTATTGTCTATGCTTTTCGAGGAACTTGTGTGGAATCTGGTAATTATGTTTCTGTCGTTTGTTGTTTGGCGCTTTGAGAAATTATACATAATTTGATTTTTCTATGATATACGATTGGACAATACTTGAGTTTTTTTCACTTTTAGTCCCACAGCACACACCTCCTCACACTTTTGGTCCCAAAGCTTACATTTTTGGTCTCAAAGCCGAAAATTTTGACACTTTTAATCCCAAATCGCGCGTCCTGTGGGACCAAAAGTATAAGCTTTTGAGACCAAAAGTATTAAAAATTTCAGTTTTGGGACCAAAAGTGTCAAAATTTTTGGTTTTGGGACCAAAAGTGTGAAGAGACGTGTCCTGTGGGACCAAAAGTGCTATAAACTTGACAATACCTAATAGTATTTTAACACGTTGCACCACAAATTTAATGTATTGTACAGTGCAATACATTAATACAATTAGTATAACACCCTAATGCACTGTTGGGATGTCCGGAAATTACCCATAATTTGATGGTGTTAATTGAAGAAAAATGTGATGTATGACCAGCTTGAGTTTTTTAAAGTGTGCGGCAAAATTTTACGAAAAGCCCAAATGAATTTTCATGATTTGTTACAAGGCCTTCAATTATTATGCAATAGCCCATAATATAATAATTTTTCCCAAAAAAAACAAAACCCATATAGCCCAAACACATAAGGTCATATCCGTCTTTTCGGCCCTGTTTACAATATCCCGACACCTATTCCCATTCTCCCCACACAAACAACTGACAAATAGAACAATAGAACTCCACTTCAATTAGGGCAAAATCAAATTGCCACAACCTAACCCACTTCAAAAATTAATAATTCAATGCCTCATATATGCCCTCAGGATTTCAATGTTTTACATCTTCACCTCCATACGTAAACCCAATTTTATCTCGTTTATGAATTCGTGTATGTATAGCTGTTTATGTATACACACTGATACATACGTACGTACCCAGATCTCACAAATTCTACGCAGAACCCGGTTTTTTCGAGGTAATTGTTTCTTCCTCGCTCTCAACTTGCAGTAAACCCGTTTCGTACCGGACCCGAATTGGGCGTTTATCCTCCAACTGGAATTCGGTTACTTAGTAGCAATTTGATTGTGCAAGCTCATATTAATTGGTGTGTGCGCATTTGTGATTTGATGGTTTTCTTCAACTGTTGAGCTTTCAATTGTTAATTTTTATGTTATTATGAAGTTCATTTTGTGGTTTATTCTTCGTTTTGTAGATAGCTACTCGGAATTTGGGGCTGACATTTGATACCTATTTGTGCATTTTGTGTAAATTAGGGTGATAATTTGAATTTGTGGCAATTTTGGCTGCAGTTTGGAGTTTTGGGCATATAATGGTAGTTTCCTGGTGAAATCTTGCATTGTGTTTGTGTAGAGGATAAAAGATGGGTTTTGAAAATATGAGTATGGTGGTTTAAATGAATGGAGCAAATGGCTGAACAGGGCTTAACAACAATATCCGATGCGAATGTAACTGTTGCTTTGGCCAATCACTTGTCTGAAGATGTATTTACCCCGATTTCTAATACGAACACAAGTGTTACTTTGGCTAGTCAAGCTCTCTCGATTGGACAGGAGTTCCCGGATGTTGATACTTGTAGGAGAACCCTTAAAGACATTGCCATAGCCTTACATTTCGAGATTCGAATAGTGAAATCCGATAGGACTAGGTTCATAGCCAAGTGTTCTAAAGAGGGTTGTCCATGGCGTATCCATGTAGCAAAATGCCCCGGTGTCCCCACATTTACGATTAGAACCCTTCAAGGTGATCACACATGTGAAGGTGTCCAGAATCTTCACCATCAGCAGGCTTCTGTAGGTTGGGTTGCTCGTTCTGTTGAATCCCGTATAAGGGATAACCCACAGTATAAACCGAAGGAGATTTTGCAAGATATTCGAGATCAACATGGGGTTGCTGTTTCGTATATGCAGGCATGGAGGGGGAAAGAACGTAGTATGGCTGCTCTTCATGGAACTTATGAGGAAGGTTTTAAGCTTCTTCCTGCTTATTGTGAACAGATTAGGAAGACTAATCCTGGTAGCATTGCGTCCGTTGTTGCTACTGGACAAGACAATTCTTTTCAACGGTTATTTGTGTCTTATCGTGCTGCAATTTACGGGTTTATAAATGCTTGTCGTCCACTTTTGGAGCTGGACCGAGTTCATCTGAAAGGGAAGTATTTAGGGACGTTGTTTTGTGCTTCTGCTGTCGATGCTGACGATGCTCTGTTCCCATTGGCAATAGCCGTCGTTGATGTTGAAAGTTGCGAGAATTGGATGTGGTTCATGTCTGAACTCCGGAAGCTTCTAGGAGTTAACACGGATAATATGCCCCGTCTCACGATTCTTTCTGAGAGATCAGTCGGGATGGTGGAAGCCGTTGAGACGCATTTCCCTAGCGCGTTTCATGGATTTTGCTTACGGTACATCAGCGAGAACTTTCGTGATACTTTTAAAAACTCGAAGCTGGTCAACATATTCTGGAACGCCGTTTATGCCCTCACGACGGCTGAATTCGAAAGTAAAGTATCCGAGATGGTGCAGATTTCAGAAGCCGTATTGCCTTGGTTTCACGTTTTCAACCCCCAGCTGTGGGCCGTCGCGTATTTTGAAGGGGTACGGTACGGTCATTTCACGTTAACTGGTACGGAATTATTATACAATTGGGCATTGGAATGCCACGAGCTCCCCGTCGTACAAATGATGGAGCACATTCGTCACCAGTTAACGTTGTGGTTCAATGACCGTCGTAATTTGGGCTTGAGATTGAACTCGATTCTCGTCCCATCAGCCGAGAAACGAATTTCCGAAGCTATAGCCGACGCTCGTTGCTACAAAGTGCTTCGTGCAAACGAAGTTGAATTCGAGATTGTTTCAACAGAACGCACAAACATTGTGGACATAAGGAGTCGAGTCTGCTCGTGCAGAAGGTGGCAGCTGTACGGTCTGCCATGCGCCCATGCCGCTGCTGCCCTCATCTCGTGTGGGCAAAATAGTCATTTGTTTGCTGAGCCGTGTTTCACCGTCCAAAGTTATTGTGAAACGTACTCGCAGATGATTTACCCGATTCCTGATAAGGGCCTCTGGAAGGAACCGGGTGAGGGGGCTGAAGGTGGTGGGGGGGCTAAAGTGGATATCACGATTCGTCCGCCTAAGACCCGGAGGCCCCCAGGTCGACCCAAGAAGAAGGTTCTGCGGATAGAGAGTTTGAAACGCCCGAAACGAGTGGTGCAATGCGGTAGGTGCCATATGCTTGGGCATTCTCAGAAGAAATGCACATTGCCAATGTGATGGTTTTTCAGGTTTCTCTTTGATGAGTCTACATGTTAGGGTTCAGTGGTACATGTTGCTGTGATTATTGTACTTATATGTTAACTGTAGCATTTAGTCACCTTATGAAGTTATGTCCTCATTTTTCCTGTTAATTATTCAAATATATATATCTGCTGTTGATCGAGTCTGATTTAGATGGTGTCGTCTCATCTGCTCGACTATCGTCCATAGAACGATTCGTGTGGATCAGATGAGACGAGACGAGGAACGACCCTGATTGTCGAGTGAGTGGTAGATTTCAAAGTCGACCAGAATTTAGTCCAGTTCTCTCTTGATACGTTCCTCAAATTCCGTTTAGTGACATGAAATTGAGCAGTTGATTCGCGACAAATCGGAAAAATTGAGTGTTATCATATCATATGATTGTTATGATAAATAAAACAGCCATAGATTAGGTCGTCTCAAATTCGGAGTTAATTTTGTGTCAAAGCTGATAATACCACAAGAAGAAAAACAACAGAAAGTTGTCAACACTTTTTTATTCGATAATCTTATCTAACTCCTGACTGTCTTTCTCCGAATACTCATCTACTCTACAATTTACACACTTATTTTTTTTTATCTTATCCATTTTGGCATTTTTGTGAACAAAAAAATGCACTAATCTAATAAAGTAGAATCGCCCCCTAGTTTTATAAAATTTCTATTTCAAATTCTAAAAGTATTATAGAGAATTATTTATGATATTTTAATATTTAAATTTTAATTATTTATTTTTAAAAAATATTATGGTCTTTCATATAATTTATGAGATTAATTTACAACTCAATCATCAATTATTTAATTTTTAATCTGACTCATCCAGTTTATTATTTTTTGTGATAAAAACAATGCACTAATTCTTTTTTCCTTTATTTTAATAAATCAGATCTGCAGTTTGCTCTTTATTTTGTTTGTTCTCAAAATTTGTGATGTTTTCGGCATTTTTCCTTTTTAAAAAATAAACAGATTTGATTTTTCATATATATTGAATTCATCTTTTGCTAATTTTTTTATATTTTTTTTGAGGTTTAAGAAAATGGGGATCTATGGTTCCTTTTTCAAAACTTCTCGGTTTAATTTTGAATATTCGGTGAAGATCTCAGTGTTTTGACCCGGCGGTTTGGCGATTTGGTTGCAGCCGCCGCATATAGCGGGGTGAATTAGGTTTGAATGAGTTAGGTATGTTTAAATTAGTAAAGGGTAAAGTAGTCTTTTTATGTGTAATTTTTTTTGTTAAAATTTTTGGAGGTGTATTTACTAATTCTGGCGGTGCTAATAACCTTGGCCTTTGCCTATTATATTTCTCTCTCGCTTAACATTTTCAGTTGTCCAGTTTCGCGTCTAGTTTCCTCTCTTCGGTGTTTGCACGGCCGCCGGCGGTCTTCGCCGCTTCTGAACAGCTGAGCTTGTGCTTTAAGTTTGCCGTCGTATAATATTTCGTTAATTTATATTTTCTTCCAATATAATCTGTGGCTGGAACTTTGAGTGGAAGATATGGTGGTGGTGGCTTCTGGAACGAATGTATTCGCCAAGGAAATGGCTATCAGAAAACGAATTGCCAACATGTACGTCCAATTTTATCCATGTATGTATGTATTGGTTTTAGATGTAGAGGTAGATTTCGATTTAGTGTTTCCCCTTTTCTTTTAGGTTGATTATTGAAAGGTGTTTGATTTAGTGATTTATAGTGACGAATGCTCTTTTAAGCTAGGTTTTACTTGATTGAGGTTTTGTTCTCAATTTGTTTTATGTGATTGGGGATAATATATTTTGGTAATATGAGCTTAGAGTTTTGATTATAACTGTGTTCAGGATCAAAGGTAACACGAATTCTGGGAATGCATCTTGCCTGGACTTCTACAATTGTTAATTAGCAGGACAAACTGTGCTTTGAAGCACATACTCTAGAATTTCACAATCTTCTTGAAATAGGAATATTTGTGATAAAGCAATATGTGAGAACAGGTTAATTTGGTTTATCTTCTAGGTTGTTGATAGTTACACTTATTTCACGTTCTCAATCCTCCTTTGTTTACTTTAGTGTGTTTGATAATTGATATCACAAATTCATTCAAGCTACCATTCTCTTTTGATTTTCAGATATAATAAAAGAGAAGAGGATTTCCCGTCGTTAAGGGAGTATAATGATTACTTGGAAGAGGTAGAGGATATGAGTAAGTATAACTAATGAATTATTAGGTACACTTTTATATTAGCATTTGATTGAAAAATGTGTTTGCTTGCAGTAGTTAATTTAGTTGATGGAATAGATGTTCCTGCTATTGAAGCAAGAATTGCTCAGTATCAGAGAGAAAATGCTGAACAAATCATGAATGCTCAAGCTCGCAAGGTGTTCTAGTTTTGAGCTAAAAAAGGCCCCTTTATACACTGTCATGATTTCATTTTTATCGTTTCCGTCACTTACCTTGTGTTTCTATGACTGTGTAGGCTGAGGAATACGCAGCTGCTTTGGCAGCTAGCAAGGGACAACTTCCGCAGACGGGTCTTGATTTTGTGAGTTATCTTATAATCTCAACAATTTTCGCTTTTAGATCTTTACTTTAATTGATTATACAGTTTCTGTCCAATGCCTTAACTCTCCCTCTCAGTCATTGTCTAAAAATCTAATTTGTGGCTCTATCTATTTTGTTTATACTTTATACTATTGTGTTCGTACTTTATAACTGATATATCATCATACTGGAAGGGGAGAAGACAACGTAGAGGTGTATGCTAGATAACCCTTCAATAAGATGACTACGTTAGCTTCAACAACTATGTTATGGTGAATGTTATAGCACAAATGAATCTACGTGCTTAACATACTTATTTAGCTAACTTTGGTCCTGTATATTTATATCACTGTCTTCATGTTTGCTGACTGTTAAGGTGGGAGTCGTATGATAAGGTCTTCAATATTCGTATTTTCTTTTTTTTGTTCATTCATGAGATTAACAAGGGGTACTAATTGTATTCAAAAAATATACTAACATGTAAACTTGTAAAGGCAGTTTCACTGATTTAACGGGTTACTAAATGGCCTGTGTCAAGTGAAGCTTGTGCTCTTTTTTTTTTTTTTTTTACAGTGAGCAACTTCAGTTAAATAGGAACAAATATAAATATATATTATAATTGCATACAAATTCAATTGATTAGATTTCTCAAACTTTGGAACTATTTTTCAATATATTCAATCAAATCTAAAGGCCTTTTTATTGTAATATATGTATGATGCAGTCATCAAGCAGCCAAGCAGGGAGCAGCACTGTCCCTCAGGGGCAATATGCGCCGGCAGTTGCTGGAGGTGGGATAGCTCAGCCACGACCGTTGGGCCCACTTGGGTCCGGTGTTGACATGATGGGATTTGAATACGAAGACGAAGAAACAATGAAACTCCGAACAGAAAGAGCTGCAAGGGCTGGTGGATGGAGTGTAGAAATTAGCAAGAAAAGGGCTCTTGAAGAAGCTTTTGCTAGCATTTTGATATGATACTAAATTACTAATACATTTTCTCGACATAATTAACAATTTTGTGCCTCTACACTTGCCTGAGAAGGACCTTTTAGGTATTTCAGAAGAACCGTAACAGACTGTAAAATGCAGGCGATTTTTATTGCGCAATGGATTTGTTGTGTGTATATTCTTCTCAACAAGAGCTTTGTTTTCATTTCGATCAATAGAAGCATCAATTTGTCTGGTTTGGAGAAGAATGAAGATGAGCGTTGGCTTGAAGCGGATGACCAAAGAAAAGGTGCTTACTTTGTACTCTGGATAAAATCAAGTCAAGAGTTTGGATGTACGTTTTTCCTCTAGTTTTTTTTTTCAAGTTCGTAACTAGATTGTATGATTTGTGGTTCATTAAGAAGATTGAAATTTTGAAATTATCAAGTTCAAAGATCGATATATCTACTAATTTAATGATCAACTAAATATCCAAAATAAACCAACAGAAACCTATATTATTATGGGAGAAAAAGAAATATATGTACATACAAAAAAAAAAAAGTTAATGTATGAATTTTGAGGATAGATCGAACACTTTGATGTTCAACTTAACTCGGTTATTGTGTCTTGTTAACCTACATAACACAAGATTATTCGTTACGAAAAAACTACAATTTTATATTTTTTATACATGAAATTGTGTGTATTATACTATTATTTTATAAAGATGAATAAAATTGTAGTATTAAATTTAGGCAAATTCTCCTGTACGCCACATGAATTAATAAAATTGGTGAAATTAAATTTTAGGAGTTCTTTTTTTTAATTTTTTTTAGTTTTTTTTTTTCAATTTCAGTTTTCTTTTAACTTTAATTTCAGATTTAAGTTTGTTTTTTTTGTTTTTTTTTGTTTTACCCGGACTCAAACCCGGCTCGAGTGGTTCATGGTTCACTCGGCCCAAGTGTTTCATGGTTCACCTGGCCCGAATGATTCATATATGATTTAGGGTTCATTGTTTAGGGGTTAGAGTTTAATGAATCATATTTAAATTAAAATAAAATTGAACTACACCAATCTGTGATTGTTGTATTGTCTTGGCAAGATAGGAAAATAACTCTTAAATTTATTGTAATTAAAGAACTTTTATCCATATAAAGACGAGAGAGAGGGAAGGAGGTGAAGATTGAGGATTTTGTGCGAATTGAGAAAATACAATAGAGTTTGGTGCATAATTTTTTTTAAACGCAAGAATTTTGTAGAAGATTTTCCAAAACATTTGGTGGTTTGATGCATTTTTAGAAACATATTAATTTTTTGCATTTGAGAGTGTGACCCTACTCGTGGAGATATTCCATGGTGGATAAGAAGTATTGCTTGCATCATCCATGACAAATTAATTGACAGCTAAAATATGAGAAAAATAATGAAATATAAAAAAAGAGAATCGTGCTTAAAGATATGCAAGCCCCCACATGTGAATTAAGTCACATGCATGTTAGGCCTCACGTGGGATAAAATATAGTAATAGTAGTACATCATATAGAATTAAATTGATGATATATAACTCACCATTTATATCAGCGAATTGATGTAAAAAAATATTCAAAACGCGCAGAGGAGAGAAAATGGTTTGAGAATGATGAGGTTTAGATTTTTATGGGGAGAAGTCTATTTTTACTTTACATAATTTCAGCTGATATGATTTGTATGGTGATAAGACATATCATCAATTTAACACATATGTATAATTCATATGCTGAGTTATACCTATAATTATAAATCCAAAATTCAAGCTGATAAAAAAAATTATAGAAAGTTCAATTTTGTAATATGTCTTGTCAATCATCCACGCCGGAACATTGACAAAAATTTGTGTGAACTGAATGTGAACTTCATTCATTTAAATATTATTGTTTTGTATACACATTATAAAATAACAGTAATAAAATTTACAGTGAACTCTGGTTTCATGAAAGATTTGTTCCAAAATAATTATCTTAATTTTTTTAAAATGCCCCAAAATAAAATGAAAACCATGTGAAGGTGATGATAAAGTTTGAGAATGTTGGTATGGATTATTTGGGAAATTTTTAATGTTTTACACAAGTTTATCTGTATGGAAAATGAGTTTGCAAGACGTATTATCTATTTCATTCCATATGATTCTTAGTACCTGTTTGTAAACTTTACTTTATAAGTAGAATTAATTTTTTTTTTCCTCAAAATATTGTGTTTAACAACTTTTAATAAAAATGTTTTTGAACCATTTCTTATAGGTTCAAAACATGTCCTTGGTAGGTATAAGCATGTGAATGACCTAAATCAAATGTTATTGTAAAGGTAAAGTACTTTTCATAAAATCTATTTTCTTCTTGATTTCTTAAAAGTGGGTCAATATCTTAATTCTCACAGTATTCATGACTTTTTTTCTATTTTTTGTAGTAAAAAGCGCGAATCCTCTCCCCTGCGCTCCCACCCCCAATTCAACAGAATTGTGGAAATAAGAATTATAATTGATTCAATATCCCATTAGTGGAGGACCAAAGGTGTCTAATCTTTACAAAGAGCTAACCCCCACTTTGGAGGGATAAAACTTCCACATCTTGTTCTTGAATCTGGATCCTATATCCTCAGAATAATCTGTCACCCATAAAACCAATTGAAATTTACGCTCATGTTGACAACTTTTCCCTATCTTCAAGTATGGATAAGATCTCCACTTCATTCATGCTGTAGAATAATTCATTCTTTGTTTGTTTTTTCTTCCACTATTTTGTTTCCAGATTTATTAGGTCCCATTTTGATTATCCCTGTTCTTATGCTATCCACAATAATTGCATTCTAATTTTCAAAAAAATAAAAATAATAATTGCATTCTATATATTATTTTATAACTGAATATGCACTGATAAAGCGAAACACGTGAGATATGAAATAAATTGATGGGACTGCATTCTAAATGATGTTGAATTGTAATTGATTTCTCGGATTTAATCATATGTCCGCGGTCAAACTTATATGTTCACTGTTTATAATTTTATGTAACATATCATATATGTAAGTTCTTCACTATCATTTAATTAATTTTTTTAATTAATTCAATATTCTCATTTATATATATATTCTATATTTTACACAATTTTATTAATTATATTAAAAAAAATTATCCGACCTGGATCCAACCCAAACCGAACCCGCCCCAAGTGATTCATGGTTCACGATTTAGGGTTTAGGTTTATATAATTAATGAGAAGATTGAATTAATTAAAGAAACTAATTAAATAATGGTGTGAACTTTGCATATATGGCATGCAACATAAGCGATAAACATATAAATTTGTGTCCACCTGCTGACATATAATAAATCCGTTGGTTTCTAATAAATTTATTTTGATTTTAGTGTAAATGAACTCAATCAACAACCAAATTCAAACTTGTGGACTTTATCTAATATTTAATAACTCTTATATCAATTTAGGATAAATCACGAGTTTGCATTTTATGAGAAAAAAAAAATAACAAGAAACTGTTGGCGGATTCCAGCTCATTTGTAATATATATATATATATATATATTTGGATAATTGAAATGATAAATTATTGAAATAAATAAACTAACATGTACCTCATCTTGAGCAAGTACACATCAACCTTTCAAATTGGGACTGTTAATATTATAAGAAATCCAAAGGATAATTTAAACTTTATACATATAAAAAAAAGTTAGTATGCTGTAAAACTTGTTCACCGTGAAACTGGTTTTTATTTTTTTTATAGACATATTCTTTAGTAATATAAGTCACATCATTCAGTTATCACTACGATACTCTCTGCTATAATATAAATTACACTCTTCACTTTTATGAGTAATACCCTTTATAATAAAAAATCACACTCTTATTAATATAAGTCACACTATTTAACCAATTTCACAATGAAACTTGTTCACACCATACTTTGACATAAAAAAATTGCAAGCAATAGAGGTCCAAAATGATTAAAATTTAAAGACAAAAAACTTATATGAGACGGTCTCATGCATAATACGGGGTATATCTTTAGTACAAACTAGTAATTTCACCCGTGCGATGCACGGTTTATAAATTATACTTCATATGTCCTGCTATAAGTTTTTCCCTTTTCTTTTTTATTCGTCCCACAATAAGTTTCCTGTTTCTATAAATGGAAAAAGTAACTCCACTAACCATAATTTTTATCCTAACTTTTCACACAATATTACAAAGAATGTCACTCACTACTCAACTTATTATTCCACATACATTTTTCCTCTCTTCTAATACCCACAACTACCCTTCATTTTTATTTTTTTATTATTATTTCTTAAACAAAACAACAAAAAGAAACATAAAATTTATACCGGGACGGAGGGAGTATAATTTTATTAATATAATTATGTTATTGTTAATATCTTTTAAATATGGATTGAAGCATATCAAAAGATGGGTCAACATAATAATAATGTGGTGTACCCAAGGATGAAAATATCGCGAAATATTGCGGATATATCGCATTTTTTAACTATGCGATATGGATTTCGCATTTAAATTTTTTCTTACCGTGAACAGTGCAAATATCGCGGATATATCACATAATATCGCAAAAAATCGGGAAATGTCGTGATATTATTACAGATTTTGATATATATTTTTTTAATTTAATTGCACCATGGGTATGGACACTGATCATAGTGATATGTCTCAAGATTTATATGATTTTTGACACATATGCGAGTTCACAGTTTGATTGGAATAATCAAAATGTTTTTCATCGTCCAACTCCTCAAATGTCTTATGAAAGTCAAAATGCGATCAACAAAATATCTGGATCATGACACAATATCCAATTCATGGTGAAGTAGTTGGAAGATATAGGAAAACATATAAATGACATGTGCATAATATATCCATGAAAGATTTTTTAATGTGATGAGTTGATCTGAAAAGATTGTTTGGATAGAGATGTCATTACATCTTCTATTTTTGAACCTTATAGGTCATCATTTAGGTACTAATTATATTTTATCATGTAATTTTAGTCATTTTGTATTGTATTATATATTGTATTGTCAGCTATTTTTTTATGGACAGTACTGTTTATATAGTTTATTGCTAATATTTTTTATTTAAATATGTCATTTTATTGTGATTTTAAATGAAATGTATGCATAATTGTGTGTAATAATAACCTGTAAAATTTCATGTCAAATTTCCAATTTTTTAACATAATTTTCGTCATTTTTTAAATTTTTTTGCGATATCGATATGCGATATCGATATATCCATAAAATTAAGGTTGCGATATTACTTGCGATAACGATATTTTCATCCTTGGGTGTACCAAGCGTCGTATAAAAAAAAATTTTTATATGAATTTATTATTGTAAGAAATTCGTCTTATCTAAAAGTTCAAACTTGTAGAAAAATGTGAAATTAATTATTTGCTTAATTTCTCCAACACTCCCCATCATTTGTGGGCAATCGAACCCAAGACGTGGACATGATTTTGGAGGCTCTGATATCATGAAAGAATTTAGTCTCATTTAAAAGTCCGCACTTATAGAGAGGTGTGAAATTAATTATTTTATTTTATTTTCCTAACAATTATGTCCTACCAAATGAATATAGATAAGATCAAGGAGAACTGCCTTCTTTAATATGTAAACATAAACATCATACTGGAGAAAGTTAATAACATTTTCTTGGAGCAAAACTTGACGATCCGACTTTCTTTCACCCTTATCCTTCGCTTCAACATATGATTTGGATTAAACTTTGAGAGTCTCAAAATACCTCCCAAAGTAAAGAATTGACACGAAAATTGTCTGCTAGTGCGAATACAACGTCTAGCAACTGTGATAAGTGGCACCTTCCATCTTTTTTGTGCAGTCAAATTAAATGTGGTGCGGAGCAATTTAATGATACTATTGAGACATGTATCTGTATGGTTCTTCGGGATGATTTGGTATAGTTTGTATAGAACTATGTTTTTTTTCGGTGTTTTGACAGCTGATGAAGCTGAGATTATCGGGCTCCATGAAGCTCTCTCATGATTAAAAATCTACAATTTCAGAGGGTTGAAGTGGAAATGACGCACATGCGGTTGTCGAGTCTTTCAAAAAAAAAAATACAACTATGATTTTACTACTTTTGGCAACTATGTGGATGTTTGCATCGAGATTATGGGTACTTTTAATTCTTGTCCTTTACGTTTTGTTCCTCGTAGCGCTATTTTTTAGGCACATACAATCGCTAGGACCTCAAGATTTTTTTTGAGCCCCATAATTAGGTCAAACCTTTTTTTTGGATGATCTTCTCAATTTTTTTTGGGAATACTTTAGAATAATTGAATATTTTATAATGGTTAAAAAAAAGCACATGCACTAAACATTGACCTTGCAATAATGGTATAGTATTTATCAATAGATAAATATAAAGAATTAAAAATAGTACTCAAGATTGACATTGCAATAAAAGTTTGTTTATCAATAATGTTTGTATAAGAATAAATAGAGTTCCGCTTAACACACACATATTATCAAACAATTAATTAATCAACATTTGTTGTGAATTATTTAGCTATAATATTTTCTTGTTGATCTTAGCTTGTTTCTCTCGATCATATCTATAAATAAAACGGATGCATTAGATTGCCTAATAAAATTAGAATGTGCCCCACCATTTATTTGCCACACAAATTCTACTTATATACATGATTACATAATTAATTGATGAATATACAATAAAAATAATAAAATATTCATATAATAACTTCATATATGCGCTCAAAAAAATAAAAACTTCATATATTGAATTATTTGTGCAGTATTATTGCAGTTAAAAAGTTGATGTTAAGAATAAATAAACTTGTTTTTAGATTATTCTTTTTGCAAAACCAAAATTATGATCTAAAAAAATCTTGATTGGGCTCAGACATTAATTTATCAAGAACATTAATTCTGCAAACTGAATTTTCTCATTGGGTTAAAATTAAAAACAAATTTTATTGAAATAGTCGAATGAAATAAAAAAAAAAGAACACTTCATTGAATCCTTAGTATTGGAATATACACATAAAATTATCAAAAAAGTATTTTTTAAATTTTTACGAAATAATTTTTTTAATGAACACCGATTTAAAAAATTGAAGATTATGAGGTTCACAAATTTTTTATCAATAAAAAAAATGTAAAAATACATTTTCTTTTTTGGTCAATATCACTCACACAACACGTATAACCATCCGATGAATTTCCTTTGGAAAAAATAGTTTGATTTAGTTGATCCTCTAATCGACATTGAATTTCCTTCCAAAAAAGCAACGTCTCTTGTTTTTCTATCAAAATAAACTATCTGCCTTATAATGTCTCAAGACAAGTTACGATTTTTTTTTTTTTCAATTTTTCTTAAAACAAAATTAAGTTAAAACTATTATCTGTAGATCCGTTGCCAAAACATATGTTTTATCGGTTTGTTCGACTACAGTAAAAATTAACTCTTATCTAGAGTTAATATGTTCAGATCTAGGCAGTTGTATTTTTAACTGTCCATCTCTTGTAGATTCTGTTTTCACAAATGTTGTAGTAGAGTTTGTAATCTCTCATTATCTTCTATTCTCTTAATTGTACAACAATTCTCGGACCTGTTAAAAGTATGAAGGCAATAAGCAGAAAAGTGAAATACCAATATTATGTTTACGTTTGGGTTTCTCGCCGACTTTTCTCGAGCTGGAACTAAACAGCAACAATGGTTGTAAGGAGAATGTAAGAAAAGAATGTTCCCCTATTTTATTTTCTGTTTTATTTTCTTCTATTTGATTTTCCCATTTATTAACAGCGTTTGCCTTTTTCTTTCATTTTTTTCCATTTCCGAATATTTTCAGTTCACTTCTCAGTTCTCAATCGAGACGATCGTATAATTCTACGTGATTTTAGCAGTTTTTGATAAATTTTATTGAATAAAACTAAACTAAAAGGTTGCTGCTTCTACTGTAAAATAATCTTTACATTGTCTATTAAGATATAACTATATATTTATGTTTTTACTTTTTTCAGGAGAGAATGACCCAAGATTACAAAAAAAAACAGTCATTCATTCATAGTCAAAGTCTAACCAAAGTGCATTGAAAGAAAGTAAATGGTATAGAGTAGACATAGGAAAAAAGGTACTTTTGCTGTTAACAAACTCTAATATCATCTTTACATTTGTTAATACAAAAATTATAGGTATATATTATGTTACACTCGAACACATATATACACATACACACGCGCTCACTATATTATACATATATTTAACTGATACCACACCTGAAATCTTGAAAGCGCACTCCAGAGTTCTAATTCTTTGTTTTCGTGTGCAGTTAGTCGGATATGTTGGATTCACAAACCTGAGATTGTAACTAACATCTGCAAATATGAAAGAAAGATTAAGTGCTTAGTATTGGAATATACACATAACGAATAAAATTTTGAAATGTAATGTGCTTGAAAACTAATACTCAACCATCTGGAAAATAGTTTGATTTATGAGTACGGTTTAGGATTTTTATACTATCCAAGAGGAAGTGAAAGGTCACTATATGTAATTTTAAATTTTAAAATTTAAAATGTCACTTTTATTTTATCTATGAATACTCTGTCCAGAGACACTCACATAAAATATTATTTTATTTTTACATATACAAACATGGGCGGCGTATTTAACTATTTATACTTTCAAGATTACAGTGCAGAAAAAAGCAAAAAACATACTGTATAAAACCCTAACGCGCTTTACAGCGATTGTGAGACGATTTCATAATTGGGCGCGTCACTGTTCACTCGCTCAGCAGGTTGTCTTTTCAATTGATCCACTGCCTTTTATATATTTATAGATTATATTCATCCCAATATTTAATATATGTTACGCTTTTATTATCAATAAAGTTGTTTCAAATTTAAAATAAGAATAACTTTTCTCCGCATATTCCACATTGCACAAATGAAATATCCGGTTTGCTTGACCTAATTTGGATTGAGAGGAATACTAAATAGTAGCACATTTTCTTCTTATTGATGTCTATTTTCAGGGCGTTCAAAGATGCCCCATATATCATTTTCTTCAAAAAGCATGTTCCCTATATTCTTTTAAAACAAAAATTTGCATAGGACCAGTGTACAACAAAGCATAAATTAACACGCACCTCTCTTGAAGTGTTAACACGTCAATGTTTATATCATATTCTATCTCATCGTTAGATTGTCTTACGCAAGTATGTCTCTTGATCACATGAGGTTAAATTGAGTTAATTATGAAATTCGATTTAAGTATAAAATTATCATTTGAGAGAATTATTTTTTAGTGAATCTTAATAAATTTGTGTCTATATTCTTCTTTTAATAATGGGATAATTTATAGAAGGTTAAGTCTTGTATGCATCCAAGTGCACTGTCCACTCATAATGAATTTTAAAATCATGCAATTTGCTATACTGAAATTAAAATGCAATTTATTTACATTGAACCGTACAACTATTAATATTAAAAAATAATTACACAGTTCAATATAAATAAATTATATTTTTTAATATAACAAATTACGTTTAAAATGCACTATGAGTACATGATGTACTTAAATTAAAATCCACCCTTTATAGAATTTCGGTCGCCTAAAATCCATGATACAACTCGTGATGAGAACAACTAAAATTCATTACTGTGAATCTATTTAAAAAAATGAGAACATAGTGGTAATATTCCATTTATAACTAATTCTGTAATGCTCGCCACTTGAGATTGGTTTATCTTTAAACATGGGAGGGATAAAATGTCTTTTTGTATCCGGACTGAATTTGTTTCTTTGACATCCAGCAGACCAATATTTTGAATTAGGTTTATTTTATTGTTAGCTAGGTCCTTCGTGACTCGTGAGACAAACAAAATGATAGTATGTATTTTTAAATACAAAGTGTATTTAGTAGAAGAGTTTATACTTTAAAAAAAAAAATAAGAACTTGAAGTGTTTTTAAAATAATACAAAATATTTTTTTTTATTAGAAAAATAAATATTATTCACTCTGTCCACAATATTTTATACCCATATTTTTTGACACATGATTTAAGAAAAAAATAAATAAAGTAAATAAAGTAAGAGTATTATAGTGTATTGTGGGTTCCACTTATAAATAAAATGGTTGTTTGTGAATGTAGTTGGAGGATAAAGATAAAGTGTATATTTTCATAAAAAATATGAGAATAAATTTGATGGACAAATAAATAAGAAAAGTGAGAATAAATTCGGTGGACGAAGTGAGTACTTACTTTTTAATTAAGTTGAATTTTTTATGTCATAATATATGTGTTATGCATAACCACGTAATTACAAAAGTCTTTTTTGTGTAATTTATAATGATAAAATATTACGTGCATCATGCTTATTATACATCATTATTACTATTATTTGTAGGATCAATATTTTACATTCTTATAAGCAATAATAATAATAATTAATATAATGAAAATTATGCAAATGATATCTTCTCATTTATAATATATATATATATAATTGCCACTTGGACACATCCACGTGTTGGTCAACTAGATTCTCATTACATATTGTGTTTTGAAATTTATAATGATATATATTATGATATAAACATAATATATATATGAGTCACTCTCATGTGCACTTCATGCACCAATTCAAATTGGTGCAATTGAATTTGGATGAACTATGCATTATAAACCTTAACCCCTAAACAATGAACCCTAAATCATATATGAATCATTCGGGCTGGGTGAACTATGAACTACTTGGCCCTGAGTGAACTATGAACCACTCGAGCCGGGTTTGGATCCGGGCCGAAAAAAAAAAACCTAAAATTAAAATTAAAGTTAAAATAAAATTAAAATTGAAAAAAAAAAAAAAACTAAAAAAGTTTAAAAAAAAAACTCTCAAAATTAAATTGCACCAAACTGATTTGCAGTATATATCAATAAAACCATCTATAGAAAATATAGTAGTACTACTATTACAGTGTGCTATTAAAATCATCACTTAAAAATGAAAAGGAAAAAAAATAATTTGTGTAAGTAACAAAAGTACAAAATCTTAGTTGGACACTCCTCATTGTTTTTTTTTTTATCAAACACTCCTCATTGTTTTATTATTTAATTACATTCAATGCAAGAACACATTTAGCACATTGGTACAGTACTGGCAAAGTTGTGTGGTTGTAACTTGTTCTATGTTAGGTTAAGCCAAAATATTCTAATCTCTCTCTCTTTTTTTTTTCCTGATAATTATTGTTAGTATTATTTCTTTTCTGCGTATCCTGGTATATACGTAAATAAGAAGTGTTATCAATGAAGTGAAAGATGAATTTTATGTATTCAAGTCCCAAGCTAACAAAAATAAATTTTAGAGGTTAGTCACTTAATCTTGAATATATAATTTTACTGTACAATTGATCTATCACTATCATTTTATAGTATTACGATTAGTACTTTTAATTAAAATAATTACTACTAACAAATTAATATAACAGTTAACATTATTTTAAAATGTATAAAGTATATATTTATTGCATGATTATATCTATGAATTATGCAAATTAACATACAATTTTGATTATAGATAAATTATACTTAAATTAACATACAATTTTCATATAAGTAACATTTTTGTAAATTATTTCTATATATTAACTCTATCAAAATTTTTATGGTCTAAAAAATATTTTATTTTTAAATGGTGAATTTTTTTATATATAATAGTGATAGTTTTTATATAATATTGGTAATCTTTATACATAATAATAATATTAAAAAAATAGAGTTTATTGAATTCGCAAATTTTTTATCTTTTCTTATTTCACCATATTAAAAAGTGAAAACCCAAATCTAGACATTCCCAACTGGTTTGAAGAAAAAACTAAATTAATATTCACAATTTAACATTAAATAATCACGTGTTTTTTGCATCTATTAAATGGGGCAACATATTCGATTACGTTTACTAATAAGTTAAAGTTTGTTGCTAGGTAATTATTACTACAAAAAGCAGTCTGCGATATTTATTTAACACATGTTCCACTCGTTTCATGTCTTTCTCTACAGAAACATATTGTTTATTCGTAAAAAAAAAAAATTTTATATATAATATTTTATATTTTTTTAATATATTAATAAAAGTAAATTGCATTTCTTTTAAATACCACTTGAGTCTCATGCATAAGAAACCTACTTCCTTTGTTTTATGCAATTTGGTCCAATGGGCGAGGTTTTATCTCAATTTTTTTTATAGCTTGCTTAATTAATCTAGTGAGTTGTTGGTTATGTAACACGATTTTTTTTAAATTGGATCAAAAGCTCGTTTGATGAAAATACTTGCTTGTTTAAAAAAACAAAAATGTCTATTATATGAACTTGTTGAAAATTGATTAGTGGAATATAATTTCAATGCAAAGACTTCTTGTATGATGGCATCGCTTTTTACGGTGAAACGAGATAAATTGAAAGATTAATCTTTTAACACTTTGGAATGAATTGATATTATTTATCTTTAGGTTGTCTTATCTCTTACGTATTTGCGAAATTATATGAGTTTTTGTCAATTTCTAAAGGTCAAACAAAACACAAATCAAATTCATTCTAATTTATTTTTCTTTTAAAATGTTTTTTATAAAACTAATTACATATAATATATAAGGGTGGATTAAATTGTCCGCAAAAAATTTACAGGGATGAAATTAACGTCATTATAATATAAACATGCCATGTTAAAAATTTGTAAAGAGCGAAAGTTTATTGTCAATAAGAAAATTTAAAAGCAACCAAACAGTCTTCCTTGTGAATAGTACAGCTAATTGATCAGACATCGTCAGGCGAGTAACGTCGTCGTTTTGTCCACGTGGCACACCCGTCAGTTTCTTCGTCTTCCCTGTCCTCCGTTTCCTGAACTGGCATCAAAGGTCCCCGGTACCTCTCCATCTTTAGCCTTTTTATTTTTTGTTCTCTTCAATTTAAGACAATAATTCCAATAACGCATGATTAAGTTTTATATTTACATGGTCTATTTATAGTGTATTTTTAAAATATTAAAAAATTTAAATTAAAATATATAAATTTTTTATAGTAAAATATGTAATTTATTTTACAAACACAGATTGCTCGTTTCAATTTTAATTCAATAAATTGTATATTTTTAAAATATAGTATGGAGTGAATGGTATATTTGGTGCAAACTCACCAAATATATGGGGTGGGGAAGTTTCATCCTCAAGGAAAAACTGAAGTTACTGAAGGCGGACCTAAAAAAGTGGAACTTGGAAGAGTTCCGATCGCTTGATAGACGGATAGAGGAAAAAAGAAAGGAAATCCTCAAGATCGATACGATAGATGAAGTGTTTGGGCTGGAAGAGGAAGAAATCATAAAAAGAAATGAGGTTCGAGCACTTCTCTTATGTGATCTTAAGCTTAGGGACAATCTGCTGAGACAGAAAGCTAGAACAAAGTGGATTCGGGATGGGGACGCCAACACGAGTTTCTTCCATAAAGTCATCAACAAAAGGAGAAAGAGGAATGAAATAGTGGGAGTTTCAATCGAAAATCAGTGGTGTGAAGAGGTGGCGGAGGTCAAAACTGGTGCGCGGGAATTCTTTAAGAAGCATTTCACGGCAGAGCAAGCTATAAGACCAGATTTAGCCTCGGACTTTTGCATCAAGAAAATCAGTCCCGAGGAGAACCAGAGGCTGATTGAAACCTTCTCCGAGGACGAAATCAGATCTGCAGTGATGTCATGTGATAGTTCCAAGAGTCCAGGGCCCGACGACTTTAACTTTGGCTTCTTGAAAGAATTTTGGGTGGATTTGAAGGGCGATTTCTTGAAGATGTTTGAGGAGTTTCATGAGCATGGAAAGTTCGTAAAAGGTCTCAACCCTTCTTTCATAGTGCTTATTCCGAAGAAAGAGGAAGCTCTTAATCTCTCAGATTTTAGACCAATCTCTCTAATCGGAAGCATCTACAAAGTGGTGGCGAAGGTCCTGTCGTTAAGATTGAGTAAAGTTCTCGACTCCATTATCTCTGAGCAACAAAGTGCTTTCATCACAGGAAGGCAAATTTTAGACAGTGTGGTGGTGCTCAATGAGATTATTAAGGAAGCTAGAAGCAAAAAACAGCAGTGCCTTCTGTACAAGATTGACTTCGCAAAGGCTTACGATTCGGTTGATTGGAGGTATTTGAGGATGATGTTAGAATGATTCGGGTTCTCAAGCAAGTGGACTAAGTGGATAATGGAGTGCGTATCGTCGGCGCATGCTTCGGTGCTCATTAATGGGAGTCCGACGGAAGAGTTCCATTTGGGTAGAGGTCTAAGGCAAGGGGATCCACTTTCCCCCTTCTTATTCCTCATTGCAGCTGAAGGGGTAAGTTTGATGATGAACAGAGCTATCAGTAGAGGCCTCTTTGAGCCAGTATCAGTTGGCAAAGACAAGATACAGATCTCTCATCTTCAGTACGCGGATGATACCATATTTTGTGGAAAAACATCGATGGAAAATGTTACATTTCTGAAACGCTTCATCGTTGACTCGGAAGTGGTCTCGGGGCTCAAAGTGAACCGAGACAAATGCAGTGTGATCGGGATAAATGTGAATAGCGAGGTGACTCAAAGCTTCGCAAATGTCTTAGGTTGTCAAGTGGGGGAAGAGACATTTAGCTACTTGGGGATCAATGTTGGAAGCGCTCACAGAAAGGCTACCGAGTGGAATCATGTTATACAGAAAATACGGAATAGGCTGAGGAAATGGGGTGATCTAAATCTCTCCATAGGAGGTCGACTCACTTTGATTAACGTCGTTCTCTCGTCTCTACCGGTATATTACTTTTCCACCTACCGAGCTCCAAAAAATGTCTTGAGTGAAATCGAGTGTCTTCAAAGAACTTTCTGTTGGGGGGGGGATGAGTGTAATAGGAAAATTTTGTGGATTAAATGGCAAAGTATCTGCAAATCCAAATCGGGGTCTTGGGGTGAAGGATCTAGAGTGCTTCAATAGGGCTCTGTTGGACAAATGGGTATGGAGATTCTTTTATAATCCGGGGGTTTGTGGGCAAGAGTGATTAGATCGAGATGGGGTGTTTTGGGAGGGTGGAAAGGGTAAGAGGGAGAAGGAGGAGAATTTTGGGATGGTGGGGTGAGGTGTTGAAGGCGACGAGAGAGGGTGACGGGGCTGGTTATTTTCGGGTCTGGGCAGAGTGGTTGGGGATGGGAGTTGCACTAGCTTTTGGGACGATGCTTGGGTAGGGATAGACCATTAAAAATGATTTGTCCTAGATTATATAGATTGTGCCTTAATAACTCTTTGAGTGTGAGGGATATGGGGGAGTGGAATGAGGGAGAATGGAGGTGGAAGTGGCAATGGAGGAGGGCGTTGTTTGATAGGGAATTGCCTTTGCTTAACAATCTTATTGATATGGTGAACAAGTGCTCTCTTATTCGGGATACACATGATCGATGGAAATGGAATTTCTCTCCGGAAGGCGTGTACTCAACAAAAGCAGCATATTGCCATCTCACAAAAGATAACGAGGAAGACTTGGAAGAAGAAATGGAGGTGTTCTCCATCATATGGAACAAATGGATACCATCTAAAGTAAGCGTGCATGCTTGGCGGGTACTATGGGAACGAATTCCAACTACAACAAATCTCAGGAGAAGGAATGCACTCCCTCAAGCCTCGAACATCCAATGCCCGTTTTGCAACAACGAATCGGAAATTGTAAGACATGTTCTATTTTAATGTCCTTTAGCGTCTCAAGTTTGGATGAAATGTGTCGATTGGTTTGGGTTGTGTACGGTCTTCTCATCTAACCCGAAAATAAGCCTACTCCATTTTAGTAGACTTATGGGAGGGAAGGATGGGAAGACCCTCATGGTTGGTTTGTGGGAATGCATTACTTGGACACTTTGGAATTACCGAAATGCCATGATCTTCCGTCAAGGGAACTTTGTGATTAAGGAGATTGTGGAAGACATAAAGAGAAGAATTTGGAGCTGGGTCAATGTAAATGGAACATGGAGATATAAGTTATCATTCACTGATTGGAGCATAACGCCTAAAGCAATCATTGGCTAGTGTTGTACTCTACCAGTAGTTCTTTCTTGGTGTAAGTCTGTTTTCACATCTTTGGGCTTTTTAGCCATCTCATTGTAAAGATTGGGTACTCCTCATGCCCATTTTTTCAATGAAATATCTTTTCCGATCAAAAAAAAAAAAAAAAAAAGGTAATCAATTACAATAGTTCTTTAAGATAATCAATTATAATAAAGTAGTCTTTTTTTTGTATAAAAGATAATCAATTACAATAGTTCTTTAAGATAATCAATTATAATAACTCCTCCAACCACCGGACATGTGGCAACATTATTTCATCTCGTTGTAGACCAGAACCGCAACCACCACAAGAGGGGGACCACCCGAAATCGTAACTCGGAACCGCAACCGTATCACAACCATTACAAGTTGGGGAACACCACCCCACCACAAGAGGGAATAAAATTTCTATCTCCGTGTCTCGAACTCAAGACCTCGGGTCTTAGGTGGTGGAACTCTAACCACTTGAGTTATCCACACTTAATATAAATATGTAAATATCGTAAGGGTGGAATTTGAGAAGTTTCTTTTTTAAATATGCAAAGTGTCGTGGGATGTCTCGATAAAAAAATATATAATATGTAAAGGAATGAATGGAGTAATATTTAGGAAAGATATATAAAATCGTCCATGAGATAAAATCTCATTTTCAATAGATAGAATAATCATGTGATTGAATTTTATCTCATCAAATGAGATCCATGGAATCGTTCAACCTAAAATTTTATATTAAATTAATTAATTAAACAACTTTTAGTCTTTCTTAAAAGGAATAAAATTAATGGCAAAATATAAAATGAATAAATTTCAAATAAAAATATGTGAAATTGGTTAAGAGATATGACTTATATTATTACAAGATATTAATTGTGATAATTGAAGGCTATGTCTTTTTATTACATAAAAAATATTATTTATAATACTGAAATGTGTGACTTATATTACAATAAAAATATTAATAGTAACAACTAAAAGATATAATTTAAATTAAAAAATAATATTAATCGTGATAATTGAAGAATCATATCTATAAATATAGAAACAGTTTTACGATTAACAAATTTCATAATAAACCCACTCATGGTTAATATATATACACATACAAATACTTTATGCTTTTTGGAAATGATATGAATTCCACCTTACTCCCACTTATATTGGCACTGTCATATCATCATATACTTTTTAGACATTTTTTAATCCTTATCTATTTCTTTCCTTCCTATTTTTATTACGTAATCTTTTAATGAAACTTGTTTATAATATAAAATTAATATTATTACACTTATAAATTAATAACATTATTTTTATAAATTATTATTTATAGTATTTAATATTATAATATTAATTTATTAATATAATAATATTAATTAATAAATTTATAAATAATAATATAAATTCTATATTATCAACAAGTTTTTATAGAAACCTACTCTAATTTATTAAAGTCAAATGAACTAGTTTAGAAGTAAATACAAAATTCATCTTGAAATACCAAGAGGAGATCAAAAGTAGCTGTCATGGGAACAGACGGTTGCTCCCAAGCTTCCATATGTTAGCCGTTAGGTAAAAACATGACATCCTCAAATCCTCACTTTTGAATCAATGTTAATACACGAGCTATTAAATGAAAAATAAAATTTATTGGGTACATATCTACAAAGAGTGGCTACAGATTTTTTCCAATTAATTATACTATACATTTCAATAAAAATAATTAATATCATTATTTAGTAAAAATAGTTGACCAACTAATATTTAGTCAATAAAATAATTAATATTATAATTTAAAAATACACTTGAATTACACTGTACAACTAATATATAAATATAACCTTTGTTTTTAATTTTTTACAAGTAACTCAAAATTATTTAAAGTTCTCTCATTTTCAAAATATTATTGTTTAGTTATATGAACTTACAAAGCGTTATTGTTAAATGATTTTGAGAGAACAAAACTATTAAAATATATATATATATATATATATATATATATATATTCTGGGTTATTTTTATAATATTTAAAAAAATAATCCAATTATATATAAATATAAATACACTAATATTATATTTTAAACAAACAAAAATGTAAAATTGGTGAAAACTGAAAATGGATTATTAGAAACTTATTTAATTTTGGGTAATAAAAATCCAAAAGAAATTTAGAACGTAAACCACAATATTTGCCAAAAAGAGCCCAAAGAAATCTGGGTCGGGTCGTTCCTCGGCAATTACTTAGATTTGTTTCTATAAAATAATTTGTAATAAATACGTTAGTATAATTTTTTATTTTTGCCTATTGTGGATGATGCAATTTGTATTTTTTTAAGGCTCAACTTGTATTTCATTATTTCTTGATCACCATATTATATTTTTGGCCTTATTTGCAAGGGCTTATGACAAAATGACCCACTCTAAACCGGCAAACGCCGGTAAGTCTTTTCTAATAAAAATAATAATTTATTTATGACAAATACTTACATTAGTCCTGGATAATTTGCAACTTGCATCAAAATGTTTCCCTCTCTCACACACACTTCACGCACCATCACTCTCACACCAACACACTTTCTTTCTCTGTAGTAGGTTGGTTTTGGTCTATAAATTCAACCTCCCACACAATGAAACCTTTTTCCTCTCTCCTCAAATTTTTTCACATATTATCTCTCTTGCCGGAAATCTCGCCGGCTGCCATACCCCACCGGAAAATCTCGCCTATATCATCTCCTCCTTTGCCTCAGCATCTATACATATATCTTAAAGGTCTGTTCTTGCTCACTTTATTTCTTCTCTCTCTGACTCTCTGTTTCTTGGTTTTTGATGAGAGAGATTTAGATCTGCTGCATTTGTAGATCGTGAACTTTTTTCAGTGACCCTATTGGAAATTGATTGTTTCCTTAACATTCTAGAACTCCGCCGTTTGAGATTTTTGTGGGGTTTTGTTGTTTTTCCCTGTTTTCCCCTGCTGTTTTTAACTGGATCTTGCGAGACTTAATTGTGTTTCTTGGAGATTTTATTTCCAATTTTGGTAATGTGGGTTTGTTTTTTCTTTTGTTTTTCTTCAACTATCAAGAATCTTTTTCTTGTTTCAATTTTTCTGTGAGCTGCTCTGTCTTGAGTCTTTTCGTCCCGAGTTTTGTGGGGTTGGGTAAAAAGATGCAATCTTTCCTAATACTGAGTACCTAATTTTGCGTATTCTTTTCATTTAAAAAAATATTATTGCCTAAATGTTAATGGTGGGTGGGGTTTTAATTTTCCCGTTGATGTGGATACCTCTATTGAATACATGTGGCTAAACTTGTCAACCTTCTAAGGTAGGCTCTAACTACAGCAGTTATTCTTGCCAACTAATTACAACCTTGTTAAGGATGAGTTTCTCGAAATTTCCGAATGCTATCGTGCTTAAGATTATCATCTGAGTATTGGGTCTCGAGTAGCCTTTGAATGTTAACCGAGTAATTACCTATTTTATTCATGTGGATTGATGATGTTGTTGTAAGTTTCTTGATTTGTCTTCTTTAAGGATAAGATCATGGTATTTTGGTGATTAAATTTTGCAACATATATATATGGGGTCTATTTATTCTTCTTTTTTTGTTTGGGTTTGTTATATTTTGGTAGCTATATTGAAGGCTCGACCCTAGAGTATTACTGTATGTTTTCTTCTCTGTGATCTATTGAGTATTACTGGTTTGAAATAATAATTAGCCTAGAAAGTATTATACATGTAATATTGTTGCAATTTATATGGTGGTTATAGTTTTTTTGAATTGGATATGCATTCTTCAATTTGACTTGCATCTTTTTAGTTCACATCGTTATCTATTCTTTATTTCTCGTTTTAGTCTGTTTGTGAATGTTTCCTGGTGATACAGAGGATAATTGTGTTGAAAGTTGAGAAGGACCATGGATGGTATTAAGGTTGTCCTTGATGGTGTCAAAGGGAACACAGATGGCCCAAAAGAGTCCGGTCTTAAAAACGTGAGTTCCCATTGCTCGATATCTGAAATGGACGATTTTGATCTCTCAAAGTTACTCGATAGGCCCAGGTTAAACATAGAGAGGCAGAGATCATTCGATGAGAGGTCACTCAGTGAGTTATCAATCGGTTTGTCACGAGGTTTAGACAATTATGAGAGTGCATACTCGCCTGGACGGTCAGGATTGGACACTCCTGCCTCTTCTGCTCGGAATTCCTTCGAGCCACATCCGATGGTTGCGGATGCTTGGGAAGCTCTGCGACGTTCAATGGTACACTTTCGGGGCCAACCAGTCGGCACAATTGCCGCTTATGATCACTCGTCTGAGGAGGTCTTAAATTACGATCAGGTATACCCATTAATCCGTTTGTAGAAATTAGGGAAAATAGTTCTTATAGACGTCCTGCAAATAAATTGCCTCTGTTTCAATTTAAGTCCTGTTGACTTTCGAAAATTGAAAATAATCCTGTAACTTTCAATTTTCGACATTTTGGTACGGTAACCGGTTCTAAAAGGTGAAACATCGGGTTTATCAATATGACTCTGCCATGTGGACAAATTAGACTTTGATGTTTCATCTCCTACAGCCGGTTAGGACCAGAATGTCAAAAATTGAAAAAAGATATTCTTTTTTGATTCGTGTAAGTGGACAGAACTGAAAATGTAATAGGGATAATTTGCAAGACTAAATTGTGGTTAAATAACAAGGTGGATTATAGCTGCTTCGCCGATATTTGCTTTTCCCTATATACGATTTACATTGACTGCAGGTTTTCGTTCGAGATTTCGTCCCGAGTGCACTTGCCTTTTTGATGAACGGCGAACCAGATATAGTTAAGAATTTTCTATTGAAGACACTTCAGCTCCAAGGGTGGGAAAAAAGAATCGATAGATTCAAGCTTGGAGAGGGTGTATTGCCAGCTAGTTTCAAAGTTCTTCATGATCCAGTTCGTAAAACGGATACAATAATAGCGGATTTTGGTGAAAGTGCTATCGGTAGAGTGGCTCCCGTTGATTCCGGTTTCTGGTGGATAATTCTGCTCCGTGCTTATACAAAATCTACTGGAGATCTTACTTTGTCTGAAACGCCCGAGTGTCAAAAGGGGATGAGATTGATTCTATCCTTGTGCCTTTCAGAAGGATTCGACACTTTTCCGACGCTTCTGTGTGCTGATGGATGCTCGATGATTGATCGTAGAATGGTGAGATATCTTACAATTCTCTTGCTAGAAGTGCCAAAATTCGTAGGGGCTGCGCTATTTGCACACATCAAATAGTATACCCATCATGTGGCCAAACTTGTTTTAAAAAGTCAAACATACAACTTTATATTCTAAAAATTAAAGATTATGTTATTCATTTTAAACCAATATTTTCTTATGGTTTACGATTTCAATAATTTAATAGATAATCTTGGGCTCTTTTATAAAATTTTCAAGATTGAAAATTAGAAGAAACAAATTTCAAAATGAAGGCCTTGTATTTTTTAGGATATAGTTATTTGAGAGTATTTTTGACTTATTAAAGTAAGTTTGACCAAATTTGACTAAGTGATGGGTGTACTTAGTAATTTTGTTGGTGCAAATAGTGCCGCCCAGTTTGTAGTGATGAATATGAAAATCGAGTTTTCTTAGCTCTTCTGAATCACTCTGAAGGACATGTTGCATGACTTGAAAATTACAAATTTTGAAGCTCTTAGTGAGGTGACAAACTAAATCAAGCAATTATATCTTTCTAGCAAAATTTTGTTAAAAATGAGTGATATTGAATTTGTAAGATCAACTTTCTTGTGTAATTTTGGTTTTAACTGGAAAGAAACGACTGGGGATTTTCAATGGTCCAAAGTCCAAACTCCGTGACTAGTCTAGAAACGTATCGAGCATTAGTTATTGGGTATTTCTGCCTCTGTTGTTATTGAAGAATGGAGTTGAAAAATTCTAGATTATCTAAGGTGCATGTTGCTGATCAAATTTCCTTCTGATTAAGTCATATCCATTATTCAACAGGGAATATATGGCTACCCCATCGAGATCCAATCTCTCTTCTTTATGGCACTAAGATCTGCTCTGGTAATGTTGAAACACGACGCAGAAGGCAAAGAGTTCATCGAGAGAATTGTGAAGCGTTTGCATGCTTTGAGTTATCACATGAGAAGTTACTTTTGGCTCGATTTCCAACAATTGAACGACATATATCGGTATAAAACCGAAGAATACTCTCACACCGCTGTGAACAAATTCAACGTGATTCCGGATTCAATCCCCGATTGGGTGTTCGACTTTATGCCAACTCGTGGTGGTTATTTTATTGGAAATGTAAGTCCCGCAAGGATGGATTTTAGATGGTTTGCGCTGGGTAATTGTGTTGCCATATTGTCTTCTCTTGCTACCCCCGAGCAAGCTTCTGCTATTATGGACCTTTTTGAAGAAAGATGGGAAGAGCTCGTTGGAGAAATGCCCCTTAAAATAAGTTATCCGGCTATTGAAAGCCATGAATGGCGAATTGTAACGGGATGTGATCCGAAGAATACGAGATGGAGTTATCATAACGGAGGTTCTTGGCCAGGTTCGTCTTAGTTTATTCTTTGTTTATACTCGCTTTTAGCTCATTAGAAAGGGGTAGGGGCAAAAATGTTGAAATTACAAATCAAGAAAAATGATTGTTCAAGTGTCAAAAGAAAAAATAATAATTTAGGGGATAAAGGGAGTGTTTTGCAACAGCTGATATTTTAATCTGCTTCTGCTTTGTGAAAGCTGATTTGAGTGTTTTCAAATTGAATGCTTCTACTTAAATTTATCACCTAAATCTATAAATTGAGAAGGGTATATGCTTCTAGCTGACTCTGCATTTGCTTTAATATTTTACCTTATAACAAACTCTCAACTTCCACTTTTTACAAAATCTAAACACTTTATCACTTTTATTATAAAGCAATTTTTCTTACAATCAATAAATCAAAATCACTTTCTCACATACATACTCCCCACACACTCCCAAAATATGCATTTTCCTTAATAAAAATGTTTTTCAATTAATTTGAAGTCCATGGTGCAAGTACTTATATCCTTAAATTTTGTACACATGAAAGAAAATGTCCTTTCTAATTCCTTTTATTCTTTTGCATCCCGATCGCAGTGCTTTTATGGATGCTAACGGCTGCCTGCATCAAAACTGGACGCCCACAAATTGCAAGACGAGCGATCGATCTTGCAGAGAGCCGTTTGCTGAAGGATAGTTGGCCCGAATACTATGATGGGAAGTTAGGAAGATACATAGGCAAGCAAGCTAGAAAATATCAGACATGGTCGATTGCTGGATATCTTGTGGCCAAGATGATGTTGGAGGATCCTTCGCACTTGGGTATGATTTCCCTCGAAGAAGACAAGCAAATGAAGCCCGTGATTAGGAGATCCTCTTCCTGGACCTGCTGAAAAGCCCATTCAAGAAAGTGTAGTAGAGGGACGAGAAAGGTGAGACGCCATTTTGTTTCGTTGAAACTGATCTATTCTTTGTGCTTTCTGTACACTAGTGTCTAGCAAGACTTTCGTGTTATGAGAATAAAACAAACGATGTTTGATCATTCGTGCTTTATAATCGGGATTCATGGGTTGAGAATTTTGTTTGTATTGATTGAGGTTGCTGCAATCATGGTCTTGATGATTCAATGCTAAAGAAAGATGGGGTTTTTTTCCCTGATTTGGGATCATTTTCTTGAAATTGTGATATCTTTATGTTTATGGAAGAATGAATATGACCCTGAAAGTGACACACAGGGTGTCTTCTGATATACTCTAAATTATGAAATAATTGTAGAAATATGTAGCAAGAAAGTTATTTCTTTTTAAATATATATGCCAATTTGAGTGGATAATTAAATAAAAGGGATTTTGTTTCATTTTCCTGGAAAAACACAGAGTAACTGTAGAATGGTGTTAGGTGGGAAAAGGGTGGGGTTAGTGTAGGGATGAGCTGGTGGTTTTGTTGTTTTGGTGTTTCCTGAGCTGTCTAAACTTAGCTTTTTGCCTGATGAAATTGGACTCATTTATTCCAACTTATGATTTGTCAATTTCACATTTTAATGGTCCCTCTCTCTCTGCCCCCCCTTTTTCTCTCTCATGGATGATTGAGTTTGAATGTTCTTCTCTTTAAAACTTGGATCTTAGAATAGGTCTAAATGTTTACACTTAATAGTATTAGTCGGTAAATTGATACTGTTCAGTTTAAATACTGATATTGTTTAAAAATGCATTTAGTTGGGATTATAGTACGTACTCTTCCATCACAAAATAAGTGTTTTTTGCAGGAAAAAGGTTAAAAATTATAGAAAAGGTTTTGTTATGCTAGTCATGATATAATTACTTCTTAATCTTCCTAAGTTGCCTGTCTAGAACTATATGCTTTCGTATTTTCGAAATGAAGAAACAAAAAGAATGGTCTTTAGAAAAGATAGATTAGTCATTCCTCCTTAATGTGTGTGGATTTTATAAAACAAAGGTGAAATTTTTTGTGCATAACATTGATAATTTTTATAAATAATAGTAATACAGTTCATTAATAGATATGACTCATAGGAGTGTTACTCTTTCTCAATCGAAAATTGAGATTACCTTATCCATATCATAATGATCACTTTGAATTGGTTCAATTATTATACAAGAACAACAATTTAATTAGATGATTCAATCGTCATTATCAACGTCTAATAAAATACATTACTCATTGAATAAGAAATGAAAAACACAAATAAAATATTAGTCGAGGAAAAAAAACCCAATAAAGGCATGACAAAGACTCTAGCCTATACTTTTAATTGTGAATGTTGCCTCCTTAACTCATTGTTTTTCTAGTCTATTTTTCCAAGCTTTCACACAACAAATATCTATAGCCGCCTACCTCATTATGCAACCCACTTGCAATTATTGCAATGAATAATTATCACAAATACTATTATTTATATATTCTAAAACCTATTTAAATTTGAGCTTAGTTTGAATTCCCAGTTAAGAGTCTGGATTGATGTAAAATACTAATATTATGAACCTATCATTAACCATATCGAAGTTAATTTGGACAATTTGTAAACCTATATCTAACATTTGTTGTAATAATTAGTGCATAATATGATATTTTTTAAACATAACATATAAGTACAACTGCCACTCATTCATAGTTTCTTAGATATCAAATCACTTCAACAAAAATTTAAGGCATAATGCATGAGAACTCGTAAATTATCTACTTTTATTTCGAAAGATTTTTAAACTATTTTTTCTTTAAAAAAATTTTTATTCTTAACAATAAATACTATTGGTTGAAAAATTAAACACACTACACATTTGTAGGAAATTTAAATTTTAAAATTACAATATTAAGGGTAAATATGAGATAAATGGGGATAAAATACCAGAACGACATCTATTTCACAAATAATTTAAAAAACTAAAACGACATGGAAATAAAAAAGAAGAGAGTATAATTTTTGTTTCATGAGGCGCCTGATAATATAAACTCATAATTTTTTAGTCAATCTTATGTTTTCTGAACACTTCAGTCCAATTCAATGCTATTATATCCAGATAACATTTAAGATCAAACTCCAACAAAAAATTGTCCTTAACGAATTATCAAAAAAGGGTCTTATGAAACAAGAATTATATAGTTTAAGGATTTCTAAAATAAAAAAAAAAAGTTTACAAGGCATATGAAACAAAATTATATTTAGAATTTAAGAATTTTTTAAATGAAAAAATAGTTCAGGAGCCTCTCGAAATAAAAATTGATAATTGAAGGTCTATTATGTATTATATCAAAATTTAAACACTCATGCATAAAAAGAATTCACAAATACTACGTCATTTGTTAAGGGTGAGTCTCATATGCATTCAGATGTACCTTGCATTTATAGTACATTTAAAATTATGTAACTTGTTATACTAAAAAATACAATTTATTTACACTAAACCGTATAACTATTTTACCCTATTAACAATTGCACAGTTCAAGATAAATAAATTGTACATTTTAATATAATAAATTGTATAATTTTAAAATATACTTTGAAGATGCAATTGGATACATGTCATACTTAGCCATTTGTTAAACGTAGCATTATCAATTTCAAGCCAAGTATAACGAGTCTCAAGGTGAATAATGCAAGCAAAAAAAATTCAAAAAATTTTTTTGAAGCAAAAAAAAAAAAAAAAAAAAATTTAAATAAACTAGAAAAAGCGAGTTTTAAATAACAAATGGGATGTGTGTGTGAATACATTATACATAGCTTGATTTTCTTTTGCAAATAGATCAATCCTTAAATCTATTTCTTTTTCTTAACTTTAGCCATGCATACTTATATGTAATATTTAAAAACTATATATACAGTTAACTCTTTCTAATACTGTCAGTCTTGTATGGCGTCTCTCTCATAGTTATGTTTGATGATTACATGATTTGGTAAAATTTCAGTCAAGATACTGTCCAAATAGAGGAAATCAGTAAATAGTAAAACAGAAACATAATTTACATCCATCTATTTGGGGCCATCAATTTTTGTCATAAAAAAGGTGAAACTGGTTTCATGGTAGTAGGTCAAACGTGACTTGGGAAATTACGCACTACATATGTCTATCATCTTATATGTTTTTCATTAATTTATATGAAAATATCATATAATCTGTATAGTTTATAAATACCTATGATATAAAAATAGATGATTTGGAACAAAAAAAAAAAAAAGGTATAAGTAACCATGATAAGGTTAAGATTGTGACAAATTCAGACATAACTCAACTTTAATATTTGGATCATAATTAAATTGAAAGTTTATAATTAAGTTTATATGAGATTCCCATACGTCATGACGAGACGTATTCATTCAAAATTTATGTTGAGTAAAATGTTATTCGTTGAATAAATTCAATTATTTTTTTTCCTTTTTCACTTGGGTCTCTTATACTATATAAACGTTGTGTCCTGTCAAGTGTCGAGTAGGACATTACCTTATAAAAAATGTTGCGAAAAACTATCTTACATTTGATTTATGAAAATATGAAGTAAATATGAAAATTTGTATTTACCCTTTTTATATTTGACAAAAACTCATATGAGACGGTCTCATGCATGAAACGTGATACAATTTAGCACAGATCATATTCAGTTCATACTCTGTCTCATCGAGAGACCGTCTCATACAAGTGTGTTATTTTTCACCTTATGTACTTTTTTCTTTTTTTTTTTCGCTGCCATGTACATATCACCAAAAAAATTGTGTTTTCTCTTTGTTACCCACATTAATTTTGTAAAGGACAGAAACAGGGTCGAATAGTGGCATAAGTACGACAAAAGTAATCAAAGTATATCCACATGGTACATAACAAACAGTAACAAGAAAGATATATAGGAGTGCATATATATCCTTCTTATTGCTCTTGCATACAAAACAAACATATATGTAAACTTGTCACAACCTCAAATTATACGATAAATTTCACATAACGCAAATAATAATTAGCACTATTTATTTGATAACCCATCTACTTTGTCCATGTGTTTTGCATCTTAAAACATAGAGGACAAAAGTGTCAATTCTTGAAAACAAAGAGCATCAACAAAATCACAGAAAGACCCAACGGGTGTGCTTGTGTTTAGGGGTGGGAATAGGTCTGGTAGAAATTGACCGCCATAAAAAAAATTTGGTCAAAGTCTTTGATGCACCTGGGTTCACCGTGAATTTATAGTCGTTTTAAAGTGTCTGAAACTTGTTATCTTGAAAAAGTCGATGACTTATGTACAAAAAAAGTCTGTTGTCGATCAATATAGAACATAGTTAAATGTTTTTTTTTTGGAATAGTTAACGCTTATGTTTTTGTATAGTTCTTGCACGCTTTTAAATGCACTATGAGTCTTGATCTTGACCCCGATGCACATGGGACCCACTCAAAAAATTTTGGATCTGATTTAATTTTGGGTCCAAGTCTGACCTGTTATCTATCATAGGCTTTTTAGAAAGTCTAGATCTGACATTTTTATTAAATAGGTCTGACCTGGAAGTCTTTTAAAAGTCTATATAAAATATTTTTTTTTATAACCTTATTATGACTACTATTCATTATAAAAAATTCAAAATCGCACCTGTAAAAATTTTAAGTGTACAAATAACAATACTAAATGTTTCATCAAATCATCAAAATATATTACTACTAGTTATTAACATTAAATATTATCTATTTTATCAATATATTATTTACCATTATATAATTATATATATATATAATTAAATAGGCCGACATGTTGGACTAAAAAGGCATACGATAAAGCTCAAGTCTGACCTATTTAAGTAAATAGACTTTTAAAAATATCTGAGTTTGACTTGATTATTAAACGAGCCGAGCTGAGCCAAGCTTTAGTAGGTCAGGTCATAGACCCCTGTCGGGTAGCTTGATGTATTCCCACCAGTGTTGCAGAAGGCGGCCTAGGCGGCCGCCCCGATTTCTACCAAATCGGTCCAGAAAAGCATTGCCCTCTCCAGGCGGCCAAGTCGGCCCGAGGCCTAGGCAGATTTCAATTTTTTTTTAATTTATAATTAAAAAAAATCAAAACCCACCTTATATGTATACATTACGCGAATCGTCGAATGTGAGAGAGAGAGAGAGAGAGAAAATAGAAAACCCTAGCCTGCGCTGCCGCCGCCCACCTCCCTCCGCCGACTGCGCGCACCGCTCACCCGATCCCCCGCCGCCGCCCTGTGGTAACTGGTATGTATACCACTATAGCAATTTACTTTATATGTTTAGCAAGAGAGATAAGAGGGAGAGATAGAGAGATGACTGATGAGTGAGAAATATTGAAGAGATTGTGGGGAGTTTTAGAGGGGTTGTTGTACAGGGATAAGAATAAAACAAAATGGTGTTGAGGATGATCAATTCAACGAAAAGGAAGAGATCAATAAATGATAAATTTGAAATTTATCTGAAATTCAAATTTAAAAAAAAAAAAATCAGAGTTTTCTAGGCGTCGCCTAAGCGGCCTAGGCGCTAAGCGCTCAACAAACGTCCGACTAACGCTTTCCGCCTTATGCAACCTTTATTCCCTCACCTACTCGTGTTTGTACTCAACATTTATATAAATTCATCTTTCCAACCCTACCCCTACCCCTAGGTCCCCACCTAGTTGGACCCCACCTCACATTCTTACTTTTCTATACTATAGTCTCTCCCCACATGAACATTAACATTATTCATACACAATAAACACAAACTTTCTTTCTCTCTTTTCTTCAAAGATAGCAGTCAACCACTAAAGAAATAAAATAACCCCACCAATTTCTTCACTTGCTTCCATTTTTGCATCAAAACTTCTTGAGTGGCATCATAGTTCAAACTATGTTACAATTGCCAACAAAATCTTCTTGAAATCTACAACATAAAAAAAAAAAAAAGGCTCTTCCTAATTTCATTCTTCCAAAAAAAATGGAATTCATGGAACCACACACCAAAAACCAAGAAAGCAACTCAGATCACCATGAAGCTGCTTCTTCCTTACAACTAGTTTCCCACCATCACCACCACCACCACCAAAGTCAACCTGAGCCCGGTTCTGGGTCCGGCCCGCCCCCACCCAACGGGCCATTCATGGGCTCCATCTCTATCCACCAATCAAGAAACATAGCCCCTTCCTCCTCTCCTTCCTCCACCACCACCACTACTACCACCACCGCCGACACCACCAATTCCGCCGCCGCCGCCGTCAAGAAACCCTGCAAGGACCGCCACACCAAAGTCGACGGCCGGGGGCGGCGCATCCGCATGCCGGCGCTCTGCGCCGCCCGGGTTTTCCAGCTCACCAGAGAATTGGGCCACAAGTCCGACGGCCAAACCATAGAGTGGCTGCTGCACCAGGCGGAGCCGGCCATCATCGCCGCCACCGGCACCGGCACAATCCCGGCCAACTTCTCCACCCTCAACGTCTCCCTTCGCAGCAGCGGCACCACCATCTCCGCCCCGCCCTCCAAGTCTGCCCCGCCATTCCTCGGCGGCGGCGGCGGCGCCGGCATGCTAGGGTTCCACCACCAGCTCTCATCAAACCCCCATTTTGGGCAAGACCCAGATGACCATTTCATCAGAAAAAGGCTCAGAGAAGACTCCACCGGAGCCACATCGCCTAAACCGGGCCGAACCGGCAGCCATGATCAAGAACCGGGCTCCGATCCCAAACCCGGTTCAACCCAAACCTCGAGTTACATCCCGGCTCCGGCTATGTGGGCCGTGACTCCGGCGGCCCCCAACGTCGGGAACGCCTTCTGGATGCTTCCGGTCACGGGAAGCGGCGGCGGCGCCGCCGCGGCAGTGGGTCAGCAGGAGTGGCAGTACAAGGCACCGTCAATGCAAAGAATTGGAGGGTTCGAGTTCACCGGAACCGGGCGGTTCAACCCGGTTCAGCTCGGGTCAATGTTCCTACAGCAGCCGGTTCAGCAACTAGGGTTGGAAACTAATATGGGAATGTTGGCTTCAATGAATGCTTACAATAATAATAATAGTAATAATAGTAGAGTTGATTTGGGGATGAATTTGGAGCACCACCACCACCACCAAAATCAGCCGCAGCAAAGCGATAGCGGCGGCGATGATAAGGATTCACAATAAAGTTTCAATCTTTGGAGTACGAAATTCTTGCAAGTTTGCAAAAAAAAAAAAAAAAAGGATATTTTTTCTTGCTCAATGATTGTAGTATTCTTATCTTTTTTCTCATAGTTAGGTTAATATTCAAGATTGGTGTGCATATCTTTTGTTTTTTTTAACTATTGTTTGCTTTTTTAGCATCCCTTTATTTATTTACATCTCTCTGTTCTACAAATTATTATGATTCTTGATTAGGAAATATTAAACTTTTTGGGGGAAACAAATTTGGGAATGTTGGGTTCGAAGTAGAAAAAATGTGGGATTTTGTGAATTTGGTGTTTGCAGTAAAATTCAGTGTAAAAATCAGTGGAGTGTTGGTAAGTGTGAGAGTGATTTTGTTGATAAATTAGTGGTCACTGTTTTTATTCATTCTGTGCTGAAAAGCTGAGTAATCAAGGTATGAATCTCTGTGATTGGAGAACAGTAGTACTGCTATAAATTGTTTTGACTTTTATTTTCTTGAAATACAGGGCACTTCTCTCTCTTCACTACGTGGGGTTTTATTGAGAGAGAGAGAGAGGTAAAAAAGTTAATTAATTGTTTAGCTTATCTGGAACATTGTGGATACCATTCATGCCGACACTTTGTTCTCTCTCTCTCTCTATCCTTATATATACACACATATATTGTAACATGTAACATGTAACATGTAACATGTAACATGTAACATGTATGTATGTACTTGGAAATAATGTGAAGCTAGAGAGATTTTTATGGACTCTTGAGAGCATATTATCTGGCTAATCATCTTTGAAAAATGAAAAGTACTGCTCCAACAAGGAAAATCTGTGGCATTATTTTCATATTATATTGGCTCATGTAGCATGTCAATTTGGAATTAATGGAAATAAGTTAGTGTATAAAACTTTCCTATTATATAATTGAAATTAATCTATCCAATAATTGAGTGGCTAGCCAGCATGTAACACATTTCATTTCTCTCTGGCACAAACACACCCCAAATGTCATTAATGGACAAAGCCAAATTTCTTAAATTGTCCACTTGTGTTTCATAACAGAGAGGATCTTGGAGTAGGCATGCTCAAAAAAAAACCGGCGGGTTCGAACGAACCAACCGGTTTTTGAACCGCCGATTCCATTCCATGATTCTGTTCGAACCGAACCAAAATCAGAAATCCCGGTTGATTCGGTTCCCGCTTCAAAACAAACCTTCGAACCCGGTTCAACGAACCGCGGACCCCGGACCCCCAAATTTGAAAATTCTAGCCGTTGAGATCCAACGCCCAGATTAAAGAGTTTGAGATCCAACGGCTGAGATCAAAGAGATTGAAGGAACCGCCGGTTGAACAGTGGAACCGCCCGGTTCGGTTCAACCGGTTTTGACCATTTTTTTTTTTTTCCAATATT
Source organism: Stenogyne calaminthoides (assembly GCA_037126765.1). Lineage (NCBI taxonomy): Eukaryota > Viridiplantae > Streptophyta > Magnoliopsida > Lamiales > Lamiaceae > Stenogyne > Stenogyne calaminthoides. The sequence goes on along the minus strand of JBBCBC010000017.1, from coordinate 4,636,059 downwards.
TCATCTATAAATACCAACTCATTCCACTCCAAAATTCACACCAAAGTTTATTCATCTCTCTCTCAACTCTCAAGTCTCAACTCTCACTCAATTCTCAAAAGTTTTATTATTTACATATTATTTACATTACATATTATATTTATACTACACTATATATCATACTATACTCTAATCTATACATACACTACATATTATATTTATATTACACTATATATTATATACACTATATATTACACTATACTAATACTAGTATACTACTATAGTACTATACTACATATTAGTATATTACACTACACTTACATAGTTACATACATATTACATTACACTACACTTACATACATATATTATTTACATATACACTTACATACATATTATTATTATGGCAAGCCATCAAAGCAAGGGTAAGGGTAAAGGCAAAACTTTCTTCCACCTCTTCCGTTAAATCTTTCCACATCCACCCCAAGACCGATCGAGTGGAGTTTAGATGATATTGAGGCCACACTTGGTCCCGGTTATGAGAATCCTCTTGAAGATGATCTTTATCTGTGAGGTCCACGACGTCCTACTCAAGAAAGCCAAAACCACCCAACCGAGTCCAATGCCGAGGCCAACTCCAACCCCAACTCCAAGTCGAGCTCAACTTAAATCGGATATTTTTGCACGCCACTTTAATAAAGTGATCAACGAGGATGGTACTATTAAAGTTCATTGCAACTATTGTGACAAAATATATTCTTTTGTCAAAGGAGGAGGATATGGAACATTCGAAAGCATTTGAAAAAAAAATTCATCCGGGATAGAGTTGGAATTAGTTCAAACCAAGCACAACTTCCGTGGATTTACGTCCAACCGGTGGGCGGTGGTGGAGTTCAAAGGCGGGTAAGTAACCCCACTTCTCTATTTACATTTGATCAAATGAAATATAGAAAATTGTTAGCTAAATTTGTGTGCATACAACACCTTCCTTTTCAATTTGCCGATAATTAAGATTGGAATGATTTTGTTAACCTTGGTCTTCAACCCGGCAAAAAAAAAGTTTCACGTCATACTACTACTCGTGATGTTGCTAAAGTTGTTTATGAGTATAAATATGTTTTGATTAATCTATTTGCCGATTTAAATGTTAAAGTTTGTATATGTGGGATATTTGGAGTGATAATTTTCAAAAGCATAGTTATATAGGAGTTACATGCACTTGGATTGATGATTCATGGACTCTTAACAAAAGATTGATTGCTTATAGAGATTTTGATCACGAACACAATCTCAGATTAATATTAGAGATAAATTGCATGATATTTTTAAATGAGTATGCTCTTACTAAAAAAAATATTTTCTATTGGTTTTGATAATCTTTAGTGCAAATCACAATTCTATTGAAGATCTTACAAATATTTGTCAACCATATCTTGGTGGAAAATTTTTTCATGTTAGATGTATGTGTCATATTTTAAATTTATGTGTTCAAGATGGTTTAGATGCTTTGAAAGAACAAGTTGGTCCTATTAGATCCGCTATTTATTATATGTCGAGACATTCAAAATTGTTGAAAAAATGGAAAAATTTTTTGTAGAACATACAATATGCATCCCAAAAAATTTCTCTTGATGTTTCAACTCGTTGGAATTCTACGATAAATTGTTAAAAAAAGAGTCTATGGATTATAAAAGACGCTTTATGTACATTTTTTACTCAAGAAAATTGTGGTATTCGTTTATATCCTCAATATTGGGATTCATGCACTTCTTTGTGTAAAATTTTGGGAATTTTTAATGATTCCACAAAAGTGTTATCCGGTGTTTATTATCCTACGTGTAATTTAAGCGCTTGATTATTGTATTAAAGTTGCTCATGTGTTAAATAAAAATATTACAAATCCTTTATTAAGTGGTGCTACTTTCTCTATGATGCAAAATGGAAAAAATATTTTACAAATATTCCCCGATCTATTCTTGGTTCTTTAAAGTGTTTGATCTAGAAAGTAAGATTGGATGGATTAATAATGATGTTAAATATGTATTATAATTATTTATTTCCTAATAGACATATAATCATGGGTGAAGATGATGTATATCCTAATCCTAAGAGATTGGTAATCGGGATTAAAGTTCTTTAATGTCTTTATTTAGAAATATAGTGGTCCCGTTTTGAAGAAAATTTTGGTGGTGGTGGCTCTTCTATGAGTCAAGAAGAAGATATATTAACATTTTTATGATGAACGTTCTCAAAAACGTCCAAGGTCTACTTCTAACCCTTATTACTTAACTTGATCATTATTTATCCTCTTCATTTGTTCGACTTGATGAAGATGAAGACAACGCTACTTTTTAATATACTAAAGTGGTGGTCGGGATGAAAAATATCTATCCAATATTGTCAATGCTAGCAAGAGAAATTTTTGTGCATCTCATATCAACCGATTCTTGGTTGAACAAGCTTTTTTAGTTTGGGAGGCTACACTTTGGATGCAACGAGATCGAATATGACCGTTGAAAACGTGGAAAACCAATGCTTGCTTGATGATTGGGTAAGAGCCGAAAAGAGAAGTCAAGAATTTGTTGATAATGATGATCAAGATAGCTCCGAAGAAACTACCACCAGAAGTGATGCATGAAGAATCGAATCGATCCAAATCAACGAGGTAAGTTTGAGGTAAAGAGAACTACGTGAACTTTTGATTCTATTTGATCGTAGGCAACTTAATTTTAAGTTTCAAACTTAGAATTTCTAAGTTTATTTCTTAAATTTAAGCTTCAAGTCAATTTCTTTAAATCCCCCCCCCCCTCCCCCAAATTTATTTTGTAAAGTTTTAAGTTGTAATTGTAATTACTAATTCGATATAGTTCACTTTGTAATTTGTAAAGTTGTAATAGTTCAATTAATTTGTAATAGTAGATTACTAGCTTATTTAAGTTAGAATTACTATTTTTTTTGTATTTTGTATTTTGTATTTTATAATAGTTCATTCAATTATTTCTAAGTTCATTTTGGTATTGTACTAATGTTATTGTTATGTTTTAACTTTTAATTATTGTAATGTAATCTTTAATTTAAATTCTCATATTAACAATAATACAATAATTAAATTTCTCATCTACATTCTTTCAAATTTTAGATCCAAAAAATCAAGAAATTAAAAAAAAAAAAAAAAAAACGAATTTCGAACCGAAAACCGGGCTTTGAAACATGACGGGTTCCGGTTCAGTTCCACCTCCACGAAAATTTTGAACCGCCCGGTTGGAACCCAACCGCCGGTTCCGGAACCGTGAGCATCCCTATCTTGGAGCCATTCTTAATGGAAATAACCTGTTGTTTTTTCCTCAGGCAATATATGAAGATACATATTTTTTATTTGAAACCCACAAAAATAAATTCTATAAACATTTAAGTAGAGAAAAGTCCCTATCAAAATTAAAAAAAATTCAGACACAAAACATGAGAAGCCACGAACAGTTCAATAATTGAAATAACAAATGCACATGAAAAAATAGGTGTTGAGAGAGGATAGCAATTAAAGAGGAATCAAGGTCACCTTGTTTTGTCTGTCTTTCTCATACCCTAATTTCAGAAAAGCATGCTACTACTTTTCCTATTCCATTTGATTCTCTTTACAAGAATGACAAAGCTCCTTCACCAATTCATTGGATCCCTTTTAGCTTTTCTTCAGTGGCTATGATTTTAGGAGATACACAAGATTCCCTCTACTCGACGCGTGTATAAAATTACATGCATTAATGAAAATTTCTATGCTACCATGTTGAGCACTATTCGACGCGTGTATAAAATTACATGCATTAATGAATCTTTCTATGCTACCCTGGTGAACAGTGCCCAACAGGGCTTTAAGGTGTTGTACCACCTGCTTTGATGTGCTATACAAGTCTACATATGAAGCATATGGTACAACACCCTAAAACTATGCTATAATTGTACTGAATAAGTTGTGCCTTGATTGGATATGATTACAATCACATATAATAATGATTCAACTAATTGAAGATAAGTAGCCATTAATTGCTATGACTTTTCCTAACCTATATTCAGTTTATCTTGGATTCCCATATGCTCATACCACAAAGAAAACAGTTCAATGTCTTTTCTTAATCCTTGTCAAGATTTTAGAAGAATCTCAATCTACATTCACACAAGTATAAGACATGAAATTATCATCCCAAATAGTGCAATAATGCCTCTTTTCTTTTTTCAAGTCGAACATATTACAGACGGGAAATAAGGATTCGAACCTGCAACCTCATCTCTAATAGAAAAAACTTATGTACAACCATAACCCACACAGCAATTGTATGTACTTGGCAATGCACAAGCAATGCATGGTTGGATGTGTCAAGATACAGCTGGAGCATCTTATTACAGGGCATCAAGATTTGAACCTATGTACAGAATATTTCCCCAAAGTAATGTCTTTGTGTACTCCATCCAGCGGGACATCACTTGTATGAAATACCAAATCGGGTAGGGTATATTTGTTATACCTTTACTAGCCATGTTTATATCAGCACTCCTTTATATACTAGCTTCAGAAATACTAAAGTGGCAAGAGAAATTACGTGGGTAACAGAATTCTTTTACAAAAGCACATGATACATAAGTTGGAGACTAGAACAACTATGTATTGTTCACAATATTTGGGTTTCATACATTATTCTGCAAAGAGAATTATGACAAAGGGTTGATCCAATCAACCGTATCCTCGGTCAAATAGAAACAAGCAATGCCCCCAAGCACTAAAAAAATATATTATGTAAGTTTGAGTGCATTCAAAATGTGAAATAACAAGATGCAAACTCAAATGCACAAAAAGGGTCATAAATATAAAACAATGCAGTAGCTACATATCCATGAGTCTGATTATTATTGATAAAAAAGAAAAAAACAGCTTGCAGGCTTCAAGCACAAAGTAAACAACGTTGTAAAGAGAATGCTTTAAAAGGCAATTGTTTTAAACCAAAAGATTCCTGTCTCGTGTCTAAACGAGTTTTTAAAATAGTTTCTGTTATTACAGCAAAAGAGGAGTTTAACCAGAAAAATTATCCTGATGCAGTCTTCCTCTGCTGAAAGATGACTGCATAGATGGGGACACCAATACCGATGCTGACTGCAGTGAAGACAGCAAGAGTCATTTTGGTTTTCTGGTATTTCATTCGGTCAAAGTTGTACATGTGCTTTGCATGGAGGTAGTAGTCGTAGTTGTCGTGCCCATGACCTCCTCCCATCTTCTTTACACTAGTTGAGTGAATCTCCCTATTCACTGTAAGAGGAACAAGTAAATCTTTCTATAAATCAAATTGTGCTAAAGAAAAAAGCCCTTTCACCAATGTCAAGGATATCATAGTTTTAACCATTTACTGCTTATTCTTTTTTTTCTTTTTTTTACCGGTTCAATGACTGCTTATTTATTTAAATAAATGGATGTCAATCATGCCATTGGTTGGTAAAGATGAAGTACTCAAATTTTATTTAATCATAACAATTGCAAACATATGACATAATAGACATTCCATTATTCCAGACATCAACAGATAACACCAACCTTATATACATTAGTCTGCATGTCTCATAATTTTCCATGTTACCTAGATTTTGTATTAAATGGTATTCAAAAAACTCACGTGAAAGCAACAATTTAATAAAAAAGAACCCTAACATGCAATATACAGTGTGGCTCCTCCTATGAGACGGTTGCACGCGAAATTCTTATCACATTCAACAATTGGAAACAACATCCAAAGATGTGCAGCTAAGGTACTAAGGTAGTGATTTGCAAACTACTAAAAAGGGCCAAGTCTTCCAGCTTTAGATAAAAGTGACTCTGTACTATTCAATTGAGCTTGCAAACATCCCCCCTAAACATGTCATCACGAGGTACTCCAAAATAATTAAGACTTGAAAGTTGAGAAGGAAACAAGAAAACTATTTGAAGACAACATAGAATTTTGAGCATTTGTTACTTTTAACTATTTGGAAAATATAAGGAACCTAACCGTAAGCTTTATGAATTTTACATATGATAAAAAAATCTTAATTCCAATCAAATGATATTCCTAGATTACAGCTCTCAGCAGGCAAATTACTCATTCCATCTCTTCAATATACATAGACAAAGCAAACTGTCTATATAATAAAAGCCGAACGATTACAATATTAAGCCACAAATCAAATTTCTAGAGCCCTTTTGCACTATTCCTTTGCTTTTGGAACATAGCAAAATGTGAAAAGTCTTGAAGCAGTTCAAATAAACCCCAAAAGTAACAGGTCCTGCAATTTAAAACTAAAACTAAACTTACATTATACCATTTATGCACATAATATATACAATTCTTGGTTTACTCTTAAGTTAAAGAAAATACTAACATTGACAAGTATCTGAAATAAGAGATATTCTAGTCATCACACCAACTCATTTTCAGCAGGAACTAAACTTCTTCCTTCTAAAATATTCCATGTTATCTAAATAAGTATCCTGGATGCTAATACTAACTCACATACAGCAGAAAAAATAAACCTGTTTTCCTGTGAATCTTCCAAATTATCTAAATCCTGTATGAGTTAATAATTGATATTCAGAAAATTTACATAAAAAAAATCAATACAAAACCTAATGTGTAATACACAGCATTGCTTCCATATAGACTGTGCACGATGAACTATTAACATATAAAGCTTATCAGAGACAACACTTAAAACCACTTATGGAGACATGCATCTATGAATACCATAATATGAGATGCTCCAAAAGGTCATCAGAATAAAACTGTGACAGATAAACAAGAGAACTATCAAAAAATTGAAAACAAAACAGATTTTGTGAGCCATTGTAACTTTTAGTTATCCAAAAAAATATAAGGAATGTCACAATTCTCGTTTAAATCTAGAATAAGAAGCATCAAAATGACAACCCAATGAAGTTCAGGTAAGTAGTAGTCAAGTAGCTTATTCCATCTCTTCAGTATACTAATAAAACACATGGACAGTGCAAAATGTGTAAAGAACATATGGACAGAAACAACAATTATAAGGTGCGAATCAAACTTCCAGCAACCTTCTGCATTATCCTTGCCTTTATAATTAACACAAGCCAAAAGCAAAATGGTCACAAAATAAGGTTCCAACAAAACCTCAATCTGATACCTTTAAATTCACCTACTTATTATTTACAGACATACACATTTCTTGATATAAAAATGGTCACACATGGCCACAGAATCATTTCATCATTAACCTGCTATTCGTTTAAAGCTGCATTCAACCAAATTATGATTTATTTACACCCAAAAAAATAGCAACTACTAAATGCAGAAAAACAGAAAAACAGAAAAACAAAAAAAAAGACCAGAAAATCAAGATCAATCATTAAAGTTACAAAATGGTTAAGCAACAGTGTCTAACATATATAATCTTCCACATAAGATTCCAAAGTTTTACACAGAAACTTAAATTCATCGAACACAACAAATAAATCACACAAGGATCACGTCATAAACATCACCAAATGTAAGCAAAACTGGAAAAAAAATAGATGCAGAGAAAGTAGACCTGATTTGGGAACAATAGATGGGGCAGACTTCAGTAGCTTGTAACCGCACGACCTCAGCCCGTTGTTCATCGCCATTCCACAATCAGAAAGCAGAAAATTGCAGCGAAAAAATTGAAGGTAGAACGGAAATAAAAAATGAGGATTCAGGCGACGAGGTCTCGAGGGTTTGTTGGCTATTTTTTGGGAATTGATCGCGTACCGCACGTGAATAGCACGTGGCGCACTCGTTGGGCTTGAAGTGCTAAACTGACACTAGCTTATTGGACCAGTATTTTAGCGTCTACTCTTTGGGCTTTTAAAGTTGGGGCCCAATCCGTCAATAATATGAATTACTGTGAAGTTTCTAATAACATGGATATTGTTATTCGTCCATTTATGTTTCCTATGTCCACTTACAGGTTATGACTCGCAAATTCAAGGTTTCTCTTCAATGTTTATTCCTTGAAAAGATAACTACCTACCATTCATTTTAATCTTCATGATTGAATTATTTAATTAGGAATTTCGTTTCACATTAATTGTTTCAGGGCATACGTGTTCTTAATTTCACAGGTATATCTCTCACTTTGGCTGGCGTATCTCATACAAAATGTTGATGTTTCACAAACAATTTGTTTTTATATTATTTTTATTTTCGTTATTATTATAGTTTTATCACATCATATTTCAGTGAACAATTTATTTATACCTTTATAGTTTTCTGAAGACGCTTTGATTAACTATAATCATATAATCATCCATTTTCATCTAAATAATATCATTACACTGAAAAGGAGAACGCCTTACATTTACATGTGGAGTACAGTATATATTAACTTGCCATGTAATTCTACTGCTAAGCCATCAAATTTATTTATTGGATATATTAAAAACTCTGTTCCATATGAAGTGTAATCTTAATTTGAAAAAAAAAAAAAGAATTAATTTCATGTAATAGTTAAATACACTGAATTCAACTTTCTTTGTCTCAGGTATTGCTTGGATCCGAGTAAAAACAATATGAAGACTATTACACATCTCTAATTTCGGCTATAAGGACATGCATCCATAAGATTCTAGCGTGCTAATTTATGGTTTAGATACTATTAATTTGTATAAGTAACTATTTATTTAGGACAACTATATATGAAGAACAGTTATATTTGTAGAGAACATCAAGTATTGTGTGATTTACAATACTTATTACTATGTGTTTTGATTATTTTAAAATGAATTTTTCTACAACTATTTCAATGTATATCTTTTGATCAATATTTTATGTCTCTATTTAAAAAAAATGGCAAAGTATAGGGTGAACAAGTTTCACGGTGAAACTGGTTAAGGAGTGTGACTTATATTATTAAAGAGTGTGATTTTTTACTATAAAGGGTGTGACTTTTTACTATAAAAGATATTACTCATAAAAGTGAAGAGTGTGACTTATATTATAGCAGAGGGTATCGTAGTGATAACTGAAGGGTGTGACTTATATTACTAAAGGGTGTGACTTATATTACTAAAGAGTATACATATAAAAAAAATCAGTTCCATGGTGAACAAGTTTCACAGCATACCAACTTTACTAAAAATTATAAATACATGAGTATAAAAAATACAAAATTTATTGAATTTTGAATAAAAAAAAGTTATTTCAACTAATATAAAAATTATCTTTAGTCTCACGTATTACACAAGTTTTGCACTAGTATGTAATGCACGTGTGTTAGATTGAAAATAGGTATACAAATAAATACTCCCTCCGTCCCAAGATGATTGCAACACTGAAAACGGCACGCAAATTAAGTAAAGTGAGTGTTAGTGGGTTTGAGTGAAATAAAATAAGGGTGTTGTGAGTGTATTAATATTATATTTATTTTTATTTTGGAAGTGTTGCAGTAATATTGGGACGTTCAAATAAGACAATGTTGCAGTAATCACGGGACAGAGGGAGTAATAAATAACTCACCCAGGGAAAGTGAATGGAAAAGAATAAATAATCAAATCAAATAAAATAGGAGCTCGTTTGGTAGGTAGTATATGATTAGAAAGGATACTTTATACATTGATTAACTTGACTAGTTTTATGTATGAATCCTTCATTTAGTACGTGATAATCACGTGATAACTTACACTAGATATTTTAATCAGTGAGCTTGATTTAAATTAATTCCCGCCATTGAAATTTCTTCAATTGAGTGGGAGGCGCTCAATTTCCTTTGAAAACGAATTGGAGTTATGGGAGTTATAAGGTGGGCAGAGGTGAATTTGTAAGAAAGATTTGGAGTCTTGGTGTAACTACTAACAACTAACTTTGTTCGATTAAAAAAAAAAAAATCATACAAGTGATATTTTAATATTTCATTTGCCAGCCCTTTTTAGTCTTGTTGATAAGTGTTGAATTGTCATTATTACCCTTACTACATTACCACATTTTACCAATTAATTTACCCACTTTCATTTTTCGTTCATTCCCTTCTTTCCCTCTCATCTCCATCCCTCTGAACTCCGATTCAACTACCCACTTTCATTTTTGGAAGAACTAATTAATTAACCATCCATATCTTACCTAATGCCTTGAGCGTTCACGACAAAGCATCGACTGTGCCGATGAAACCAGAAAATAAAACCATATACAATCAAATCCCCAAAATCATAGTCAAACTCCAAATGAAAATTGAACCACATATTTGAAATCGAATAAGAAATATATTGGAGTGGTGGTTATGGAAAGGAGTAGTAGTTTTCTTATTTTGAACGAAAGACCAAAACTCATTCGATTTCGTCAGTGCCGGAATTGTGAGCACCGAGGGGATTAACAAGTAGAAAGATTTGGAAAGAAAGTGGGTGATGCAGAAGGAACAAGGATCATCTGCGAAAAACCCATTTAAAGACAATTTATTTCTTGGAGAGAAGGCCCCATGAGAGAAGACTTATAATTTTCTGAGAAAATAATGTATAAGAAAATGGGGAAGAGAACTCTGATAAGAAAATGGAGAAGAGGGGACTTTGATTGATTTTCTACCGTAATTTAGATGGTGAATAAGATTTGAAGATTTCTCGATGGAAAAGTTACAATTCTCAAGGTTAAATTTGAAAAAAAAAAAAGATTTTAATTACTTATGTTTTATGAATATCACCTCAATAGTAGGGATCCACTATAATATGAATTTTAATAATTATTCGGTTCCCGAAATTTCAACTGCAAAAGATCCAATAATTAGAGCTTCTGTTTACCACTTGACAATTTGATTTTAAAAACGATAGTTATTATGTACAAGTGTTTCTCATTCTCTAACTCTTAATATAAACAAAATAGATACAATATATCAAACATAAAATAAACATGCATATAACAGTAATTATATTTAAAATAAAAATAAAACAACAACAACCATTTTTAAAAAAATAACATTCACCCTTTCAAATGAAAACAATGTAGATAAACAAATAAAAAAAATCATAATATAATCCCAAAAATCTAAACATTTCGGAACACTTCTTGAAATACAACATTCTTTGTTGTATTATGTTCAAAGCTATTATTATTACACAACACAATCCTCAAACCAAGTCGAGTGGTAACCCTCGAAACTGCGACATAAAGCTGGGTATGACTAAACATCGGCTTCTTAAGAAATTCTCCAACATGGAAAAAATATTGTCCTTGACTTTTATTTATAGACATAGCATACGAAACAATCAACGAAAACTGACTGTGTGTAAACTTAAAAGGTAACCTAGAATCAGAAGGAGTCAGTGACAATCTATGTATCAATGTTAGTTCATCAGTGCTGCTACCAGTAAGAACTTTAGCTTCGATTACTCTATCACTCAACCTAGTGATAACCAACCTACACATATAGAAAAAGTAATTATAAAAATAATCTTATAAGAAATAATAAATATTACTCCCTCCGTCTCTTAGCAATTTGCACCCTAAAAATGGCACACATATTAAGAAAAAAAATTGGTGATTTGTTGACTTTTCAAAGAAGATGGAGGGTGGAGATTGTGAGATTATTTGTCATTTTAAGGAGTGCAAATTGGTAAGGGACGAACCAAAAAAGAAAGTGTACAAATTGCTAAGGGACGGAGAGAATACTAAATAATAATTTTAATTTATAAATAAATAAATAAAATAATATGGTTCTATTACATAATCCCTTTGAATGATCTATATTTCTCAACAACATAACATGTGTTCCAACTTTGAGATTAAGTTCATGGTCGGGCACACCGGAAAATTTTAAAGTGTTAAGGAACTTAGGAGTATGAACATCAACTAGAGAATAAAAATTAAAATTAGACTTGTAAACACAATCGGAACTGAGATACTTGCGAGACTTCTTTTGATTTAACCGAACCATGTAATCATTCACGTTTGTTTTCGGCTTGAGGTGGATGGGGCAAATCCAGATGGGGAATAAAGTTGGATGAGACAAATCCTATGAATAGTAATCTGTGTTTGTTTTGTGTTGAACGTGGTAGGGGTGGATGATGTTTTATGTCAAATTAATACTTTTTAATTATGATGGTGTATTATTTTATTATTGTTAGTTAGTGTGATAATGATTATATGAAAGAAAAATGTAAGAAAATATATAATGAATTGTTATAAGAAAAGTAAGAGAGAGAATGAGTTGGTGTAAGAAAAGTAGTTATGTGATAGTTTTAGGGTATAATGGTATAATAGGGGTGGATGTGTATTTGGATGTAGGATGCGATGTGCAAATCCAAAAAGTGACCGGAATTGGGGAAGCCCATCCCCCATCTGGATCTCCCAAATGGAAAACAAACATGGCCAACATCAAGTGTCAGGGGAATGATAGCTCTGTCCTGTAAAAATTTGTAATCGTACATCCTAGATTTAAAATCAGGATAAATACAATCAACAATAGAAGCAATTGGATCATCACCAATATGATAATATCAGAATCATTATCAATTCTTGTCCATATACTTCCATCACCAACTGATTCAATCCATTAAGAAAATAACTTCATTTCATTAATCTCTGGAACATAATCAAATTGCATCAACCTCATATTTCTTGTCAATTTCAAAACAGTAGCATGCATTCCACAAATCAGATGAATGGATATTGGCATGTACAATGTCCTGCCTTCTTCCTTTCGGAATGATATGCAAGATCTGTAAAAAATCTCCCCAAAAACAATTATCTTTCCACCCAAATGGTATTTCAGACTGTGATGGATCAGACAACTCCATGATATATATCAATTATGTATTTAATGCTTCACTACAATGTATGTGAACCATTGGAGCTTCATCCCATACCATGAGCTTGCACTTAATCAAAAGTTCAGCGAATTGACTACCTTGGTTAATGTTACACGTAGAATCCTCCATACAATTGATTGGAATACAAAACCTAGAATATATTGTACGTCCACCAGGAAGTAAAAGTGATGTTATGCCACTGGATGCTACATTCAAATTCAATACTATCTCACCATCAGATCGCAGTCCAGCAAATAGTGTCCTCCATAAAAAAAAAAAGTTTTTCCAGTACCTCCATAACCATATACAAAAAATACTCCATCTAAATCTGACAATATCGATCTAATTATTTTATCAAAAAACAATGCACTGCTCATCATTCAATCTTCTTAGAAAAACTTCATACTCCATACTTAGTTCATCTCTATTATACGATAACTCAGTCAAAATCATCCTATTACGGGATGTTATACTGTTATCAACAACTGCCACATACATCCCATCAAAATAATTCAAACTCTTACCAAGAGAATGCAACATATTATCGATTTCCAAAAGACAACAGTTATTGATCTCACCATCCGTCATTCTTAATTCTACAAACATAAGAAAAAAAAAACATCATTAAAAAACATACATAAAGTAATAAATGATTATTTTTAATAAGGTATTAAACAATTACAAATAATATGTATATATATATATATATAACATGACAATATATACACCAATAATATAAAAAATATATTTAAAATATTTAAAATAATATAATTATATAATTATGATTAATTATATAAAACGCCTAAATAAGGAAAGCATGCAAATAACTTTGGTGCGGAAGAATAAGGAAAGTGAGCGAAAAATAATGGGGCGTAGGGAATTTAATTTAAAGAATGTATAATATAAAAAATAAAAATAAAAATACATGGATACCGCATTATTTTTCTTCTCTTGTACAAAATATCATTAGACATGTATTTTCAACATTTATTCCATATCTTACATGGATTATTTAAAGATCCAGAATTGAGAAGAGTAACAAAAAGAGATCTCATTGAAGATGCAGAGGCCCAAACGCTAGTCTGTTCAACTTCATCAACATATTCTCTATCATCATCCAACAACCCCCTAGCAAGGCATGCACCATGAAGTGTGGGATAAACTATTACTCTAAAAAAAATTATGTCATCAAAACACTTAGGTCCAGTAACAACGTTCAACAAAATCCTCAGATAATATGCCTCACCAGTACCAGGTGGTACATAAGAAATATGACCAACAACAACTCCCCTCTGCTTGGGTTCCCAAGTCCTTATTTTTCTTTTAAAAATAAAAAAACTGAGGAATTTGAGTGTATGTTGAAGGATTTGATTATGATTTGACTGCCTACATTATCTCTTGTAATTTTTGTAATTAAGGGTAGATCTTTTTTTCCTTTTAGAATAACATTGATATACTCTTAGTTGTATATATGTTGTACGCACATATTGTGAATAATTTGAATAACATTCCCATCAAACTTTTCTCCTCCTCTGATATGATTTCTAACATGGCAACATAGCAGGTAAATGATTAACCTTGCTTCCACACAAATTCATCTATAATTAAACTTTTTTTTCGCCTTCTCAAAATCATGTCGAAGAAAGGCGAAGAAACCTCCGATACAAAATCCACTAGATCGAATATGGTGGATGTTATGTCACCATATTACATCTCCGGTTCAGATAATCCTAATACTATTTTCACGAGCGATCCGCTTCTTGACGGAGATTACGCAGATTGGGTTGATGAAATTAGCAATGCTCTCTAGCGAAGAACAAATTTGGTTTTGTTGACGGATCTATTCCCATCCCGGATGAAGGTTCGTCGGAATTGTTGTTATGGAAATGGTGCAACGCCATGGTAAGGGGTTGGCTACATAGTTCCATGGATAAAGAAATCCGTAGCAGCGTAAAGCATGCCAAAACGGCACGTGAAGTCTGGGAAGATCTACAAGAACGCTTTGGAAGTGAGAGTGCACCGAGAGCATACGAAATAAAACGTGTTTTGACTCTCACAAGACAAGAAAAGATGTCAGTTTCTGCTTATTACACCAAATTGAAAGGTTTATGGGATGAGGCACAATCTATATCACCCATGCCTAAGTGCAAGTGTAGGGGCTGCACTTGTGATGTATCGAAACAATTGGCAACCATGAGAGAAAACGAGCGACTCTACGAGTTTCTCATGTGATTGGATGAGAGTTTTGGAACCATCAAAACTCAGATATTAAGTACAAAACCTATAGTCTCATTTGGGATAACTTTTCACTTGGTTTTGGAAGATGAAAGGCAGAGGCAGATTTATGCTGCTGGCAAAACCAACGTCGAGGCGGCTGCCTTTCAAATAGCACGACGCCAAGATGGAGGAAGGGACAACAAAAGAGAGCCCAAGAAATGCACACATTGTGGGAGACTCTACCACACTGTAGATGAGTGCTACGAAATCATCGGATATCCAAAACCAGGGGAGAAAGGGGGAAGAGATGGTGGTAAGAAGGAGGACTCGAAGAACAAAGTAAAAACTGGAACCAGAACATCGCACATGGATGCTAGTACCAGCCCCATCTCAGGCATATCCGCTGAGCAATATGCAAAAATGGTTCAATACTTTGCAGCACAAAATGGTGAGAGCTTGCAGGTAGCGAATATAGAAGGCCACCCCACTGTGAACATGCCCGGTAAGCCAAATATTATAAAGTCATGGATTATTGATTCATGAGCAATTGAGCACATAAAGTGCGATGGTCGAATACTCGAGAATCAGACGACATCAGGGACTGAAATTCCGGTCAAAATTCCCAATGGGGATATCATATCAGTGAGAAACATTGGAGAAACAAACCTGTCAAATGGATTGAAAATTGTTCGCGTTCTAAACATACCTAATTTTAAATGCAATCTATTATCTGTGAGCAGGTTAACAAGAGATATGAATTGTGCTCTCATATTTTTTCCGGATTTTTGTGTGTTGCAGGACTTACGCTCGAGGAACCTGATTGGGATGGGTAGACACTGCAATGGTCTATATTGCTTGGAGCCGATGGTTAAAGAAAATATGGTTATGGTCGTCACCGTCGATTCAAAGGTTTGGCATAAAAGATTGGGGCATACTTCAAGTTTTAAATCACATTTTTATGATAGTTTTGGAGATAATAAAGAACATTGTGACTCTTGTTTGAGAGCGAAATTCACCAGACTTCCCTTTCCTAATAGCATTATTCGAACCACTTCTTGTTTTGAACTTATACATTGTGATATTTGGGGTGGTTAACACACACCTTCATTTTCTGGTGCATACTATTTTCTTTCAATTGTTGATGAATTTAGTAGAGGTGTGTGGGTCTATTTGATGAAAAATAAGTCCAAATTGCGTCACTACTTAACAATGTTTTGTAATATGGTGCAAAAACAATTTGGAAAAGGAGTAAAATGAATCGAGTGAAATTTGAATATAATTGGGTTGAATTTCGGCATAAATCAAAGAAGTATATGGTGATTATTACGTGGATCATGGAATTATTCTTGAAACTTTTGTTTTGAACGTGACTTATGATATTGACTTGATACACCACAACAAAATGGATCACTTCACATGATGGTCGAAAAAAAAACATAGACATATTTTGGAAGTTGCTAGGGCCTTATGTTTTGAGTCCGGGCTCCCAGATTGACTTTTTGCACCGACTTAGTTTTTTAGGGGAGAGTGTGTCCTTACAATTTCTACATATATTGGTATAAGATGCTTATATTATAAATCTGCTACCTTCCAAGGTTATTAAGCACAAAACTCCATACGAAGTTATTTTTGAAAAAGTGTCGTCTTATGAGCATCTTCGTATTTTTGGGTGTTTAGTTTATGCAAAGGATAATCGAAAAGGGGGAGATAAATTTGGAGTGAGGGGGAGACCTTGTTTTTTGTAGGCTATCCATTTTCGCAAAAGGGATATCGGGTTTTTGATCTAGAAACCAAACAAATATACACCTCTCGTGATGTTAAATTTGTGGAAAATGTATTCCCTTTTAAAAGATTTGGTCCAGAAGCCACACTTGATGGCATAAATCGAAGAAGACAAGTGGAATGGGACTTTGAGGAACCAATTTCTATTGGAAGTCAGAATAATAACAACCCACATGGAGAAGATGCTACAGATGACCAGATGTATGTTAATGACTCGTTGGAGAGTGAATGTGAACATGCTACCATACAAACTAATGTAGGTCATGAACAAGAACTACCAGTACAAATAACATAGAGTGTACAACCTTTACGAAGAAGTGAACGTGACAAGAAATAACACAAGCATCTTCAGTCTTATGATATTGACTTGCCAAAATCCATAGACCATTTGCAGCCCATCGCCAACTCAGGAACCTCCGAGGTATATCCTTTAGCACACTTTGTTTCTTATGATAATTTTTTTGATACTTATAGAGCTTACCTTGCGGCCATCACTTCACATGATGAGCCTACGTTCTTCTATCAGGCGATAAAGGATAAGAGATGGCGGGAGGCCATGAAACAGGAGATCCAAGCATTGGAGAAAAATGGTACATGGTCATTAGAACCGTTGCCCTCTGGAAAGAAAGCCATTGACTCCAAGTGGGTTTATAAGATAAAGTACAAACCCGATGGGGAAATTGAGCGCTACAAGGCGAGGTTGGTAGCTAAGGGTTTCACACAAATTGAGGGTATAGATTTTCCGCGAAACCTTTGCACCGTGGCCAAACTCGTAAATAATCGCGCTTACTAGCCATAAATTTCCAAGAAAAATTGGACCATCCACCAGTTGGACGTAAACAACTCATTTCTACATAGAGATTTGGTAGAAGATGTGTACATGAAGATCCCACAAGGTTTTTCAAAGGAAGGTGAAACACGTGTTTGTAAGTTTTTCTTCTCAGAAGAAGAAGTCGCTCTATGGTCTTCGCAAGCTTCGAAAAATTGGTATTATAAGTTCACTTTCGTGCTTTGATCGATATTAATTTTCGACAATCACGAGCGGATCATTCCCTGTTCATATACAAAAGAGGCAACACATATGTGGCTGCATTAATTTACGTGGATGACGTCATACTAGTCGGAAATGACGATGGTAAAATTTCAGAAGTAAAGGAGCATTTGAATAAGTTATTCAACATCAAAGATTTGGGGCCACTAAAATATTTCCTTGGAATCGAAGTTGCTCGCTCCTCGGAAGGGATAGTGTTAAGTCAAAGAAAATACACACTTGACATCTTGGAGGAAAGTGGTTTTACAAGGAGGGCGCCCAATGTGAGTTTCCTATGATTTTCCAAAATTTGTGCTTAAGAAATGATGATGATAGTCCCTTGTTGTTGATGCACTTTACGATATCGTCTCTTGATTCTGATTTTTTCTCGACAACTTTTGTACCGATTTGATGTCCTTTTCTTAGCCGCGCCTTTGAACTTCAAAATGTGACGGATATTCAACTCTCGAATTCGTCAATTTGTTGAGTCGGCTCATTCAAAGATTCCTATGTAGGCATTGTTCCAAAGAACTCAAAATTTTTGGTTTTCTGAGCAAGATGGTTTCACATGGAAGTTGCCATGCGCATTCTACGTTTTTTTAAACGAAGATTGGCAGGACAAGGGTTCTTCCTTCCAAAGTTCGGATCGTTTGTTTTGAGACTCGCGCTTATTGTGATGTTTGATTGGGGTGGTCGCTCCATGACTCGAAATTTGTGATCTTGGAAAAAAAAGGCACGGTTATTTTATCTCCTTTCATCATTAAGTTTAAAGGAACACCCATCTCATGGCGCAATCGCTTTTGAAACGAAGAAACAATTGGTGGTTTCGCTTCTTCAAGACAAGATTTTGAAGATCAATCGCTTTTGAAAAGAGTATAGAGCCATGACCACCACGGTTAAATTTTTGGATTTAAAAAGAGATACTTTGGCTCCGATGGTTGTTGAAGGATATCCGATAAAGGCTCCACAAATTGAGCTACTTCACTTTTTTTCCACTTGTTGATCTTAATCATCACTTTGACAATCGAAGATTCGATTTGTTGCCACATTGCCAATAATCCCGTTTTCCACGAATGCACCAAACACATAGAGATGGACTGCTATTTTGTTCGTGAACGTGTGGAATCTCATGATATACTCCCATGCAAGATCTCCACGGAACATCAAGTTCTTGATTTATTCACGAAATCATTATCATTACCTTAGGGGTAAACCGCTTGATTCAAGTTTCTTGTTGGCAAGTTGGGTGTTCGTAATCTTCACGCGCCAACTTGAGGGGGAGTGAAGGATTTGATTATGATTTGACTGCCTACATTATCTCTTGTAATTTTTGTAATTAAGGGTAGATCTTTTTTTTCCTTTTAGAATAACATTGATATAGGGAATTGATATACTCTTAGTTGTATATATGTTGTACGCACATATTGTGAATAATTTGAATAACATTCCCATCAAACTTTTCTCCTCCTCTGTTATGATTTTTAACATGTCAACTTAGTAGCTTCATCATAATGCTTATTCAATTCAAGAAAAGCTAAAAACATGTTAGTCTTCACACCCCGTCTGTCCAAAACAGAATTCAATAAATTTGTGTCCCTGAACACAACATTTTGTTTTTCTGGAAGATAAAATGCAAAACGTTCAACAGACGGATACATATAGTTAATTTCAAAACCAAATAATCTCCAAGAAGCTTCACAAGGTGAAATATACCTACAATCATAATACACCTTGATCTCATCAACATCTGATGTGGGATTAGATTTCCCATTATTTTAACAAAATTAGTAGTCACACGATCATGACCCTTGTTGATATACTTGAATAAGAATTTAATGGCTCTAGATTGATTGCACCATTCAACATAAATATGTGCACCGTATTTTAAGAGAAGATGTCTGTTATGAGGAACAACAAATTTATTGTCCAAAACAACATTCTTTTTCTTCACGATTTTTCCATCAGCTCTTTGTCTATAAATAGGATATCCATCATCATCATCATCAAATAAACTCTCGGATGAAAATTTCTTTGGAAATTTCTTTGTACATTCACCTTTGTCAGGATAGCACGGAGAGTACTTCACAGTTGGACCACAAGGACCATGCATCATAAAATCACGGATAACTTCAAAGTATTGTTTATCATTCACCTCATCTGGTAATTCAACTGAAATTATATGTTCAATATCATCACCTGAAGGAGCATCATTATAATTTTCAAGAAAAACCAAGATATGTGCATTAATTATTAAAACCAATGCGTTTTTAAACTTCACAGTATACAAAACTGCAAAATAATATATAAAATTTATTACAAAATTCTACATTTAATTTATGATAATAAATTATTATTATAATAGAATATAATATAATCATCATATAATCATTAATAACATCAGAATTTTGTTGTTTTCCATACAAATTTTAGTTTGAATTAACAAACTTATCTCCAAATACATAACGAAAAATTGATGACGAAGAAGTGTTTATAAGTCTATTCATTTCAGAATCTTTATTGACTGCCCAAAAAATTGAAACATAAAATAAGTAGGTTAACATTTAAGCAAAATAAAATATAATTGTAAACTGCATATTTTTGGTTAAAAAAAATTAAACATTTTAATGTATAAAAAATATAAATTCATATTAAACAAAAAACATACCTTGTGCATTTTTCTGATGTGGAGATTGATCCTGGTTGATGATTTTTGGACTTTTTAGCTTCCTCATTATTCAATATCAACTTAAAAATAACACAACATAAAAAATTAACAATATAATAGAACAAATCAACAGTATATTATAGGAAAAATTGTTTGCTTAAACATAATTGACAATCATGATTTGACGGTATGAGTCAATTTCATTATTCATTGAATTTTAGTTAAAATTAAATGCGCATACAAAAGATACATAAAATTAAATTTTAATTAAAAAACAAAATAATAAACTAATTATACGCACACAAAACTTGAATAATAATCACTAATATTTAATAAAAAGATTAGTTCACAAATTACCAGAAAAGTTGATGGTTGTACGAACCGGCCCTTGAAGTTTTCATAAAAAAATATGAACATGAGATTAAATATACAATATATATTTACTTATAAAATTTAATGGATATTAATTCATGTTATT
This sequence comes from Stenogyne calaminthoides, assembly GCA_037126765.1. NCBI lineage: Eukaryota > Viridiplantae > Streptophyta > Magnoliopsida > Lamiales > Lamiaceae > Stenogyne > Stenogyne calaminthoides. Next base: position 4,615,112 of record JBBCBC010000017.1, on the reverse strand, counting down.
ATGTGTAATGAAATATAATTAATTGTCAATTAATTTTAACTCATGATTATTGAAAATTATTATGTAAATATTTAATCAAGTTTAATACTTGAACTAAATTAGTGGTTGTAAAAAATGTGATGATTAATATTAAAAAAATTAATAGTTTCTCATAAAAAAACTTGCTCATTTAAACTTAACAAATTATTGAATGTTTACAAACATATTATTACTTGATCAATCTAAATTTAAACATTATTGTATGTTTTAGATATTTACTACTTCTGTATGAATAACTATAATTAAAAAAAAAATTGACATATATATAAACAAATAAGAACTGAATTATTAAAAATAAATTTATTTTTAAGAACAGGTAACTAAATGTTATATATGAACATATAAAATTATTATTTGTTTAGAACATGATTATCTAAGACCTGACATAATTAATCAATCAATAAATTATTTATAATAAAAAGTTTCGTTTACGACATACCAGGGAAAAAGATGATCTGTAGGAAGTGGAACTTGATGTTTTCACAAAATTATATGAGTATGTGTTGAAATAAACAAATATGTAATAATTTATAATAATTTGTTTTATCACGTGTATTAATTATCAATAATTGTTCATTAATAATTAGACATGATTCTAGAAAATGATTATATTATAAGATAATTTCATGGGAAAAAATAATACATATGATTTAATACTTGAACTAAATCAATGGATGTTAATTATGTAGTGGTTAATATTAAAAAAATATGTATAGTCAATAAAGTAATTAAAATAAATATATTCGTTAACAACGCACCAGAAAAGTAGACAGCTTGAAGGAGCTACACCTTGAAATTTTCATAAAATAATATGTATATTTGATGAAATAAATAATATGTAAATACTTATAAAATGAGATATTATTATTTTTATGTGTAATAGATTATCAATTGTTTTTTCATTGATGTCTACTCGTTATTATAGGCAGATAAAAATAAATAATTATATTCTCATTGTATAAAACATTTAACAGAATTTAATGATTGAACTAAATCAACCGATGTAATGATCTATACTAAAAAAAATTAAAACTCTTATCGAAAAATTGTTTGTTTAAAAATAACTAACAATCAATGATTTCAAATTCATTATTCATTGAATTTTAGCTAAAAAATAAACGCTCATGCAAAATAAACATAATATTAAAGTTGTTCAAGGGATTATTTAATTTTAATTAAAAAGAATTGATAAAATAATTATACGCACACGTAAATTAAATAATAATCTCTAATATTTAATAAAAAGTTTCGTTCAAAACTTACCAGGAAAGTTGATGGTTGTATGAACTGGACCTTGAAGTTTTGATAAAAAAATATGAACATGAGATTAAATATAATATATGTATTTACTTATACAATTGAATGGGTATTAATTTATGATAATACGTGTAATGAAATATAATTAATATTCCATTAATTTTAACTCATGATGTCAATACAAATTATTATGTTATATGATAATTTCTTTGTAATTAATATTTAATAAAGTTTTTGACCTAAATCAATAGTTGTAAATAAAGTAATGATTAATATTAAGATATATTAAAAATTTCTCATAAAAAAACTCATTTAAACTTAAGAAATAATTGAAGGTTTACAAACATATGATTAATTAATCAATATAAACCTAAATATTATTGTATTTACTATTATTGAATAACTATAAGTTTTTTAAAAAAAAAAAGGTGAGAAATATATATATAAACAAATAAGAACTAAATTATTAAAAATAAGTGTATTTTTAAGAACATGTAACTAAATGTTATATTAACTTAGAATAAAATTATTATTGATTAAGAACATGATTACCTAAGAACTAACATAATTAATCAGGCAATAAAGTGTTAAAAAAAGAATAGTTTACGACTTATCAGGAAAGAAGACGGCTTGTGGGAACTGGAACTTGACGTTTTCACTAAATTATATGAAATATGTGATTAAATAAAAAACATGTAACAATTTATACCAATTTGTGTTATCATGTGTATTAGATTATCAATAATATTGACCATTAATAATTAGACATTAATATAGGAATTGATTAAATAATAAGACAATTACATGAAAAAATTAACCCGAATGGTTTAATACTTGAGCTAAATCAATGGATGTTAATTATTTATTTATTAATATTAAAAAAATATATGGGCTTAATAAAATAAATAAGTCAATAAAGTATTAAAAAAAAATCATTTACGACTTATCAGGAAAGAAGATGGTTTGTAGGAACCGGAACTTGAAGTTTTCACTAAATTATATGAATATGTGATTAAATAAATAATATGTAATAATTTATACTAATTTATGATATCATGTGTATTAAATTATCAATAATTGGTCATTAATAATTAGACATTAATCTAGAAACTGATTAAATAATAAGACAATTACATGGAAAATTTAATCCGGATGGTTTAATACTTGAGCCGAATCAATGGATGTTACTTATGTATTTATTAATATATATTAAAAAATAGGCTTAACAAAATAAATAAATCAATAAAGTATTAGAAAAAAAAAGAATTGTTTACGACTTACCAGGAAAGAAGATGATTTGTAGGAACAGGAACTTGACGTTTTCACTAAACTAAATGAATACGTAATTAAATAAACAATATGTAATGATTTATACTAATTTGTGTTATCATGTGTATTAAATTATCAATAATCGGACATTAATAATTAGACATGATTCTAGGAAATGATTAAATAATAAGATTATTACATGGAAAAAATAAAGCATATGATACACTCTACAAAACTAAAATCAAATTGTTTGAGTTATTTTATTAAACCATCCACTATACGTTTGTTAACTAAAATATTATCATGCTTCTGGTTTCTTGAGTAACAGATTAAATGACTGCAATAAACATTAATCTCAGTAGTTTTATTTTATTAAATCGGAAGCTACGATTCATTTTTTGTTTAGGTTCTGTTTTTTTAAAGAATATCAATAATATATGAATTTTGAGAGATGGTCAATACATTACTTCCTCCGTCCCAGAAGACTTAGCACACTTACTTTTTGCTCGTGTTTTTGCGTGCGAGTTGTTTATTAGTATTTAAAATAATAAAATAATTTTTAAGTTGGGGTATGATAGTCTTACCCCTCCTCTGTCATACTCATTTCTTAAAATTACTTTATCATTTCAAATAGTAATAAAAAAACTCGCTCGCAAAAACACGAATGGAACAGTAACTGTGCAGAGTCTTCCGGGACGGAGGTAATATTATTTAATATATAATTGAATAAAAAGTACAATTTATGAGTTATGAGACATAAATTTTTTAAAAAAATGGATTAAACCCGTAAGCATACAATTGAATTATGAAGATAAATTATTAATAGATAATCAAGAACATGATATACACAAATAATTGAAAAAATGAAAATGTGGGAAAAACAGTTCATCGAACTTATAAAAGATAAAACAAACTTGTTTTGTTGGTGTTGGTTTCATCAATTGATCGAAGAATTGAATACATCATACACATTACCTGTGATTTTATATACACTCGGTGTGTTCTTGAAATGAAGAGAATAGATAGACGGGACAATATCTAAGTGTAGACGATCAATGGAAAAAGACGTGACAAAATTTCAGAAAAAATAACATTTGTGATACAAAATTTATGTAGAACATAATGAATGAATCTTGTAGAATGGATTTTACACCCTTACAAATTAAGCTAAATACTAAATTTTATACATTACTAAATAGTAAATTTTATACATTACAAAGATCCTATCCGAAAAAAATGAAAACATAAAAAATGACACAATTGCAATAAAGAAATCATACCAATCTATCTATATTGTGAATATAAAAAATTATATTTGTAGCTATTCCAACAAAGTGCAACCAAAACAATGAGAAGATAAAATTGAGGATTGTAAGTTGAGTATTTATAGAGTTTGAAGGCCAAACAACAATTAAATGTATGACTAAGATAGAGGTGCAATTAAATGTGATTTAAGTTGATTGTTATGAATTGTGGAATTTATGTTCTTTATTTCAACGGCTCATATCAAACTAATTCATAGATCGATGACCCACAAAGCTTCTCACAAAAAACTAAAATGGTAAAAAAAAAGGTGGTGAAAAATAAAATGAGTAATTGATGCAAAATAATAGACGGTCAAGATTAATCCACTAAAAATGATCAACGGCTGATGACAATTGGCGCCAAAACTATAAAAAGAAAAATAACTCCTATTATATGTTTATGATAATAAAATAATGTATTAATGATATTAAAATAATTGTTATTCCTTCTTTTAGAAATTAGAACTTGAAAAGGGCGCTCTAAGAATTTTGCCGCTTTTTCTGTCACGAGGTCAGAGGCATTCTTCTCGTTCATCTTCCATCTCAAAATCCCCAAATTTTATTGGAGATGTGAATACAAACAAAATACGTTCTCAATCTCAAATTTTGGTACTCTTCAATGACGTCCGCTTCGACTACTCTGCAAATCGTGGACGACGACGATGTAAGTTCAATTCATTCATTATTTTTATATATTACCACTTTTTCCCCCCAAATTTACTGTGGCTCATTCATTTAGACCTAGAAAATGAGGGTTGGTTACTTTTTTATCGTAATTTATTTGGTGTATTAGGAGTTTGATTGGGAAGCAGCTGTGCAAGAAATTGATGTGGCGTGCCTGGCAACTGCTGCTCAAAATCCCACCTCCACCTCTAAAAGTTTTAGTTGCGAACAAGAGATGGTATATAACCCAGCTCAAGAAATGCGGAAAAAGGGAAATTTTGATATTAAATCTAATTCAGTGTCTTCAACTAGGCAAACTACATTAGATAGATTTATTGGGGTTTCTTCGAGTGATTCGAGGAAGTTGGAGGGGAAGGTGGAGTGTTCAAATGGGTTGCAGGGGAACAATCGCAATGGAGTTGGTATTGGTGACAAAAATGGTGGCGGTGTTGCTGATTTTGAAGATAATGAGATGCTCAATGGGTTTGTTCAGATTGATCCTGAGGCTGCCAAATCTTGGATTTATCCTGGTTATTTTATTCCCTTAATGTTTATTTTCTCTTTATGAATATTAATTTCAGAATTCTGTCCTGATTTTATGCATGGCAGTGGCTATTTTAGTGGTTTAGTCTATCTTAAGTAGGATGTGTTAAAAGGCTGTTATTTTTTTGTTCAAAGGTTGAAGTTAATTTTATGCCTCATCTCTACCTAATTTAGTAATCAGAATTAGCTAAACTCTAACATAAGTGCATTGATTTTGAGTGGTGTCTGTTTCAACAAAGGTGTGGAAATCATTACCAAACAGTAAAGATTCCAATGGGGTAATTTTCAGAATTTATTGTTGTGTGCAGTTGTGCTATTGCAGTTTCTAATATCTGTTTAAAAGAATTTCTCTAGTGTTTCAGATGTGCTTCTCTAAGTGTTCAGTTATTGATCAGCTTCCATTTTGAAATAGTTCATCTTTTCAAAACTGAAGTTTGCTTTGATGTTCATGTCTTCAGTTTCTTGAGGCAAAAAATGATTTTCAAACATTTTCAAGATCTGTTATATGACCGCAAATAAGATTTTCGTTAGGAGGTCTTTTAGCTTGTGAATTTACTCTACGATTTGATGTCTATGGCAGTAAATGTTCCTCGTCGTGATTATCAGTTCTCCATCACCAGGACTGCGCTGTTTTCCAATACTCTAGTGGTATTACCGACGGGACTTGGGAAAACCTTTATAGCTGCCGTTGTCATGTATAACTTTTTCAGATGGTTTCCTGAAGGTATTAAAATCCGATTTATAACTTTTTCAGTGGTATTTCCTGAAGGCATTTTTACCTTTATTTGTCAAAGAATTCGCTTGTTAACAATTTAGCTAACCCCTTTTTTACAATTTTACAGGAAAAATTGTGTTTGCTGCTCCTTCACGACCACTTGTGACGCAACAGATTGAAGCTTGTCATAAAATTGTTGGAATCCCACAAGTAAAGTCACAAAGAAACTCAGCGTTTTATACTTAGTATTTTGTTCTGTTTCAGGTTAGAGAGTTTGCATTCATTACCTATATTGAGAGATTTGTCAATTAACTGATTATAGGAGTGGACTATTGATCTAACGGGACAGACAAGTCCTACGAGAAGAGCAGAGCTCTGGAAATGCAAACGAGTTTTTTTTGTTACTCCACAAGTACTGGAGAAGGATATACAGTCTGGTTTGTTTCTCAACTTGTATAATACTCCCTCCGTCCTGGATTTTTTAATTGAACATTTACTATTTGCACGGAGTTTAATGTGAGAATTGTTTATTAGTATTATAGCAAATAAAGTTGACTTTTTATGGGGGTTGAATGATAAAGTAATGACATGTGGTGTAAATAAAAGGAGAAAAAGTTGACTTTTGTGTGTAAAAAGTAATGGCATGGGGTGTAATGTTGAAATGTTTGGAGGGTATAGTTTAAATTGATATAGTTGCTTTATTGCTACTTCTAGAAATGTTCAATCTAATTCGGAAGGACCTTTTTGGCAAATGTTCAATTGAATCCGGAGGGAGTATGTTATTATAGACTTATAGTCAACTTACAAAATTGAGAGGTAAAAAAACTTCAATTTTTATTTATGTAACGAAATTGTTTGAAGAACTTCTAGAGTTCTTGTCTGATCTACACAATATTTGTGCTCTAAATTTTGATTTTATAAAGCTTATTTGTCTTCTGAAGGTCTATGAAAACATCGGTGTTGGCAGAACAATTTTCAAGTTATATAATTTATCTTTCCTTTTTTTATCTCCAGCGAACTTTGTGTAGTGGAAAATATGATTTCCTAAATTAGTAGGTTTCATCATTTGAAATGTCTTATTTTGAATATATTCTAGGGTCATGTTTGGTTAAGCATCTGGTGTGCCTGGTGATTGATGAGGCTCATCGTGCAACAGGAAACTATTCCTACTGCGTAGCAGTCCGTTTGGTTCGTTACTTCATTTTCTCTTTCCTGTGTTCTTGAGGTTTATATTTATTCCTACGCATTTTGGAATGATTTCTTAGTATATAATCTGATACTATTGTATTGTTGTTACAGTTGATGGATACTCCTGTTCAACTGAGAATATTAGCATTGACTGCAACACCAGGATGTGAGTTCTCTATAGGCCCACCAGAAAAAATGTAATTGATTTGATATTCTGACTTCTTTCTTGAAATATTCGTGTTGGATATATTCAGCTAAACAGCAGACAATCCAGGATGTTATCGACAATCTTCAAATATCTACACTGGAATACCGAAATGAAAGTGATCCCGATGTATTTCAATATGTGAATGACAGAAAGATAGAACTAATTCAGGTAGTATTACATTTCATTCAGTCGCTGGATTCAACTCTATGAAATACTTATGGGGATATTTTGTTAGGTTCCTATGGGCGTTGAAGCTGATGAAATAAATGATTTACTTTTGGAAGTTGCACATCCTTACAATTCCCGCCTTTGCAATCTTGGTGTGCTTCAGAAGAGAGATTTCAAGACAGTACGTCCTGTATCCTATCATATAAATCTTTGAGATTCAGTTATGTGCTTTTCGTGTACTTAGTCTCTTTTGTAGCATTTCAGCCTGGATTTGTTGTTTATGAGTTTGCATAATTTCCTGAAAGCATGGCTAAATACTAGGTATATGAAAAATATAATATGTAATATTCATATTATGCGTCATGGTTAAATTCTTTTTTCTCTAAGTCTAAAGATGTATTTGCATTTTACAGATGAGTCCCTGTGAAATTCTTAATTCAAGGGACAAATTTCGCCAACAGCCTCCAGTGGGTCTTCCTCATACAAATTATGGCGAGATTGAAGGTTTATTTGGAGCTCTTATTACATTATACCATATCAAGAAATTGCTTTCAGGCCATGGAATAAGGCCAGCATTTGAGATGCTTGATGAAAAATTGAAACAGGGGTATGACACTTTTATCATCGTATAAACTCTTTTGTTTTTCATATTGAGATGATTTTCTTAAGATACAAATCTTTCAAATAATTTGACAGGAAAAACTGGTAGTCAGATATTAGATTGTTTATTGGGTATGACACTGGGCGCTTTGAATTTTCCTATAGTTCTTAGATTTACTTAGCTCGATTTATGCAGGCCATTTGCACGAATATTGGGTAGAAATGAATCTCTTCTGAAAGCAAAACTTCTGATGCAGCAAACTGTTTCCCATGGTGCCCCAAGCCCCAAATTGTCAAAAATGCTGGAAGTACTGATTGGCCATTTCAGTACGTTGTATTATGGTCTTTTTGCTTTCACACAATATACATAAGCCATGATAATAAAATTGTATCCTTCTTCTTTAAACATGATTTTGTTGTCATGATTCCTGAATACATCCTATAATTTTTTAAAAATGGTATCTACTTATGGAAACCAAGGTCTAGTTAAAAATTTTGCTCACCACAGAAAAAGGGGAGTTGCTTGAATTTAACTCTGTATCTTGATTGATTGCGTTCACAATGAAGACTGTTATGCTACTCTACTGATTAAATTGCTGCTTTACTTGAGTATTTCACACAAAAAAATTCTGGTGCAGAAGTTAAAGATCCAAATAACTCCAGGGTTATCATCTTTTCTAATTTTAGGGGCAGTGTCAGGTGAGTTGACCTTTGTATCTATAAACCTTTTAATATATGACACTTAATCAATATAGAAAGTTAAAAATACTTATTGGTAATTGTAATGATTCAACATCAGGGACATACTTGATGCACTGAAAAACATTGGGGACATTGTTAAAGCTACAGAATTCATTGGACAAAGTTCTGGTGCGTTAACCAACTCTTGTTTCGCATATTTGTTATACCTTCCTAATTGATGCACTTGAAGTTGTTAACCTTTGTTTGAGAGCATTTCTTCACTGGTCATGAAGATTTCTCTTCTGAATTGTGGCCATATAGATCAGGAATATGCAGGAATGTATGTTAGAAAAGAAATGTTGCCCTGTCAAGTATCAACACATTGAAATTTACTTCTTCACCACCAAAGATTTGAATATTAATATACCATTTTTATAATCAAATTTTGACAACGAAGAAGTAAATACACTCCTGCTTTAATAATTCCTCTTATTGTTCTACGGAATAGGTTAGACAAAACTATTGGATATGGGAATATATCGTGTAATAAAGTTCCAATGGAATCTCTAGGTTTTCTCTAGTTATCCTTTTTTCTTTTTTTGTGAGTTGGTCGTATGTAAAAAGTTTTACCATGCAACTGGTTCATAACTATCACTTTAACTAATACTCCCTCCGTCCCAAGATGATTGCAACACACAAATTGGACCGCAAACCAAGTAAAGTGGGATAAAGTGGGTTTGAGTGGAATAAAATAAGGGTGTTGTGAGTGTATTAATATTATGTTTGTTTCCATTTTGGGAGTGTTGCAGTAATGTTGGGACGTCCAAATAAGACAAGTGTTGCAGTAATCACGGGACGGAGGGAGTACCTTTTAATGAAACAACTAATTGTATGGTAAAACTGGTGTACATAAGACTGTTTTTTTTGTCAACAAAACCAGTGGTTTATTCTATTTGGTTGGTTAACAATAGATTTTTGCCAGTGGTACACGATTATCGGGCTCAGCAAGAGAGAAACTAGGATAAATCTATTAGTTGGCTATCATGTTTGACACACTGGATCAGTAAATTTTGTTGGTAACACTTTGCTACTTTGTCATTGTTCTTTGCAGGAAAAACCTCAAAAGGGCAATCGCAAAAAGTTCAACAGGCAGTTTTACAGGTAATTCCTTTTCTATTTGTGGTCCCCCATCCTGAGCAATTTATTGACTTGTGTCTGTAGAAATTTCGATCAGGTGGGTACAACGTCATTGTTGCAACTTCAATTGGTGAAGAAGGTCTAGATATCATGGAAGTCGATCTGGTTGTATGCTTCGATGCTAACGTCTCACCTTTGAGAATGATTCAACGCATGGGGAGGACTGGAAGAAAGCATGAAGGGCGAGTAGATATCCTTCAATAAGTGGCTTTATAGGGAGCTCACATTTATTGATTTATATCACATCTGATTTACAATTGAGTTTAAACACTTCCCTAACGAAATTTCCTTAATAAGCTTACTAGTTTTAGCATGTGAAGGATCAGAACTGAAAGGTTATATGCGAAAGAAAGCAAACAGTACAACTATTAAGAAACACATGATAAACGGTGGGATGAATAGCTTTAACTTCCACCCCAGTCCAAGAATGGTATGTTTCTTCTGCATATTAAATTTTGATAAATGAATGAAAGTTTGGTATCGTGATTCAGCTGATACCTTTGATCTATATCCTTGGCATGTGTATTTGCAGGTACCACATGTTTTCAGACCAAAAGTGCAATTAGTTGAGGTATCAATTGAAGAATATGTTCCTCGTGGAAAGAAACCAAAAGATTCTGATGTGGGCCCCGTGCCTGCATACACAAAAAAGTTAACCGATGCTGAGAATGATATACTTTCCAAGTATTTTTCAACCTCTCGACAAACTGCTTGGAGACCATCTCTTATTGCTTTTCCTCACTTCCAAGCATTTCCATCCCCTATAAACAAAGTATCACATTCATCTAGAACAGGGATACTCATAGATATGATGCAATATTTGCAAGGCTTAACATATTCTAGAGAGAGCAAAACCTCATCAGAGGTTTGTTTGCTAGCTTTTAACAGACTCATTATATGCACAGTTTGCTATCATTTTGCAATTCTTAAATTCATGGTCTTGATTCAGGATGTAGATAGTTCTGATCCTTGCTTGAGAGTTGTAGAAGAAAAGCCTCACGACACAGATATAGAAGGTAACAACTTCGCAATGAAATTATTAAATTTCAGTGATTTTCTAATTCTCTATTATTTCTTGTTTAAATTTAGTCCTAGATTCAGAGAGGTTTAACGATCCTTCTGAAGATAAGTTGAAAGTAGAAGTTGAAGGAATGGATGTAGAGAATGAGGAGATTGCTAAAGATGTACACATTGAAGACTTTCACAAACCAAAAACTTGCCTGCACGCCTTCATCTTCGATTCAGAATTTGTATCAATTGATAATGCAGGAAATGTTTTGGTTTTATCATTACCTCAACTGCCTTTAAAGTCCATATCTCAACGAATTGAAGGTAACAATATGGCTTCGGCATACCATTCGATAAACAATTATAAAGGTCATGAAGAGAATCTTGTCGAAGGTGAAGATGATCCGTCTTGGCATCCAAGATCTCAAGAAGTTGAGAATGCGCACAAGTCGAGCACCGATTTTATAGATATTGATCTTAGTCCAAGGCTAACTAATTTTATCAAAAGCGGAATTGTTCCAGAATCTCCTGTACATAATTCCGGTTCGTATCTTCAGAAACTGTTCTCTCCGTTCCCATTATCTGTCTGATTTTATCCATTCACACAAACCAAACTTTCATTGATTAGGATATCAAAAGACTACTATACCCTTATTTTTTACTACTTGATGATATTAATATACTTATATTTACAAGAAGATGGTTAGTGTTATTATTAGGAATATTGGTGGGATAAAAGGGTAAAGTTTTGTTGATATTAGCAAAGTGACAAACAATTAGGAGCACCATTTTGGCTATGAATCAGACAGATAATATTTGTACCAATACTAATGCTTATCTGTGCGCTTTTAAACACAGGAGGGACATGTAATGGTGATGGAGGTCATTTCACTGGTCCTGCTATTGTTTCCTCACCGAATGTGCAGACTGAGGGTAAAATGGACATTCCATGTACAAGTGAGAAAGAAAATCAATCACCTGTAATAAAGCGTAATAATAATTCACTGGAAACAATCTTATCTCCTATTCCAGTTGCCAGAGAAATACAAACTCCTTGTGCTAACAAAAGCAGTAGCGAAGAATGGCTTTTGGATTCTGGAGTGAAGCCTGAAACAGTTGAGCAGCAATGCAAGCTTCGTAGGTTACGCAAGCTGCGAGATCTCAACGGGAAAAATTCACCAGAATCCAGAGAACAAACTGGGCCAAGTAGAAAACTCAGAATTTCCACAAAGAGTGGCCACCATACATCAACTAAGCTTGTCAAAGGTTATCTAATATTATTAATAGTCTTGATCTTATTGATGCATCCGTTGTATCATTCTCTCGTCTATTCAGTTATAATCTTATTGATGCATCTCTCAGTACGACATGTAGAAATTGAGAATCTTAATTCAAATTGAAAGAGGAAGACCTAAACCTTTTGAAAAAAAAACAAAAAATAATGCTATATGTAAATATAAATGAGAGCTCGTGTCTTGGCCGAATATGACAGTGAGATGTGGTATATATAACCGATTCTACGTGGTAGGAATAAGGTTTGGTGGTTCTGTTATTTTTTTCATCAGCATTTTAATTACTTATTGTATTTATATGCTATTTGATTAACAGGTGCAAAGAAGCAAGCAAAAGATGCTGCAGTTTATATTGAAGAGGAAGCAGAGTAAGTCCATTTTCAGAGGTTGACATTATTGAAATACTTGTTGGCTTCATTTAGAGCCAGAAAAAAAAAATATATGTTGTTTTCCTCAGTTCAAAGTTTCAAATGATGTTTTATATTTTTCTCAACTTAGAAAATAGTATATACGAGAAACATATTCCTGTCTGCTGTTTCTCTGAACAGGTTTTGTAGTGTTTTTTCTGCTCATACTTAGTTTGTGCGCCTCTTTAGGGTATCGTCTGAAGGTATGGCATCTGATAATGAGGAAGATGAGCAAGATAACAGTTCATATGAGGACAGCTTCATAGATGATGGCACAAATCCGATGTCAGCTGGTACACAAGCCGGTGCCAGTAGGACTGACATGATGGCAATTTACAGGTTCTTAAAAAAAGTTTCGGTCTTTTTTTCTCTGTTTGACGTAAGGTTGTATGAGATGGCTTTATACATGAGACAAATCCTATTTACTAGATCTCATTTACTATATCATAAATCCCATTGACCAGAGATAATATCATAAATCCTCCTGCAACTTTGTGTTCAAAATTTAGACCTGCATGTTTTTATTTTTTCAATTTTGGTCATTTGGTGTCAAATTTTAGTCATGTATGTTTATACTTTTCATTATTGGTGGTTTTGGACCAATTGACATCAAAAGAACCAAAATTAAGAAAGTGAAAAATTACCGGACTAAAATAGGACTTGACGAAAGTTACAGGATGATCTGTGAATCTCATATGACCCATGAGCTTATGGGGCTCCAACCCAATTATGTTTTAAATGAGAGTATGACGGGAACACATAAGTGGAGCACCGTTTCACACAAGAGTCCTTTTCCCGTTTATACTTATGAGGAACTTGAACTTTATATTGCAGGCCATCATTGCTCACACAATCTCCTTTTCCAAGTTTGCCCAACATCGCCTCAAAGATTAGTCCCGATTCTGTGGTTCAAATTAGCAGAATGGACGAAAGTGGGAGCTCATCGGGTACCAAACGCGATGATACTCCTCAGAATGGCTTTCTCTCTACTGCAAGAATCCCATCTGATGGGATTCCAACAGAGACGGTTCAAAGCAATCTTGAAAACCGGAAAAGAAAATTGAGCTTCTATCAATCTCACTCAGTGCCAACGATTAATTTAGACAAGGAGTTCTCTTTGTTTCCTGAAGCTGCATGTGAAAACACATCCATGCAGGTACAGGTAGAGAGGACCGAGAAAGTTGGAGATGTGTTTGATGATGACGATCTGTTCTATGAAGGTATCGATCTCAATGCAGTGGAAGAAGAAGCTACAAAGCTACTGAGAAAAAAAACTGAGTGTTTGTCACAGAAGGAAGCAGCCTTGTCTGAATCTGTTCAACATAATGTTGAGATTCTTGGAGCTCCTTCTTTTGATCTAGGGTTTTGATTCATTTATGGGCTTAGAGTTAGTTAAAGATTTATATTTATTGCCCTGTTAAGAGTGAAATTTTGAGGTGCAAATGTAATTAATATGAATAGGAAGCAGAGTTGAGAAAATGTAAATAGAACTAAGGGGTTGATTGTATATGGAAAATGTGACCTCAAGCAAGTTTGGGTTTATTTTTATGATCAAATGATCATTAATCGTGTTAGTCTTGCTTTATATGAGATTGAACCATGGAAATGTGTAATGATAAAATAAAATATGAAAACCAAATGATATGTTTCGCATATAAGCAAGGAATGCCAATTACAAAAGTTCTTACTTCTTACATATAATGTTTATATTTAATTGCTGCAAAAATTGACTCTAGACTTAAACTTAAGTTTTTAATCAATTTTTTGCGTTTTTTTTTTTTTGGACTTTAACATCTCAATAGCAATTAAGAAACTGAAGAGTTTGGGCCCACGTTGTTAAATTTGTGGTTTTTGTACATGATATTGAATCAAGAAATAAAATACTTTTTACAACAAATCAACATATTAGCCCCAAGGCATATAACATAATTTAATAAACTAAAACCACCTATATGCAACCAGGCTTTCATAAAATGTCGATACTTCAACTTTCAACCAAAATATTAACGTTCCATAATTTACAACCGATCCTATGTCTACAAAGTCCGAGGTAGCAGGTTAACATCTTTGTACACGAGAGAGAGAGAGAGAGAGAGAGAGAGAGAGAGCAATTTCTTCGACTACTGTGATGTAAATGACGCGGTCTGTCTAAAATCAAGTGATTTAAGGGCGGAATCTGGGAACGGCCACAAATTTCCATGATTAGGCAACAATACTTGACGCTGATTTCTCCTCTCAGCATCTTCTCCGACGTTAGAAGCAGAAACTTCTTTCTTCTTCTTCACAAATTTAAAGAAATCAGCAACTTGACGAGCGTACCTTCACCAGTAACATGTGTAGATTAGCAACTTGAGAGAAAGAATACGTAATATTACTGTTTAGCATAAGAAGTATCACGTTTAAAAAAAATGCTTGATTTTATGTGTTGTTCTTCTCAAAATCACTAAACCGATACTTTATACGCTAAACAGTATCACTTCATATACTAAACAATATTACCGAGGTCATTATAAAACTTCCGTAACCCAAGTTCATAGAATTAAGTTTTTGTCCGAGAAAAAATGTACAGACAAGATATATAGGGTGGATAGCCAAGGGCGTGTATTATCCACCGTTGATTAGGAGCAACAACATTTCAAGACTCATTCAAAAGACACAATGTTGAATAAATGTCGATTTTCATCATAGCATGCAAACAATTTTTAAACAAACAAATCAGAGATAAGGGAAAATAAACGTACTCCTGCTTGGCTTCGACGTCTTTGCTGAAATCAATATCTGGTTCACAGTCAAGAACCAAAGCAGGAATCTGCTCCTGGGAAAACCAAGGCACTTTAAATATTCCACAGAGCAAAGATCTTCCAACGAATACAAAAAACGAAAGAAAAATACCTTTTGGATGCTTGAGTGCATATGGTTACCCTTCAAATAGAACACCTGATCCTTTATGCTAGGATGCAAGGACCAATCAACATCAGCTCGTATCTTACTAACAGAAACAACTCCATGATTCCCACTTTGGGACGGGAAAAGCCAGCTTTCATGCTTATTGTGCAGGTCCTGCAGATAATCGAGAGGGACCCCACCCTCCTCTGCTCTCCTACGCAACATCATGCGCTTATGGCAAGTATCAGGGCTAGCTCGAAGGTAGATAAAACCATCGGGAATAAGACCGGGCAAAGTTGAAACGACGGGATCAAACCATGAATCATAAATGCTGATCTCCATCTCGTTCATCCACTTCGCCTCATGAACGGCTCTAACAAAGACCTTTACATAAAATAATCATTAACGCATATCAACAAAGACAACTGGCCAAGTTTTTTTTTTACGTTACACCCTCCCTAATTTTTCAGTAATTGAGAAGGTAGTGTAGACAGAAGATTCATCCTAGTTCATCTACAAATTCACAAGTAGTAAAATCATGGGATAATATCAGTTTTGGTCCTAAAGTTCACATTTTCCCAGTTTTGGTCCTCATCTTTCAATCACAATCAAACTTGGACCTGAAAATATAATTTTACATCCACATTTGGCCCCACCGCTGTTTAACAGCCAGTTGACTGATTAAAACTCTATTTTGGAGTGTTAAATGTAATTATTTTGGGGGTGCTAAATGTAATTAATAATTATTTTGGGGTGATAAATGTAACTAATAATTATTTTGGGGTGATAAATGTAACTAATTATTTTGGGGTGATAAATGTAATTAACAATTTTTGAATAATTACATTCAGCACTAAACAATAGTTGATTCTGTCAGCTAACGGACGCTCAACTATTGGTGGAACCATATGTGGGAGTAAAAGTGTACTTCCAGGACTAAGTTTGATAGTGACTGAAAGACAGGGACCAAAACCGAAGAAAGGTAAATTTTAGGGACTAAAAATGATATTACCGCTAATGTAAAAGTGGAAAATTCACCCCAGCAGTAAAAAAGAGTTCAAATTAGTACAACCACAAGGTTTGATAACCACTCTACCATGCTAAGAAGCATATGCTATATATCCTTTCTTTATAAGATTATAATTTTACAAAGCTGTGAAAAGATCTTACCAGCTTATGTAATAATCAAGAAACTTCACTTGATGAACAGAAAAGAGCAACCAAACTCAAAAAAGCTAAACACTTACCATTCTATCACTGAAAACGCTCCTCTCCATCAGCCTGAGGGGCTTGATGCCGCCCGATGACTCCTTCTCTTGCATAACTCTTGTAACAAATACATAGTTCTGAAAAGTATATGCATACCTCTCCGGTTCTTCATAAAAAGCGTTCAGTATGTTAAAGTGATCTGGACCTATATTCTTCCACTTGTCAATCGGTTCTGGAACGACTTCCACGAGGTCTCTGAGCTCAACTGTTTCATTAGCTATTCTCTGCAAGAATGTCGTCTTCCCAACACTGATATTTCCTTCAACACATAGAGTTATACGCTTTTTTGGGGCTTCATATCGAATTCCTCCACCTCTTCATCCACACTCTCTTTGATAAAAGTGGTTATGCTTTTGGCATGGTTCTTGTGTATGATGCCCACAGAACTGCGTAAATATTCCACCATCTTTTCACTTGATTTCCTACAAAACTGCACTACCGTTATGCAAGGTTACTATAATAAGGATCCAATGTCCTAAAATTCTTGGTAGTACAGCCACATTTGTTCTTTCAATCATTTTTCAAGGGGTGTTGCAAAAAGTTATACCAACTTTTAATCAATTATTTTTTACTTTTCAGAATCAATTTGGAGTGTTTTGTATCTCTTTTATCAGATTAAATACGCTGTCAAAAACTCTGATTCAAAAGCTTGAAATGAGATGCTTTTCGAAGATTATGAGTAGTATGTAATTACCATCAATTTTTTTTGCTATCACTATCAACTTCTCTTTAAGTTTTTAAAGCAAACATTAACTTTTACTATTAAGCAATTTGTCCATAATTATTAATTTTAATCACTTCTTCAAAAGTATAATTTTTTTGCAAACACCCCTTTGATCAGGATAATTTAATGCTGCAAGAAATTCACAAAATGGGCACCCAACAAAATTGCACAACAATTACACCACAAACTAATCCTGCATATCCACACCAACTATCCAGCCGCGAACTAAAACAACATTTCAACAATTTCACCTTCTCAGATTTCAGCCAACACTAAAAAATCCACTAAAAAACTCATAGCAAAGTTCAAGAATCAACCTAGTACAAAAGTTAACAACAAATTAAACTGCATAAATACACAAAACACCAGTACATATCCATATCTGAATACCTTTTCTTTATAGAGCTGTTTGAGCTGCGCCACGCCTTCAAATCCTTTCTCCACCAGCTTCCTCAAATTCCTGGGCCCCACTCCCGGAATCGCCAACAAATCCGGATTCCCCACCACCGCAGCGCCGCCGCAGCGCCTCCTCTGAGCCCTTGCTTTCACATTCTCCCCCTCATTCTCCGAATTACCAGCACATGTAGTACCAAACCAGGCTCTGTACGGCGCACTCACACCACCATACCCACTATCTTTGCAAACCACCCAGCCTCTAAACGGCACCGTTCCACCACCGCCTTTCAGAACAGAGCAACTGCAGGGGCGGCAACCGGAGGGAGCCATGATCGCAAGTCCTAAGCTTTGCGCGGCGGCTGTTGAAATAGTTAAGGGGTGGCACACTGAGTGGGGGTGCCGGAGAGCGGCGAAAGATGGCATCTTGCCGCCAACTCCGCCGGCGCCGTCGCAAATCCCGAAAGTGGAGTTGTAGAGGGGTTCAGAGATAGGAGTTTTAATGGGTGAAATAAGGGGGAAAGAGGGGAATCGGCGCAGTAGCCTGTGCATATCTATGGCGCATCTCACACCAAAAGTATTACTACCAAAATCTTCCGAAGAAGGAGTTGTTTTGAGAGGTACAAGGGTTTTTGGGGAGCGGAGAAAATGATACGGTGTGTTTTATCAATCAAATAAATTTTAAATTGTTTATCACTAATAACTCTAGACAATTGAGTAAGCCCATGAAATGTTGTTCCAAATTTATTTTAGTAATCAAAGATTAAATTTCTCAAAGAAAACAATAATAGTACATTTGAGTGCATAACATTGGTGTTCGTGTATGTGCACGAGAATCTATGATCCTTTTACCTTGTGTCTTTCTCATGATGTTTCGATTCATTTGAAAAATTAAAAGGGATGATTTCAAGGGGTACAAAATTTCCATAAATGTATCAATCTAATACAATCATAAACATTTATTTCATTTAGATACAAAAGTAACATAAAAACCCAAATTGCCCTTTCATCCCTTTCATCATCCCCAATCTCTCCCTCTTTCCCATATCCATTTCAAAATTCTTCATCTCTCTAAATCCCTATTTTCTCTCTCTAAAAATCTGTGTGCATCCTCTTTGGGCCTCCAAAATCGCGTCTTCGTGCGTCGCCGCCGTGCCCCCGTCCGCCTCCTCTGTGTGGTTGCACGATTTGGGCGTCATCTTCCTCGATTCGCCACCGACATCGGTTTGGGTTTTTCGTAGAGATGGAAACGATGGTAGGTGGCGACGGGAATGGTGGTTGCGGGCGGTAGTGGTAAGTGGCGATTTTATGGTGGTGGTGGATCTGTGACGCCGCCGCCATCGGATCTGGGTGTTGGTAGCGGTGGTTGTGTGCGGTGGTTTTGTGGAGAATTTGTTTTGTGCGGTGGCGGGCGGCGGATGCGCGGAGGCTGCGTCTTGGGGGTGATGGTGGTGGAGGCGGCGGTGAGAGAGCGGGTGGCATGGGAAGAGAGGGAACAGGTGTTGGATGGCTTGGTTTGGAGGCATCGGCCGATTGAAGAAACTGGAAAATGAAGGAAATATAACTTCAGCCCAACCCATTCATCTTTCTTCTTGCTTTTAACTATTTTTTTGGTTACAAACATAGCATTTGTGCAAATATATTGGCGTTTGCGCATACATATTTTTGCTCATTTTGTGTGAATTTGTTGATTTGAGAAGAAATGGGTTGTGTTTCATTTTGAATCTGATGGTGGTTTTGGGTGGTGATGGTGGTGGTGGATTTGAATGGTTTTGTTTTGTTTTTTGTTTCAGATTTTATTGTATATGATTTTGGGTGGTGGTGGTGGTAACTTTGTTGTTTATGATTTTGTTTCAGATTTCGTTGATTTTGATTTTTTGAATGATTTTGTTGTTTTTGTTTGTTTCAGTTTTGTTGTTTTTGGAAGTAACACTACAATTAATCTGGTTTGGCAAGTGATAATTGATCAATGTAATCATAAGATCTGCCTTTAGATCTGATTTTTGAATGATTTTGTTGTTTTTGTTTGTTTTTGTTTTTGGAAGTAACACTACAATTATTGTGGTTTGACAAGTGATAATTGAACAATGTAATCATAAGATCTGCTTTTAGTTATCGTATTCCATAAATTATGAATTTGTGCAAATATTTTTTGCGTTTGTGCAAATATATTTATTCGTTTGTGCAAATTTGCTTCTTTTCCATTTTTTAGAAGGTTGATTTTGTTGTTTGTTTCTGCTCTGTGCTTAGGGACTAGGGTTTTTGAATTGTCCAATTTTTTTTTGCACAAGTTAAATTGTTTTGGTTATAATGTGAATTTATGCAAAAATAATTTTGCACGGATGAAAATATTTTGGATGTAAAATTTATTTTAGTGTTGATGCTTGTTTATAAACGAAGATAGAATTGCAATATGTCTTCTCCCCCATTTTCTATAATTTGATGAATTATTTTTTTAACCCATAATTGTATATTTTTTTTTCTTCCTCATTCTGAAATTAGGAAAATATTCAGCGGTTATGCAAATGTATTTTGCATCGAGTTGAATTTATATTGTGCTCGTGTAAAAAATAAACAAAAAAGATAGAATAAAAAAATTTATGTAATAAACAAGAAAGACGGAATAAAAATTAAAATGGAGTAAAAAATTTTGAATTTTGCTAATGAATTTGAATCTTAGAAAAGTATATTTTTAAAATGATGTAAAAAATTATAGTATTTGTGCAAAAAATTATTTGTCTGTGCAAAAAATGAACAGTAAAAAAGGTCTAGCCGATGAACAGTACCGATAGATTTCTTGATTTTTTCATTAAAGATATATTAGTCTTTATAAGTGTCAATTTGTAGTGGATTGAAATAAGGGTTTTGGGTTGTATCTAATTGATACAACTCCTACCACTTTGTACCCAATTGATACTCCCCAAAATTAAAATGGGAGGCATGAGGAGTACGGATACTTTATACAGCTGACACATAATTAATCTATGAAAATTTGGAGCACTATGAACCCATCGTTGAATTGAGTCGATTCTTTTTGGGCTTGGAATTTTAGAGTTAATGGACTTTTTTTTTTGGGCTTTGAATTATTAGAGTTAAATGGACCAGAGACCTGCAAATGGAATGAAAAATTTGGCGGGGTTGTTGTCCGGTTCAGAATTTCAATTATTTGTAGTTTGAGTTTAGAATAAATCATAAACATTGTTTTTATTTTATGTTTATTGTTTTCTTGCTTTAATTATAAAATAAACTAACGGTTTTCATCAATATTTAATGAAGATCATACTTTGCTTGATTTAAGATCTCTTTCATAATTATGGGGATTGAAATTGTAACAAAAAAATTCTTATGGGATCGAATAGGCAATTTACCCTAGCTAGCTATTAAAGAGTGGAGGAATATTAATTTCTTATTTTTTGCAACCAGTGCTGTCAAATTGGGTAGACGACTAAGACAAAGTATAGTCCCAACAACTCTCTATATTAAGTTAAAGTCAATGAATGTTCCTGCAGAATAAAGCATAGGTCTTTTAATAGTAATGGTGGAAGATTTCTTTATTTTTCCAATGAGCCAATGGATGTTAAATTTAGTGTTAACTGCAAAAAGAAAGTTATGATCTTTTAACTTTATCAAAAACAACATGTTTTGCTGCAACTATGTGCGGAGGAAATATCGAAAATATCAGTATACCACACTTACAGTACTAAAAAATATAGATTTTATTGAAATTTTCGATATATGAAATATTTTATATATATTTGTATATTGAAATATCGGTGCGGTATTGAATGTAATATTGAGATATCAAAATAGTTCGATATGCATAATTTGGGATACCGAATTTTTTTAATATTAAATATTTCTTTTTTTTCAATGAACAAAAATTAAATACAATAACGATATGACTACAAAAAAAATTTCGATATCTTTATATTTATCCGTCCAACCCTAACTGCAACTAAAGATGATATAACAGTTGGAGCCACCTCCAATTCGATGTATTTAGTTATTTTTTGGCATCTCACCTGACATTAAAGGAGGCTCCAACAACCCATCATCTAGCATTAAATTATAACAAATAATTAGTTCGTGTTTCGAATTTCAAAATTTTAAAAGTAGTATATTACAATTGATGCATACCCAAAAAGATCACGAATTTTTATGCAATTAACCAATCCTAAAATATAATTTATATAAGAATAGTGCATATTTTTTTACAGAATAAAGCGGAGGTTTTTTTTTTTTTTTTTAAATAATGGTGGGAGATTTCTTAATTTTGCACTGAGCCAAATGATCATATTAAAATCGAATATATAGATAGTGCGTAATTTCTTACATAATAAAGCACGTTAATTTGAGATTGATCTCATTTTCATCCCAAAATGAAAATGTAATTATATTGTTATTTGGTAATTAAAATCTCATTTGGTGATGTATACTGTATAAATTATGAGAAAGTCTTGTGTGAAATATTGCACACTAGTGTTATGTGCAATACAACATAAATAAGATAAAAGTTGTCTAAATTTCAATTGGTCGTATGAAAAAAGTCGTATGGTTCATCGCAATTAATCAATCCTCGATATAATTTACATAACAACTTGATGTGTTACTACATGAACAAAAGAGTGTTACCCTATGAGCAAAAGAGTGTTACCACATGAACAAAAACCAGTACAAACGCATAAACAAAACCAGAACAAACGGAAAAGAAATTCTCAGTCCAAAATTACAGATTTACATAACAACTTGATGTGTTACTATATGAACAAAAGAGTGTTACTACATGAACAAAAACCAGTACAAACGCGAAAAATATCATCAGTAAAAGAGTGTTACTACATGAACAAAAACTCGTACGAACGCATAAACAAAACCAGAACAAATGGAAAAGAAATTCACAGTCCAAAATTACAGATTTACATAACAACTTGATGTGTTACTACATGAACAAAATAGTGTTACCCTATGAGCAAAAGAGTGTTACTACATGAACAAAACCAATACAAACGCGAAAAAAATCATCAGTCTAAAATTACAGATATATAGAACAGCGTGAAAAGAGTGCAGAAGGATCTGAATTTCAGCACACACTTTGTGTTGAGGTGTAATCCAAACACCACACACATATTCTCTCTTCTTCTTTATTTTCCAAAATTCAAATTGAACAACTCCCAATTTCATCCAATAATCGGGAGCGAAATTGAAAAAAATTAAATTGGACAAAAAATTAGGCACGCATTTAAGGAAGAAGAACCCGGAGATCCACCAACAATCAAGAGAAGATGAAGAAGAAGAAATTTGATAGATTTCGTTTATGAGGGTAATGAAGAAAAGTTTATCAATATTTTGCCTAACCCGCTTCTTATGACCCGCGTGAAAAAAAAAATACAATTGCACATAACACTAGTATGCAATATTGCATACAAGTTTTTGTCATAAATTAAAAGGTGTTATTTTTAAGAGTTATAACAAATTGCAACATGTACTATTATCATTTTTATAAATTGCAATTTGTACTATTTTTCTTAATAAATTGCAACTTGTACTATGTTTTCTTAACAAAATGCAACCCCAACTTATGTTTTTTGAAATCTTTCTATTAAATTTCTTCAATTTGATGTTTGCTATAATACTTTTTGGCATTATAATATATACAACATATCATTTATAGCTATATTTAGTCGGAAAATTTGACAAAAAAGGAAATTGCATTTAGGTGCCATATAAGTGTTTTCGCCGGAAACCCCCAGAATTTATACACTTTTCCCTTAAAAATGTATCACTCTATCCAAAAGTGACAAAAGTTTAATTGAATTGGGATAGTGTTTTCTATTAAAATCAATGTATCACCTTTCATTGAAACATTATAAATTATTAATTAAAACATTACTACTTTTTAATTATGGACTAATGGGCGAGATTCTACTGTAATGGACATGATTTCTTTATTAATTAGGTTAAATGTTGATTAAATGAACATCCACCCAATCATGTCTTATAAAATGAGATCCGACTGTCTCACACAAGTTGCTGTTTTTTGTAAAATAAAAGGAGAATCAAATAAGAGTAAATTTACTGTACTTCAATTGTACCATGCAATTGGTACACAATTATTATTATTAATCAAAATAATTAATATTATTTAGTGGAAACAACTAAATTATTAAGTAAAAATAACTAATATGATTTAAAAGTACACATAAATTTCAAAGTACACCTATGTTCCAATAATTTGGTCGGAAAATTCAATTGTCATGGGAATTGCACATGTGGGATTTCCGGCCAAATTGATGTTTAAAAATAGGGTTAATTACAAATTGCAACCTACACAAATTGTCACGGTAATTTTCAATGTTGAGGAATGTTTTGATCTCTTCCGTGTTAGAGTTTTGAATTGGATAAGAAATAGAGGTAGCTTGAGTTCTATTTACTGTGTTAACGATTGGATTGAAAATCCGATGATATGTTTAGAACAAGTATAGGTGCTGAGTTCACTTTGTAATAGTTGCACGTCTTGTATGTGTTGAATACCCCTTGTACTCGATTATATATATATTGTTGTTTTCCAAAAAAATAAATTGCAATCTATACTGTTGTGTTTTTTACAAATTGCAACATATACTATTTTTTCTAACAAATTGCAACCTATACTATTTTTTCTAACAAAATGCAACATATACTATTAAAAAGTGACCGACTACAACTCGAAACTCGATTTTTGTGAAACTTTCCGGCTAAATATAGTTACAAATGATATGTTGTGTTTACCACAATGCTAAAAAGTATTTTAGCAAACATCAAATTGAAGAAATTCAATAGAAAGATTTAAAAAAACACGAGTTGGGGTTGAAATTTGTTAATTTTTATTAGTACAAGTTGCATTTTGTTAAGAAAATTAGTATAAGTTACAATTTGTAGTATAGGTTGCAATTTGTTATTAACCCTTAAAAATAATAATTTATTTTTAAAAATTTATTATATTTCTACTAATTAATTTAATAAAATAATTAATACAAACACCGCCAATTTTAAAAGGTCAAATAAAAAACGTACCAGAATTCCTAATAGGACCAAAATTGGTCGATGAAATTCCAACGACGTGTGTTTTTACTCAACAAAATCCGTTAATAAAAAAAGGAAATTTCAATGTGGGACCAAAATTTAAAAAAAAATCAATCACTCTCAATAAAAAAATAGAATTTTATTTCCTTTTTTTGGTCAAATTCTTGTTTTGGAATTTAAATACGTTTTTGAATAATTGAATTCAATAAGAATAATGAATATATATATATATATATATATATACACTAATACACTAATACATTAATTCAATCACATTTTTATATAATAATTTTTTTATATAAATTAAAATTAAAATTAAATTAAATTAAATTCAAAAGGAATGTATATGACAGAATTTAAAATCGAAATAAAATTAAAAATAAAATAAATTGGAGAATTTTGAATCAAAATTTGAATTGAAATGATTAATAACCGAGGAATACGGTAATTGAATTTTACATTTAATTTCCTAGTTTCCTAGTTTTGTCTGTTTTATGATATTAATGCTGAGTTATCAACTTTGTCATCAACTTTATATTCGATAGAATTTTTATATAAAAAAAAATTAAATTTTAAATAGTATGTAAATGTAACATTAAGATGAAATTGAAATAAGAATAATCAATGAAGATGAAACGAATAATTTTTCAATCATTTCTCTTATTAATTTTCTAAAATATTCTTTTTTTTTAATTAATAATAAAGAACTGACCAAAAAACTTGCATTGCAAATTTTTTGGGTGGTTAAATAACAACTTGGATCCGGAAATTTAATAAACCCAGTTTTTCCTGTTTTGGATGTTAAAACTTAAAAAAAGAAACTTGATTTTTGTGTTTTTCTAGTTTTTGTTAGCCATTTGGGAAAAATAAAATAATGAGAAAATTTTAATTTAATTTGTAGGAATTTGATAATGCTAAGTAATTAATTTCTTTTAAAATAAATGTAAAGTTTTTCAAAAAAAATTAAATTAAACAAAAAAAAAAACAAAATATATAAGATATTGCAAAAAAAAATAAACTTGCATTAGCAATACATAATTTTTTTTTTAAAAACCCACATCAAAATCAAAAATATTGGCCAATAATGGTTAAGAAAATTTTTTTTTTAACAACACGCTTCAATCATTAAGGATTAGTGGATTTAAAAAAATTTTCCATCCATAGCAATATTTTGTATAGAAAGGCCTCACCAATGATATTGTTAGTATTTTATTTACTGTAATCATGAAATAAGTAAGGGCGAGTTGTTGAATGATTTAGGAGAAGTGATTATATAAGGGGCGCTAGTTAATTGAAATGAGATAATGATTAACATATTTTTGTCTCATATATTAATTGTTCAGTACAACATATAAGTGTGTGAATTGATCATATTTTATTCTCATTAATTTTAATAGTCAATGGTATCATCATAATTGAGTCAATCAATTAAGATATAATTATAAATGGCCCATATATAGGAAATAATAAACGAGGGGGCCAACAAATTTGGCTTTTCTGAATATTAATAATTATTAAATTGACCCGATATAAAATAATAATTTCCTAACAGATTTGGTTTTTCTGAAGATGCTAACGTCCATTGACCCGGAGAAAAATCTAAGACGACTCTTCCATTATATAACAAGACCTCAGTAAGCCCAAGAAATAATAATATCATAAAAACAATTACATATTGTAATTAATTAGTATCATGGTGTTTCATATACTCGTGATAAATCTGATCATACTATTCATATTTGTGTCAACTCCAACCCAGATCGCAAAGGCCGAATGCGTCGATCGTTGCGGCAAAATAAAGATCCCATTCCCTTTTGGCACCACGCCAGATTGCTACCATGACCGTACTTTTTTGGTGAATTGCAGC
The DNA here is from genome assembly GCA_037126765.1 of Stenogyne calaminthoides. Classification (NCBI taxonomy): domain Eukaryota; kingdom Viridiplantae; phylum Streptophyta; class Magnoliopsida; order Lamiales; family Lamiaceae; genus Stenogyne; species Stenogyne calaminthoides. Next base: position 4,588,372 of record JBBCBC010000017.1, on the reverse strand, counting down.
CACACTTTAAACAGCAGCCCAAAATTGTTCTGGGGAAATTCCAAAGTTGAAATTACAGATATATCCCTTGATGGCCAGATAAAAGTGAAGCAGTTCATAGCAAGTGAGTGTTATGCTCGTAATGGCAGCAGAATTTCCAGAAACAGTCCGTGGATAATGCTTCCTCTACACTTTACAGCTAATAATACTGCTAACAAGTTCACTATCGTGGGCTGCGACGCGTACGGCTTTGTATCCGGGCGACGGCTTAACAAGAACTACGAGACGGGGTGCACCGCCGAATGTTTTGCCAAGGATGATCTGATGGAAGGCTCGTGCACGGGTTTAGGCTGCTGCCAGACTTCTATTCCCGAGGATGTTTGGAAAGTGGATATTAAGTTGAAGAGTTATTCTAATTATACTAATAATAATGTTTCGGACTTCAACAATTGTGGGTATGCTTTTCTTGTGGAGGACAAGGCTTTTACATTTTCCAAGCAAAATATTACCAACTTGAGAAATGTGAAAAGGCTTCCCATGGTGGTTGATTGGGCTATGGGGAACGGGACGTGCGAGGAGGCGAAGACGAACACCTCGGCTTACGCTTGTAGGAGTAGCAACTCCACATGCTACAAACCTGAGAATGGTTATGGTTATCGGTGTCGTTGTCCGGAGGGTTATCGGGGAAATCCTTACCTTGAAGATGGATGTAAAGGTACACAAACTACTTACTATGTCTGTCGTACAAGCGTTTTATATTGGTGTTGGGTTTTATAACAAACCATTGGTTTTGATATGAAGCCCATTTATGGAACGTTTCTTATGGAGCCATCATCAGTATAAACTAAAACAGTGTATTGACTCCATAACATTACTAGATATGTACATATATAATGACCATATATGATCTTGTTTCAAATTCTTTTTTCCTGCTTGATTACTGAATGCAAAATCTTATTAATTGTCATGTGCAGATGTAAATGAATGCCAAGATCTAACTGTGAACAAGTGCAAACATGAGTGTGTGAACACTGAAGGGAGTCATTACTGTCGTTGCCGTAAAGGGTACCATGGTGATGGAATAATTGGTGGAGAAGGTTGCATTCATGAACAATCGTCACTTATATTAGGACTTGTAGCAGGTCAGTACTCGTTCCATGGTAGTGATTTTCAGTTGGGTAAATTGCAGAAATTGTCCCACGTGAATTTGCCCTCATGAAAATGGTTCTTTTTTTTTAACAAAAATGGTCCCATAGGATTTTACAGGCAAAAAATAAATGAATTTTTGGGACCAAATTTGTTTTTTGTCAATTCTCTTGGGGACCAAAACCGTTAAATAAAAATAAAATTGAACCATTTCTGCAAAAAAAAGGACCAGAAAAAAACGTGGGACTAAAATTGCAAACACAAAATTCACATGGGACCACTTATGCAATTAACCCATTTTCAGTTACACAACATAGATGAAATATAACATGTTAGAAAAGAAAGTGAGACGATAACAGTGTTCATTGAGGGAAAATATCAATTTTGGTCCTGTAACCTTTGGGTGGATCCAATTTTAATTCTTTATCTTTTTATTCCTAAATTTTAGTCCTCTTGTGTGCAATTTTAGTCCTTTTAAATTGGTTGGAAAATTCAACTATCACCGGAATTGCACATGTAGGATTTCCGGCCAAATTGATGTTTTAAAAATAATAATTTAATTTTCAAAATTTATTATATTTCTACTAATTTAATAAAATAATTAATACATATAGTACCACATTAACATAAAACTCCAATCAGCTTTGCCACATTTAAAAAAAAGTCAAACAAAACGTCACATGTGCATTGACCGGATAGATGACCTGCAATAGTCGGTCGATGGACCGATTTCAAAATTTTCACAAACTAACAGGATTAAAATAAAAAAGTCAACACAATGGGACCAATTTCAAAATAATGACAAGTTACTGGACTACAAAAAATAGAATTAGGAGCCGCTTAGGTCAAATTCTCCTGTGAAAATGGTAATGAAAATAATTGAATAGTGAATTTCAATAAGAATAATGAATATATATATTGTTAGTATTTTGCTCTAATCATGAAATAAGTAAGGACAGTTGTTGAATGAAGAATATTGGAACGATTCAGGAGAAGTGATTATACAAAGGGCGATACTTAATTGAGATCATATTTTATTCTCATCAATCCTCACAATTATTTCATGCCCCATTCTCCTTGAAGAATCTTGAACCAAGCGCAGTCCCCTAAACTGCTCTAATCTTAAAAATTTTAAAATAGGAATTTCCGTCGGAATCATTGCTCTTCTACTCATTGCTATCTTGCTGTACATCGAATTGAAGAGAAGATCACTGAGAAAGACGAAGCAAAAGTTCTTTCTCCAGAATGGCGGCACATTGTTACAAGAAAAACTCACCAGAAGAGAAGCATCACCAGACATGGTGAAAATCTTCACTTCATCTGAGCTAGAAAAGGCGACCAACAACTTCCATAATAGCATGATCGTCGGTCAGGGTGGCTTTGGGATCGTATACAAAGGTTTATTACCAGACAAGAGTGTAGTTGCCATCAAGAAGTCTAAAGGAGTTGATCCGAATCAGATCGAGCAGTTCATCAATGAGGTGTTTGTTCTGTCTCAAATAAACCACAGGAATGTAGTGAGGCTCCTAGGTTGTTGCCTTGAAACAGAAGTCCCACTCTTAGTATATGAGTTCATCAGCAACGGTACTCTTTCGGCGCACATACACAATCACACGAAGGCCCGTTTTCTTAATTGGGAGACGCGCTTAAAGATTGCTGCGGAAACTGCTGGTGTCCTCTCTTATCTACACTCTGCTGCTTCCACTCCGATCATACATAGAGATGTTAAGTCAGACAATGTCCTGATTGATGATACTTTCACAGCTAAAGTGTCGGATTTTGGTGCTTCAAGATTGGTTCCTCGGGACCTGGCTCAGCTTTCCACTATGGTGCAAGGGACTTTCGGATATCTGGATCCCGAGTACCTGCAGACGAACCAGTTAACAGAAAAGAGCGACGTTTATAGCTTTGGGGTGGTCCTGTTGGAGCTTCTAACGGGAAGAAAGGCGATAAGTTTTGATAAAACGGACGAGGAGAAAAATCTGGCCAACTATTTCTTATCTATGTTGAAGCAACAACGATCATTCGAAATTCTTGATGGTAACATTGTTTGCGATGAAAATATGGATCAAATGTTAGAAGTTGGTAGGCTTGCAAAAGAGTGTTTGAATGCGAAAGGGGAAGACAGGCCTAGCATGAAGCAAGTGGCGATGGAACTTGAAGGGATGATAGTGGATGGAAAACACTCATGGGCTATAACTAATGCAGATGAGATTGAGTGTTTGCTTGATAAGGATGTAGGAGGACTAAATGCCTTTGCTAATGTACTTGAAGTTGATGGGAGAAATAACACAAGTGTTGGATATGACAGCATTAGGGATCATGTTCTTTTGCCAATAAGTGGAGGGAGATGATGGGTTTGGGTTGTTTTCGTCTAAGTGTGTAATTTGAAACAATACAAAAAAGGTAGAAATGTTTTTTTTTTTTTTTAAAGTTGGGTCACACTAGTTTTTTTTTTTTTCATCTTGAGTCGTGTTTCAAAATAGCCTCTAAAGGTGATCGAGTCACATGTGAACGTAGTATTCGGGTGGATGAGGTAGTAAAATAAATTGCATAATACGTGTTTGTTATGAGAATGATGTGCTTGCATATATGTAACTTTATATCAAATCAAATGTGCATGCATAAAAGTAGTGATATAACATTATTTTATTGTGGTTGGTTGTGTTTGTAACAATCGAACAATTGATTTTGAATGTATGAAGGAGTTATTATCAAGATTAATCGTCCTGTAACTTAGGCGAGCCAGTGCTTTCCCTCTCAGCGGGGACACGGCTAGGCAAAATGCTCCTGCAAATAGAAACAATTTGCAGCTTAACTCATAATTAAGTAGCTAATTACATAATGGAACTCAAACTATATATGTAGCATTTAAGTATATGCACCCATCACATAGTTGGCCACTTTCCCTCTATTTTTTGTTGAAATATTTTGTGCACGGCAATGAAAATGAAATCAATAAAAGCAACCAGAACTGAGTCAAGGAAAACTCTTTTCCCGCAAGATAAATTACGCCCTGGATAGTGCTCACAGGATCGTGCGTAAATGCCCCAAAAAGTAAAATGGTTTCACACTTTAATTTCATTAGCACCATTGAAAAGAAAGCTTCAACGAACGTCAATGGAATATGAGCAGAACGAAATTCTAAATTAGATGCATAAAACTCTTCTTTTTTGTATGCAGAAATATGTTACGCGCATTTTCTAAAGTTATTATTTTTTTTAAACAATGAAAAAACCAACCTATATAAGAATTCTCACTCAGAAGACGTGGAGAAAATAATTTGAGGCCCACTAAGATCGTGGGTAGTTTTTGACCGCATGATCTCAGGAAACTCCCTGGCTTGGGGGTTACGAAACGTCCAGATTCAATGAACCTTGCGGATAAGTCAAATTCAAATCTGGATAAACATTGACCGGGTCTCATCATTAATTTCTCCAACAATCCCCCACATGAGTGAAAATTAAATATATAGTGATGCAAACACACCGTTCAACTCATTTGAGACTTTGTTGCTTCCGGATAAGTAGTTTGTGGCTTTGAACTTTCCGTAGCCCAGCACTGTCGGGTACACGGCGGCTTAGTGGACACAGTGCCTTAAACTAATCCACCTATGTGTATACCTTACCAACAATGCAGACACAAGTCAGCCTCGATTCCGATTCGTTCTCACGTTTTTGTCCGTTTTGACCATGGACGCCCTTTTGTTTCATAAATGTTTGGTCGAAGCGGCCCTCACTTCTCATTTACATAGGTGATCTCATTTCGAGTATCCCGTCATACTCAGTCCCGTCTGGACCTTTAGGAATCATTAAAAGTCAAAGACTTAACCTTTACCACATCTTATGGGTTTTCAACACTTGACACAGTGCTGTCAGGAATGGTCATGATTTTCAAGTGTTGTACAACTAACATTCACAGTTTAATTTTCCCTTTTGAACCAAGTTCTTGGGATCTCCAGTCATCATGGTTGGGTTTCCACTGTTTCAGTTTTCGTTGTGGATTTCAGACCCATTTCCTCTATCAGCTTATTCATTTGATCTCAACATATGCTCTTCGTGAGCGGATCCGCTATGTTATCTTTTGACCTTACAAAATCAATAATTATAACTCCAGTTGAGATCAAATGTCTAGCGGAGTTATGTCGACGACGAATATATCTCGACTTTTCGTTATACATACTGCTCGAAGCTCTACCTATAGCAGCTTGATAGTCATAACGTACCATTACCGATGATACTGGTTTGTTCCAACAAGGAATGTATTTCAGAAAATTACGAAGCCATTATGCTTCTTCACCAGCTTAATCTAAAGCAATGAATTCTGATTCCATTGTGGAACGTGCAATACACGTCTATTTTGTGGATTTCCACGATACAACTGCTCCTCCAATAGTGAACACATATCCACTAGTGGAGAACGAGTCTTTTGTATCCGATATCCAATTAGCATCATTGTACCCTTCAAGTACAACTGGATATCTCGTATAGTGTAGCCAAGGTCAATGATATACTTTAAGTACCTTAACACCCTTTTAAGAGCATTCCAATGTTCGTGACTTGGATTGCTCGTGTATCTACTCAGCTTGTTCACTGAACATGCAAGATCAGGACGTATGCAATTTGTAATATACATAACGCTTCCAATTATCCTTGCATATTCCAACTGAGCTGCTGGTTCTCCTCTGTTCTTCTTCAGATTAACATTGAGTTCCAAGGGTGTTTTAGCAGGTGGATCATCAAATGCACTGAATTTCTTCAATACTTTCTCAACGTAATGAGATTGTGTGAAAGAAATTCCATTTGATGTTCTCTCAATTTTGATTCCTAGAATCACATATACTAATCTCATGTCTTTCATGTTAAAATTTTGATTTAACACGGTTTTCGTATTAACGTTGACGTTATGATTGTTACCCATGATTACCATGTCATCAACATATAAACATACGATAACGTACCCATTTGGTGTATCCTTCTCATACACACACTTGTCACATTCGTTAATTCGAAACCCATTTGACAACATAGCGTTGTCAAATTTCAAGTGCCACTGCTTTGGAGCTTGTTTAAGTCCATACAACGACCAAATGAGTTTACACACATTTTTCTCGTTTTCAGGTGTGATGTAACCTTCAAGTTGATCCATGTAGATTTCAACATCTATCTCACCATTCAGAAACACAGTCTTTACATTCATCTGGTGTACTTCGAGATTATGCAAATCAACAATCGCGATAAGTACACGAATGGAAGTAATCCTCGTAACAGGTGAATAGGTGTCAAAGAAATCATATCCTTCCTTTTGTTTAAAACCCTTTGCAACCAAACGGGCTTTATAATTTTCAACTGATCCATCTACTTTATATTTTCTTTTAAGGATCCACTTACATCCTGAGGTCTTGCAACCTTTGGGGAGGTCAACCAACTCCCACGTGTTGTTTTGTAGAATTGAATCATTCGCTATTAATAGCTTCCTTCCAGAGCGGAGCATCTGGTCTGGACACAGCCTCTTTGATAGACTTAGGTTCGTCCTCCAACACATAAGTGATGAGGTCTGGACCATATGTCTTATAACTTTAGCTCATTTACTGCATCTTGTTTCTTCACTCTCCTGATTGGAAGGACCTGCAGTATCATTTGATTCTTCGTGTGTTTGCTTAGTCGAACTCACTTCTTCTTTATCCCTACAAGGGGAGAAAGTAAGCAGCTTGCGCTTCTCACTATGATTGATTAATGTCTTTCCTTATTCTTCGTTTTCAAAGAATACAACATTCCTTGATTCTATTGTAGTGCCTTTTGTCATATCGGGTATTTCTGATTTATGAATCAAGAATCGATATGCACTACTGTTGAAGGCATATCCTATAAAGATGCAATCGACCGTTTTAGGTCCAATTCAAACTTGTTTAGGGGGTGTTAACAACCTTCCAAATAATGACTCATCATTTGGATGGTTTGACCCAAGTTTCATAATTTTAAATCATATAAATCAGATTTGTTTAATCTAAAAGTTCTTGCTTAGTATCAACCGAACTATTCTTCATTTGAATTCATTTTGAGCCCACTTAAATAATTGAAAAACCAAGAATTTTTTAATTCAATATTCAAATTTATCAACAGCCCAAATTTTTTTTGTCCCAACAAATTGAATTTTGAAACTATAATTTAATATTGGTCAAAAAGGCCCGAAAAATTCATTTCAAGTGAACTCAATAATTTGCCCCATTTGGCAACCCCATTAATTAATTATGTTAATTATATTAGCCCATTTCAATTTTTATTGAAATTTACGCTAAAATTTGTATTCAATTAATTAATGTGGCCTAATTTTTAAATGGCCCAGGCCTTATTTGACCTAACAAGGCCCAGTTGAATAACTCCCAAATGAGACTTCTCTTGCACATTGAATTAAATTCAATACACCTTTACACTTTCAAGTCAAATTTTTGATGAACCATCAAATTAAATTTGATATTTGAAGGATTCAAATTATGGAATAATTTTTTCAATACCCGATAGTCGGCGGCGCTAACTTATTCCAGAAAAGATCGAGCCGATTTGACTTGTCATTAACCAAGAACTAATGCACCTATTCAGACCAACATACCAACTATATGGCCTAATCATCAATATGACCCGCCAGTTCCACCGGACTAAGACAGATTGGATTTACCGTCTTAGGCCCATTATTCAATTTATCTCAAGAAATTATTTCGTATTTCAACCCGCATCAGTCAATATTTGGTCCAACAGCCGAATATTTTTATGGCCCACTAAATTAGATTTGTTTCTGATTCAGAAACCCCAATTTCATTTTATTAGGAATTCTCAATTTCTCAAAATATTTTTTTAAAAATGAATTTGAATTTAATACTAATTTCAACTCTTCATCAAGAAATCGACCTTCAAAATTTAAGAACAACCATTTTGAAATTTTCATGACTCATCCCAAAAATTCTCGATCAGGAGGTATTCGTTTTTCAGAAAACAAATTCCTGAATTTAACAATTGATGACATTTCATGTGCAGTCAATTATATTTTGAAATTGTCTTGGGTGATTGTTGAAATAGATCACTACAATGAAAAAAGAAATCAATTAATGACTCATCATTGATCTTTGACCCAATGTCATACTTCATACATCATAGAAACAGATTTGTTCAAATCTCAATTTCTTGCTTAGTATCAACCGAACTGATTCTTCATTTGAATTCATTAGCCCAATTAAATAATTAAGCTTAAGAATTTAACCTCAATATTCTAGTTTATCAACAGCCCAAATTTTAATTTTGGCCCACTCATGAATTATTTTCCCAATAATTTTTTTAAACAATGAAAAATAATTTATATAAAGCTTTCCAATTGGCAACCCCATTAATTAATTATGTTAACCTTTAGCCCATTTCAATTTTATTGAAATTTGCGACTAAAATTGTAGATTCAATTAATTAATGTGGCCTGCTCATTATTGGGCAAGGCTTATGAAATGGCCCAAAGCTTATTTGACCTAACAAGGCCCAGTTGCTTGACAAAAGATGAGACTCTCATCTTGCACAGAGAACTGAGTCAACTGACGCTCCGTCTTCCTCATCTTTTTCTTGAACCATCGTATTCATTCGGCAATGAGGAAGATGGGCTCACATGAAAAATCAAATTTCGCAATTCGGCCCGTCGGCGGCGCTATCATTCAGAGAAGAAGTCTCTCCTTCTCAGCCAAGAACTGATGCACCACCACCGCCTTGGTACGCGTGCGGCCCGATCCCTCAACGCCGCCGCCACTTCCGCCGGACTAAGACAGGTATGGCTTCACCGTCTTGCATCTTTAAACAATACTTGCATCTTGCAACGTATTCTAACAAGCATAGTCAATTAATAAATCAACGAACGATTTTTGATGACTTGTTTCACTTTGTTTCTGATTCAGAAACCCCAATTTCATTTAAGTGAGGAATTCTCAATTTCTCACTATACACGGTTTAAACGTGACGAAATTTACTAAGAAGACACTCTTCATCAAGAGCTCGACCTTCAAAGTTTAAGAACAACCATTTCAAGGTTAATCCTCTCATGACTCATCCCAATTCTCGATCAGGAGGTATTCGTTTCCAAAAAACAAATTCCTGAATAACAATTGATGACATTTCATGTGCAGTCAATTATATTTAATTTGTCTTGCGATTGTTGAAATAGACCACTTCAATGAAAAAGAAATCAATAAAAGCAACCAAAAGTAAAAAACCGAAAAGGAAAAATTATAGAGCTAAAATTGAACACGACCTAAGTTACAAGACGATTCTTGATACTAAACGCTAAAAAAATATGTAGACAATTTAATTTCAAAACTTAGAGAGTAAAATAAAAAAATAATTGATAAAATCTATATAAATTAAAATCCAATTTTTGCCAAAAATTTTTATTTATTTATTTTTGATCACTAAGATAAATTTTATTAAAAGTTGGGTATAAGATATGCCCAAAATATGAGTTTTTGTTCAAAAAAAAATCTAACATTCCTTTAGGAATTAAAAACCAATTTTCCAATTTTGGTCCCCTACTATCCTTTATTGATGATTTGGTCCCAAAAAGTTTGATTTTGGTTTCTTCATCAAAATTCAATCAATCTTGAATTATGCTCCTTCAAAAAATTCTTGCTTCTCCAATTCCATAACGCCCACACTACACATATCCAGAAGTCCAATTTAAAAAAATTAAATTATCTCATTTTTCCGAGCAAGATGGTGTGAAGTAAATTTTTTGAGAGTGCTATAAAACTAGACACCTATAACAATCTGTCCAAACTTTTTATCTCAAAACAGCCCAGAAAAAAAGGTGGTTTCAAATTTCAGCGTCAGGTGGAATATCGGACAGATATTAAAATTCTAAATTAATTGCAAATAAATTTATGATCTTTTGTTATCTATTTTTTTTTTTCTAAATGATTTTTTTAAACAATGAAAAATCAACCTTTTTAAACTTTGCAATTCAAAATAATTTGAATTACTTATTTATTCCAATTTGATTAATCAAACTCCCTAATTTTCAGGTTAAGTAAACATTCAAACTCAATGAACCTCGTGGATAAGTTCAAATTCAAATCTGGATAAACATTAATCCATCATATACATCATTTGACCCTCCTATATGTCTACAAATAACTTTGAATTTTGGTCCAATAAACTAAAAAAAACGGGTAAATAACATTTTTATCCCTAAATACCTTTCCAATTTTGATTCCCCTCTTTCATTTCATACACTATCAGACTTGGTCTTGAAAGTACAATTTAGGACCCGCTTGATTAGGGGTAATGGAAGTGGGTAATGAGAATCAATTCTATTAATATTGCTTAGTAGTTTTGATACACAATTAATGAGAATAAAAGTAAGCAATTGATTGTCCGCACCTACTCAACCCATCTCACATAATTCTCATTGTTCATATTCTAACAAGGTTATAACAATCTTTTTTAACCCTTAATGATTGACCCCCAATGATATCGATTACCATGAACCTAATCATACCAAAATGGTTATTACTCTTGCATTGGTCTAATCTGTCCATTGGGTAGAATGAATTGACTATTTGGAATGCTAAATATAATTATTTTGGTGTGCTAAATGTAACTTAGATCTATTAAATGTAATCAATAATTATCAAATAATTATATTTAGCATTCCAATAAAGTTGATTTCTTAGCCACAGTTGGATCAGATTTTGGTCGTGTATGTTTTTATTTTTTTTCAATTTCAATCCAAAAGGACCAAATATGATACTAATAGAACCAAATCGAAAAAGTAAAAAATTATAGAGCTAAAATTGAACACGACCTAAGTTACAAGACGATTCTTGATACTAACTACTACTGAAATATGTAGACAATAAAATGATTTAACTTAGAGAGTAAAATATTAAAAATAATTGATAAAATCTATATCTATATAAATTAAAATACAATAGTTTGCCAAATTTTTTATTTATTTATTTTTTTATCAGAAAAGATAAATTTTATTAAAGTTGGGTATAAGATATGCCCAACCGAATGAGTTTACAGAATTTCAAAAGTCTAACATTCCTTTAGGATTTAAAAACCAATTTTTAAGTGAACCAGTATCTACTATCTGAAATTTTGATGTATACCAACTCCAAAAACGACATTTGGTTTCTTCAATAATTCAATCAATCTTGAATAATGCTCCTTCAAAAATCTTCTTGCTTCTCCAATTCCATAACGCCCACACCACACATATCAAAAGTCCATTGAAAATTAAATTCTCTCTTTTTCCGAGCAAGATGGTGTGAAGTAATTTGGTTGGAGAGTGCTAAAGGAGTTTCTAGCCACCTATAACAATCTGTCCACACTTTGGAAGCTTCGGAACAGCCCAGAAAAAAGGTGGTTGGCTGTTTCAGCCTCCAGGTTGCAAATCGGACAGATATTAAAATTTAATGTTAATTGCAAATAAATTTATGATCTTTTGTGTTTATCTTTTTTTTTTTTTTTGACTGGATGATCTTTTGAGTTTATCAATTACATGTTCTTTTAAACTTTGCAATTCAATATATGAATTAATTATTTATTCCAATTTGATTAATCAAACTAATTTTCAGCATAAGTAAAGGACAAAAACACATATGAGATCGTCTCATGTATGAGACGAGTCTCATATTTAATCCATCATATACATATTTGACCCGCCTATATGTCTACCCTCTTTGACTTTTGGTCCAATAAACTAAAATGTCTAATTTGTCCTGAACCCATAATTTGCCCTAATTCCATCTTTTCTGCTCCTCTCTTCCCGTTGCTTCTCTCTTCCCGCTCTTCTAGATCTCGACGTTGTTGTGTATACGCCGTCGCACATTGTAAAGGATCTTTGGCGTTTTTTTCAATACATTATACAAAGGATGCCTACATTTTTAGCTTCTCCCGACGTTTCTCTTTCACGCGTTAATGCACAAGGCTATTCTTCTCTCTCTCTTTTGCTGAAGTTGAGCCCCACTTGTAACCGAAAACCAGAGTATCAACACAGGAGGTTATGCGTTTTTTGCAATCCTGTAATGCTGATCATAGGGTATCGATTTGATTGAACCTATTGGGTCGATTAAATGGTAGAGGTTGCGTTATTGATGTGTTTGTTGCAATTTGAGTAGAATGTTTGTTGCTAATTGGTTTTTTGCAATTTTGATTGTAATGGAATTAATCTTTGATATATATGCACATTTATTTCTAAATCTAGTTATAAACTTTCCTGTATTTGATAGTAATGGCATGCTTAATACAATATAAGCAAGATTATCATAAGATTGTTGTTCTCTAGCTTCTTCCTTAAAAACTAGATTAGACATGAGTCACTATCCAATTCATATGATCTTTTTCTTATTGCTATTACCTCTTACCTAACCCATATATAATTGCTCATTTTGTGGTGTACATCATTTTATCATATTGCTTTCTGGGCCACTGGACTTTGAAGTTTCCTGGATAAATGAAAGGGCAAAAGTGATATGCATATATATAAAATTGAAATGTGCTTAATTTGATAATAAAAAAAATCATCATTAATGTTTTCGACCGACTTGGCGACACAGGGTCCGTCAAGCCCCTGTGGATTGTTGAAGATGAGGCGCAATCCCGAGCCTCCTCGAATGATCGAGTGGAGCACGACCTCGCCCTACGCATACCAACCTCCACCAAAATGATGACCGCCGTGGATCGACCAGATTTTTTGCAATTTAACGGCGCGATTAAATACGTCATCGTTAAGTGTTTTTATAGGTAACGACAGACAGCGCGATCCTTTTGATAAACATATAAAATTTTGATCGCAAATATATGATACTCCGGCCGGACGGCCCAACAACCGAAGGCGGAGCCGGCCGATTTATGGAGCGATGGAGAGTATCGGTGGGGGTGCGTGGAAGGTTGGATGTTAGCTGGTCGGGTTAGTTTCCCGCCGGGGCCGATTGTGTCCCGACTTGATCCAAGAGATTCTCGATTTCTCGTTAACCTTGGCTACTACCCAAAGAAAATAAGATTAACGTCCACGTGAACCCTAGATACGATCGCCAATAACGAATGTACATTGACCCTTAAGCGGTCCATGTATCTGAAGAACAATCCCTGACAATTCTGAGCTCCAATGGGTAAATCCAAAGGCAGTGTCTTTTCATTGTTTTTTACGCTACGTTGGTCGATTCTAACAATTAATTTGTTCATTAGGTAATAAAAAGTTCCGACATTTGAGCCCGTCTGGGCTCACTCTGAAATCAATGGTTCAAATAAAACCCATCTCATTCGTCAGGATTAACCTTCGAAAGCAAATTGCTCGCTTATTCTCGACAAAGACTTTATCGCTCAAGCGCCTGACCGCTACTGTGCAAATATTGATGAATAATCTATAGCGGGATACATATCCGGGATCGGTCCTATATTGAAATGATCTACACAAGCCAATTTTTTGGAAGCGAGACCCCATTGGGGATGAAGCGGTTGATGGGGCTGCCTCCCATTTCTGAAAGGGGATCAACCGGTATACAAGATGACGGCCGACCATCCGGGACTAGTTATTTACCGACTCTTTGGAGGCTGGCTAATGACTTGATACATACAAACAGAAGCTCCCTGAACTCCGACTCTTCGAGGCTGGGGCAAGAGGTCGCAGAGCCTGGAAGAAAAGTTCTTCGCGAAGACAGTTTAAATTGAAGTTTCAAGCCCTTTGAGAAGAGTATTAGGTGGCAGCTTAATGGACGACTGGCATGACCCCCCTTGACACATCTTTCACCCAAATCCGAGGGCAACAGAACCCCAACAAGTATTGCCACTTTCACGAAAGCGGATCTGTGTACACTACACCAACGAAAGTGTAAAGACCTATCGCCCTAACTCGAGGTTGTACGAAGATTGCCCGCTAGACTAATTCGCTGCAACCCTCAAGAATGGGCGCATCAGTGCCCCGAGAGGTTCCAAAGAAGAGAGCGCTACCACAACAACAACAATCGCGAAATGGGCAAGGAGGGAGCTACCTATCCCGCCCATGCTTGAAAGTGCGGGGGATCGATGATACACACTCTCTCCCCCTAGGGACGGTTTGGGCTAACCTCCACTCCTCCTCCAAGCGGAAGATGAAAGCCAAGGAGGGAGATAGAGAACGCCTTTAAGATGGTGTTACCCGTCCCCGCCGGGGGAAGAGTCCAAAGACGATCGAAGCTTTGGAGAAAAGGACAAGGCCGAGTGGTTTACCCCAACGTCGACCCTTGGTGATCCGGGCCAACATCATGGGGACTACAGCAGGTCGACTTCCGGTCGATGGGGGTGCCTTCGCAACATCCTCTTCTTCAAAAAACTGGACCAAATTCGGGACTACGATGCCTATATCACCCCGCGGCGACCATGTCGTGAAGGGTTTTGTGACGCCATCAGAAGGTCCACCGGATGATCTAACCGGCCGTCGAGCTGGTCTCCACGCCGAATAAGCGAAGATAGGGCGACTAGGTCATTAGATTTTTCTAGTAAATCGACCTCCCCCACTCCTATATGGTTTCTGGGGAGGCCTTTTGAACATGAATTCGAGGATCGTCTTCTACTTTCTATTTACGTGGTAAAATTCCCCCACCAAGAGTGGGTTGGTCAAGACCTGATTAAGGCGACCAAGTCAATGCTAGAGGTTGTTTGATTTACTCTTTGTCTCTTTTCAATTCCACACCAATACCTATCAAATGAACACTTGTAATAGATAGCAATGAACAAGATAAGGAAAGAGCGAGCAAAAAAAGAACCTATAGCGACCTCGATCCAAGAATAGGGCACGAGCCCGATGAATTCCTAATCGAAGCCGAGATCGAAGACCCCCGACAAGGGGGCCCAAGGGCCACCCCGGGGGAAGAACTCGAGAAAGTCAAGATAGATCCAACTCGCCCGGATCCGGAAGTCATTATCGGCTCCAGAATACCGAACGACCTGAAGGGGGAAGTGATCGACTTTCTCAAGAAGAACTTGGATGTCTTTGCCTGGTCGCACAAGGACATGGTGGGAATAGATCCGGAGGTCGTGTCACAAACTTCACATAGACCCATCTCGGAGGCCGGTTGCCCAGAAAAGGCGGAAATTCGGCCCCGAGAAATATGCCGCTTTAGTCGAAGAGGTTAAGAAGCTGTTGGATAATGACCTGATCATGCAGGCCGACCAGCCACAATTGGTGGCCAATGCAAGATCGGTAAAAAAGTCAACTAAACACCGGCGGTTGTGTATCGACTTTACCAACCTCAATGAGGCCTGCCTAAAAGATTTCTTTCCCATGCCGCACATCGACCATCTGATAGATAACACGGCTGGACATGAGATGATGTCGTTCATGGACGCTTTCGCGGGCTATCACCAGATAGCCATGCACGAACCAGATCGACAACACACCTTTTTTTTTCGACCTAGAAAAAACCTATATTCTTTGGAAGAGAATGTCATTCGCTTGAAGAACGTAGGGGCAACCTAACAAAGGCTTGTCAACCATATGTTTGCCGATCAAATTGGGAAATCGGTAGAAGTGTATGTCGATGATATTGTCGTCAAGAGTTTAAAAATGGAGGATCACCTATCTCACTCGCATGCACCTTCGATATCCTCGGGAAGTTCAATATGAGACTTAACCCCAAGAAGTAACTTTGGAGTGGAGTCGGGGAAGTTCTTAGGACATCTAGTCAAGAAATGGGATCGAGGCAAATCCAGGAAGGTCAAGACCAGATTGGATATGGGGGCACCCCGAAATGTGAAAGAGGTTCAGAGACTCACGGGATGCCCGGCCGCACTAAGGTGTTCATCTCCGAATGGGGACAAATGCAAGCCGATGTTCGACACGATCCGTAAGAAAGCAAAATTAATGGACACCGGTGCCGGATGCATTCAAAAAATCAAAGCTACTGGCGGATGTGAGCATACCGTCCAAACCTATCCCGGAGAGAAGGTATTCACAGATCTTGCGGCCGGAGACCGCCTTTTGAGCTCGAAGATAGTCCGAGCCGATGGCGGATCCACATGCCCATCTACTTTGTCGGCCCGGATTAATCGAACGAGGCGAACGCGCTACCCATCGCTAGAGAAGCCGGCATACTCATTAGTCATGAGTGTGAGGAACCGAGGCCTTACTTTTTTCGATCACCGGTCGAGGTTCTCACTTCGCCACCGGAACGTGCTCCACCGATCCGACACTTTAGTCGATGTCTCAAATGGGCCATTGAGGCCGGACAATATGGTGCGACTTACACGCCGACCAAATAGCTAAGGCCCAAGCTCGCCGATTTCTTAATGGAGCTTACATTCCCATCCGGCAGAGAATTCAAGCCGGCTTGTCTTGGGAGTCGTTTCAGACGCGGGCCGCACGACCTCTCAAAAGTCGGAGTCGGCCTAGTCTTAACGAGCCCCGAGGGATCTCATTCCGTAACGCCATTACCTTTCATTTTCCCCACAACGAATAACGAGGGCCGTAATACGAGGCCCCATCATCACGCTTAGAAATGGCAATCGCATATGGCGCCAAGAGACCGCGAGGTCCACACCGACTCCTCCCGCCCGCCAAGTTTCGGGGAGTACGAGGCTGTGGATGATAGGATGGCACTTATCAGAAAAATTGAAAGACACCTTGGCCTAAAGTTCTCACAGATCCACGCTGCCGATACCGAGAGAGCGTAACTCGCGAGCCGATGCTCTCGCCCTACCGGGTACCTCCGAGGGATCACCGGATATGAGGGATGTCACCATCACGACACTTTCCCACCCCTCCACCGCACAATCGATCGTAACAACATTGGAGACCCCAGTGTCGAACTGGATGACACCTATCATGGAATATTTGATAAACGGCCTCCTGCCACCCGATCGCGTCCTGCTCAATAATTCGCGATTCACGGGCCACACGATACACAATGATCGTGGGGAGTTGTACAAAAAGAGGTTTCGGCATGCCCCTACTTCGATGTATTACGCCTGAACAAGGTCAAACTATTCTTCGAGAAATACACGAAGGGGCATGCGGAAACCACACTGGGGGAGTCGTTGGCCCACAAAACCACAAGACAGGGATATTTTTGGCCAACTTTAAGGGTTGATGCCATCGTTTTCGCCCGCAAATGCCACAAATGTCAGATCTATGCTCCCTCCATCAAAATCGCACCAGAAGAGCTCACAAGCATCCTCAGTCCTTGACCTTTTTCAAAGTGGGGGATAGACATCATTGGGCCGCTCCCAACGGCCCCGGGATCAGTCAAGTATGCCCTGGTAGCGGTGGATTACTTTACAAAATGGACCGAGGCTGAGGCATTGGCGACCATAGACCAAGATCATATCATCAGGTTCATATGGTGAAACATTATCTGCAGGTTCGGACTACCTCAGGCGATCATATCAGACAATGGAAAGCAGTTCGACGGTATTAAGATCGACGCCTTCTTCAAAAAGTGGAAGATCACAAAGTTGTTCTCTACCCCATACCACCCTCAATCAAACGGTCAGGTCGAGGCCGTGAACAAAATCATAAAGCACACGCTCAAGGACAAGATCGAGGGGGGAAAAGGGAAATGGGCTAGCGAGCTCCCAGATGTGTTGTGGTCATACAGAACGACCTGCAGAAACTCAACGGGCGAAACCCCTTACTCGCTAGCTTTCGGAACTGAGGCAGTTGTGCCAGCGGAAGTCGACTTCCCGACCTTCCGAACCAGCCAGGTCCCTTTCGACCATAATGACGAGGCCATAGAAAGGAACCTCGACCTACTCGAAGAAAGGCGATTGGAGGCTAACATGAGAAATGCCAGATACAAGCAGAGGTCGGAGAGGTATTACAACTCTAAGGTACGACTTCGACGTTTTAAGGTCGGAGACCTAGTGCTAAAAAAGATACTCGGGGACTCAAGAGGTGCCCTCGGTCCAAACTGGGAGGGCCCATTCTAGATATCGAAAGTCCTCCCAAATGGGGCATACGAGCTCGAGAAAGCAGATGGGACCAAGGCCCAATACCCATGGAATGCAACTCACCTAAAGAAATACTATCAGTAGATTTACACTTTTGTACTGATCACATCTTTGTAAATGAATACAGTTGGTATCATTAATTCTCTATTCTGTTTAAAAGAAAAATTCATATGTGTAGAAACCAAGCGGGTCGCACGAAAATCATATGATCGATGAAATGCATGCCACATGAAAGACATGATCGATAACATGCAGGTCACATGAAAGACATGATCGATAACATGCAGGTATCATAAAAAGACATGACTGATAACATGCGAACCCGAGGTGTGACTTTAGAAATACCGGAGGCGAGACCGCCACCCTAGCGGTGCGGTCATCCCCCGACTTTGTAAGACGATTACGCAAATGTCCGAGAAACAAGTCACATAGAAAATAAGACGACAAAGACTAAGCAAAAGTCGCATAAGGAAATCAAGTCAACACAAAAAGGATTTAAAAAGGAGAATTTCATTGATAAAGACCCGGAGGTCGGGGAGAACCTCATTACAATAGACCCGGAGGTTGGTAAAAAGAAGCATTCCAATACAATACATTTTTCATAATCGAGCTAGAGACTTGGTCTATACTGCGGTGCTACTAGAGCTAGAGACTTGGTCTATACTACGGGGCCACTCAAGCTAGCGACTTGGTCTGTACTACATTGACATTTAGGTAGCGGCCCTCGGATGCGGAGGTCGTTGAGGAAGATGCTGCAAAACTATTAGAAAATGATGTTTTAACATCCGAGAAGTGTCAGATGCCGCAATGGGACTTCCCACGTTAAATGAGCACGAGTGCCATACATGTGGTGCAAAAAATTCAAGGGATTGTGAAGGGCAATTTGGCTTGACTGGATTCGCATATACAATACCAAATCCATGCATATCAGAAAGTGCCTATCACCACTAATCCCGTCATCACGGTCGGCGCCCAAAACACAGAGGGCCCGGGCCACATCCATCATCGCGGCGGCGGAACCGCCACCCAGGTGGCAGTAAAACTTGGCAATGGTCGTATGGTCATCCTCCGTTGGGGACAACGTCAAAACCGGGGGGAACTCAGGGATGGACACCAAAAGCCGCGAGGGTAGAGCAGGAGAAGCTTGTCGCCGGAGGGCGTTCTAAGATAGGGGATTCACAGGAGTCGCCCATAACCAAAATTTGGGGGTGGTTAGTGAGGATGTCAGAGGGGATAATATATGTTTTACACCTCAATGACCCGCCCTATTTATAGATGGAGGGCGAGGGTCAAGTTACGAATTCCAACTCTCGAGGGCCCCATGAAAAAACCGACAACGTGTGGGCAGAACGCGACTTCTGGTTGGCCTAATTGACGGCGCCCGGCGCCACCGAATACCCAGGTCATCATTGCAGATCTGTCAACCGTCACACCGATTTGGAGAATCGAGGCAACGTTTCGCCTCCCCGAGGAGGAGATGTCGGGGTAGGCACACTTCCCGAGTCCGACCGCGGTAAGAAATAAGTTGATGAAAGTTCAAGTCAAGGCCCCAAGACCAAATTTTTGGGACCTCGACTTAGGGGGGATGAAATATGGAGTTTTATTTTAGAATAAGATACACCGCATTTGAGATGAAAAAAATGAAATGACGACTTTATTGATAAGAAACCCGGCACCGGGAGGTAGTACATAGCAAATCAAGGCCCGAAGGCCGGTACAATCATAAAAAGAAAAACATAAAAATAAGGCTACAGCTTCAATCCGTCTCGGCCGGGGCAGTTGAGGGCGGGGTGCTGACTTTCCCAAAAAGAGGCTCCTACTGGGTAACTGCCGTGCGGATCGACCTTCGAGTTTTTTATTTTCTCCACAACGGGCTCGGAAATCATGTCGACAGCTGGGGGAACGACCTCCGACCTTAGGATCTCCTCCCCGATGGGCTCGAAGACAGCGGGAGGAACGACCTCCGAGGTCGCCAACTCCTCCACCGAGGGCTCGGGAGGCGTACCTATCGGAGAGTCGGGGAGAGGGCACACGATTTGCTGTGGATCTGAAAAGAATGAGAGATCAACGCCCATATCCTCCAAGTCTTGGATATCCAGCAAAACATCGGGGGCCAGAGGGTTGTCCCGGACGTAGTCCCGGAGGTCGGAGACCAGCCCGGTAAGGTCACCAGAAGGGTTCGCCTGATGACATATTCGAATAGCACCCGCAAAGGCCATCACGTACGCAAAATTAACGTTCATCTATTCGGCGACCTTGAATTGGGCCTCCCGGGTGTCCAACTCCCTTTTCGCTCCGGCCAGCTCCTCCCTCAGACCGGCCTCCACCTCGGCCGCCCTCCTTTCCGCCTGAATTGTCTCGAACTACCGGCGCCAATAAGGGTCGCCCGAGCCGACCCGCCTCTCCTCGGCCAGCCCACTCTCCCGGCTCGGCCGGGCAACCCGAGGGTCGAGAGATCTGCGAAGGTGTTCGCATTGGTTTCTCCGGCCATTCGGGTTTCGGCGCCCGCCAAGATCGGCTTACTCGTCATATCTGCTTGAGCAAGTGACTCACGGAGATGTCGGAGCTCGGTTTCAGCTTGGGCACTAGACCTCTCCAGATAGAAGGCGACCCTTAGAGTGTGAACCATGGCCGAGTACATATTGCCCGTCATCCTCTGGCGACGAGCATTTTCATGATCGGTGTGCGTCCACGCCCGGGGCATGTTATGCACGCTGCGGGAGATGTAGCCCGGCCACTTACTGGGGAGGTCGGCTGATTGGAGTGGAGGGCTCCTAAGAAAGCTAACCACCTCTGGGCAGAAGTCGGTGGGGCCAAGTTCAGGGCTGCAAGAGAGAGCCGAGTTGTCAGAGCATTGAAAACAATATGAAAAAAGTCACGCAGATAAAGAGGAGAACTCACTCGTTCACCCGCTCCTCCTCCCAACCTCGGAACGAGTCATCATCTTCGTGTTGACCTCCCCGGGCGGCGCAGGGGCCGAAATAGTGGGTGGCGAGGCGGCGAAGTAGTAATGACCACCATCGGACGGACCTATCTTTCCTCCCCAGGCCCCGGTTGATCCCAGATTCATAAGTCGAAATCTCCTCCCTCACTTTCTTCCGAGCATGCCCGGAAGTAGGCGGAGTCGACCCCTCGACCTTCTTCTTGCCTTTGTCAGCAGCAGAGGGACCAGTAGGGACCGAGCTTGGAGGAGCGACCTCGACAGGAAGCGGCTTCGGAGGATCGGCCTCGGAGGTCACCAGTTTTCTCATCTTTCCCAAAATAGACTTCTTGCGAGAGGCCATGACGTCCGTAGGATGCTTGCGGCGGTAAACGGGGATGTTGGGAACTGCGAAAATATTGGAAGAGGGCCAATCAGTCAGGTCGACACCAAAATGTGTAATAGGCGCGGAGTAAGGGAACTTACAGGGGATGTTCAAATGGCGCGGGTAAGTATACAGGCCGGCGTTGAGTCAGTCAAGCTCGGAATTCAAAGCGTTCACGTCCCGCCAGCTAGGTGGAGTGTCGCGAACGATGTCAAATGCCTCTTTGAAGTCCCAGTAAAGGTTGGCAATAGTGGGCGTGAAAACTGTAAAAGAAAAAGGGAATTAGATCAGTACGAACATCTATGTCGGACGTAGGGCGCAACTTACCGTGCTCGACCCGATTGGCATAATCGGTAGGGACATTGATGGGCAATGTACTCGAAGGGTCCACCGACTGCCACGCCCCCCCGACGAACCACCATTTATAGTGCCACCCCTCAATCTTACTTGGGATCCCGCTCACGAGCTCCCGACTTTTACGGAGCAGCACAACATTATAGCCACCGACTTGATGAATGGGCGACATCACAAAGGCTATCTCGCCGGGGGTCGGAAGTCGGTGCAGTCCGGCCTGCCCGAGTACGATCATTGTTGAAAGAATGTAACTCCAATCGTTAGGAGTGATCTGGGTTAAGCCCTGATTCCAATCCGCCAGCAGGTGGGAGATGGTCGGATGAAGCGAAAACCGGATCCCGGTCTCCATTATTTGCTCGTTGACCGCGATCATCCTGGGTGGCGGCTGGTCGGCACGTTCGTCAGAGGTCACCCCATAAAAGTGCACGTCCCGGGGGACCTTATACTTGCGGTGGAGGGATTGTACGTAGCCGTTGGTGATAACCGACCTATTTTTGTCACGCGATGCCACGAAGTCCGACTCGATCGACTTCCGGTATTCACGGTCTGGTCTCTTGTATGGGGCCTGGGCCATATAAGAGTGATAGTCGAAAAGCCCGGCCAGGCCCCAGATTTCGGGCCAGTGAAGGTTCGGACCTCTCCCCACCACGATACGGAGGGAACCTTACCCGTATGGAACGCATATTATTTCTTCCAACTCCATTAGGAATTGGTCATCATCGTCTCCACAATGTCCGTCTGCATCAAGTACGGGGCACCACCGATATGAGGCGTGGCGGGATTAGGGGCAGGGATCTCACTTTGGTCAAAGGGCGATAGTTCTCGCGATTGCCAGGTTGTCATCGCTTGATGACGAGGAAATCATGAACGGAGGGGGCGTAGGAGCAGATTTAGAACCGGAGGCCATTGATGTGAAGCAGAGAAGAGGTGGTTACCTGGAAAGCTGCTAGGTCTTTGAAGGATAGCCGAACGATGCCAACAAGTTTGAATCTCGAAGTTTCTAAGAAGGAAGAAGGAAGGGCTTGGAGGGTGAAACCCTAGGCCCATTTATAGAGAAGGGCGGGGGGACGAAAGTATAAATGTGAACTATCGAGGTCCCCCATGAAATTATTAGGCTCAAAAGTGTAAGGAAGCAGACGCGATTAGACATGACCATGGCTTGGAGCGCCACTACCGCCATACCATCATTACAACTCATCTACTTGTCGCGCCGAGTTGGAAAACCGAGATGACACTACAACTCCCCAAGGACAAGGGTTTGACTTGGGTATGAATCCCGAGATCGACTTGCTGAAGGTCGGCAAACATCAACGGTTCAAGACAAGGTCCCAGAGCAACTTGCTACCTCATCTTGAGGGGCAATTGTTTTAGGGGGAAATAACCCGACTTAGTGGAAGCCGGGAGTCGGGTCGACTTATGGTTAGCACATTATTCTATTATTATCCAGTTGGGGCAAGCTTTGAACGACTTCGGAAGGTTGGTAGGTCGCTAGTAGTGTGGGGAGCCATGAAGGTCGCGAGGCGACTTGGTAGGATCCGGAAGTCGGGGCCGATTGTGTCCCGAGCTTGATTGAAGATAAATACGAAAGAGATTCGGGTAGTTAAGGAGGCAGATTTCTAGGGATATAACCAGAGAATGTGTATCTGTAAGCGCGACTTGCGGACCAAGAAAGGAAACCCTAGGTTGGTCCACGAGAAGAAGCCCAATGGTAGACCAACCTAGATCTCAGATCTATAAATATCACCTGTAATGTACATTGTAAAGGATCGAAATCTTAGTACTCTAGGCATATATTATACAGTAAAAAATCCTGGCTTGGTGCCCCCAGACGTAGTCTAATTTATAGACAAACTGGGTAACCAAAGCGTGTGTCTTTCATTGCTTTTGCCATTACGTTGATCAGATCTCTTAAAAATTAAATGATTGTTCGCCGATAATAAAGCCGAGTGCAACACTCCAGACGAGATTTTTGATACTCTAATACTCTATACAATAATAAGAAATTTTTGTTCAGATATTCAAAATATCACTAAGATTAAACACATCATTAACTGTTTTCGATGTGCAATATGATTCACTAGCTTGAATTGTATCATTTTGATAAACATATAAAATTTTGATACTCTTGACCATATATGTGATACTATAGACGGAATTTTTAATACTCTAATACTATGTACAATAATAAGAGATTCTTGTTCAGATATTCAAAATATCACTAAGATTAAACACATCATTAAGTGTTTTCGATATGCAATATGATTCACTGACCTGAATTCTATCCTTTTGATAAACATATAAAATTTTAATACTCTTGACCATATATGTGATACTCCAGATGAGATTTTTGATACTCTAATACTCTATACAATAATAAGAAATTCATGTTAAAGTGATCTGGACCTATATTCTTCCATTTGTCAATCGATTCTGGAACGACTTCCACAAGGTCTCTGAGCTCAACTGTTTCATTAGCTATTCTCTGCAAGAATGTCGTCTTCCCAACACTGATATTTCCTTCAACACACAGACTTATACGCTTTGTTGGGGGCTTCATATCGGATTCATCCAACTCTTCATCCACACTCTCTTTGATAAAAGTGGTTATGCTTTCGGCATGGTTCTTGTGTATGATGCCCACAGATCTGCGTAAATATTCCACCATATTTTCACTTGATTTCCTATAAAACTGCACTACCATTATGCATATTTACTACAGTATGTATCCAATGTCTTAAACTTCTTGGTAGTATAACCACATTTGTTCTTTCAATCATTCTTAAGGGGTGTTTGCAAAAAGTTGGTACTCCCTCCGTCCATCAATTTTATGTCTGATGCTTTTGACACAGGTTTTAAGAAAAATATAGATAAAGTAGATAAAATAAGAGTATTATGGAGTATTGTGAGATTTATTTATTAATAAAGTGGTTGGTTGTGAGTGAAAGTACAATGATATTTGAAGTAATTAAATGATGGTTGAGGGATAAAGATAAAACGACTTTTTCCATAAATGAAGTGTGCATAAGATTGGTGGACGGATAAATAAGACAAGTGTGCAAAAAATTGGTGGACGGAGGGAGTACCAACTTTTAATCACTTCTTTTTACTTTTCAGAATCAATTTGGACTGTTTTGTATACTTTTATCATATTAAATACGCTGTCAAAAACTCTAATTCAAAAGCTGGAAATGAGATGCTTTTCAAAGATTATGAGTAGACTTTAAATACCATTAATTTTTTTTGGCAAACACCATCAACTTTTACTATTAAGCAATTTCTCCATAAATTAATTTTTAATCACTTCTTCAAAAGTACAATTTTTCGCAAACATCCCTTTAATCCGGATAATTTTAAACTTGAAAAAAATTCACAAAATCAGCACCCAACAAAATTGCACTACAATTTCACCACAAACTAATCCTGCATATCAGCACCAACTGTCCAGCCACAAACTAAAAGAACATTTATTTCTCCTCAGATTTCAGTCACACTAAAAAGTCCACTAAAACAACCACCAAACTCATAACAAAATCAAGAATCAACTTACTACAAAGTAACAACAAATTAAACTGCAAAAATACACAAAACAGAAGATATCCATATCTGAATACCTTGTCTTTATAGAGCTGTTTGAGCTGCGCCACGCCTTCAAATCCTTTCTCCACCAGCTTCCTCAAATTCCTGGGCCCCGCTCCAGGAATCGCCAACAAATCCGGATTCCCCACCTGATGCAGCACGAAAGAACATTGTAAATCAGCTTTTGATGAAATTAAAATATTGTTGAGAGAGTTTTCTCTTATTTCATCTTTGTAGGTACTCCTGTGGGAATCAACTGAGATTGAGAAGATTATTCAGTATCATGTCTTCTGTGCCGCATCAGTTGATAATCAGAGTCATAACGATTCTGTGGAGTATCAATGATGACACTAGACTACGATACGGAGGAGGAATTTGATTTCCTCTAGTCGCAATTGACTGCCGCTATCGATGGAATTTTCAATAGCTACTGTCATCGAGACACATTGGATTTGTTGGCGCCGTTGCCGCCGCCATCTCCAATTTTGACAGCCCTCGTTGCTGCTGCCACCACCAACCACCGCATATCCACCGCACCACCACCAGCACTCACCACCATCATGACATCACCTTCATTTGCAGATCGCCTCACCACCATCCAACTCAATCCACCGCCAGCGTCACGCCCACAAACCCGAGACAAATCGGCAACCCTCCCGTCGCACATCCGCCATCCTATCACCATCACATCAGTCCATCTCCGAAGTGGTGAACCACCGGCGCCATCACACCAGCCCGCTTCCATCGCCACACAAAAAACCTGCCGCCGCGCGTCGCTTGTTCGACGAAGATTCTAACCGTCAGACCGTCGTATGTCCCCACCGGAAAATATCAGTTTTCACTGCAATTTCGAGCCGCGCCGTTGTGCCGCTTGGGGCTGACGACGAAGACGATATTCTTCATTCAGCAGCCCTAAACCCAGACGGGCCTTTACTGTTGGACAATATTCATAATAATTGCTTTGATGGGCCTGTTCATTCTATTTACCAAGTTGGGACTAATACTTATGATTGGTCAAATCTAATTGCTGCACGGTTTGACAAAGAAACGAGACTTGGGCCTGCTGACATTGGGCCTGAATTTCCTTTTGAAAGTTTTAATTTTTGGCCAAAATTTAATCATTATTATTTTTTCATAAAAAGTGATAGTTATTTTGTCAATTCTCGAGAACCTCTATTTGCTTATCGTCTCAAGACTTTGGGCCAAATACGTACCGCAGATGTGTTTGAAGTCAAAGATCGTGAGGAGTTAATTGATTTCACTTTTTTGGGGATGAACGTGTTGTCGACTCTGTTATACTGATGGAGATAAGATTGCATGCAGATTCGAGGACGAATCTTTTGAAGAGGAAAGAATGATGGAGATAAGATTAAATTGTATTTATTTATTATTATTTATATATTATAGTTTTAGGGTTTATTTAAGTTTTAATTAGTTGTTTATGGGTTGGGCTTTTAGGGTTTACACGCCTAAAACCCTAGTTTTGCTATTATAAATAGGAGTCTTATAAACATTGTAAAGCAGCTTTTGGTGAAATTAAAATATTGTTGAGAGAGTTTTCTCTTATTTCCTCTTTGCCGGTATTCCTGTGGGAATCAACGGAGATTGAGAAGATTGTCCATGTCGCGTCACGCCTTCTTGTCGCCATCACACCACACTAATGAGCAATATCCTCCATCTGTTTGTTTACATTCTCCCCCGTTCTCGAATTACCAAAGACAAAAAGTACCAAACCAAGCTCTGTACGGCACACTCACCACCATTCCTACTATAAAGAAACCACCCAGTTCTAAACGACACTGCTGGATTCACCGCTGCTCGTAACAGCAAATCGCAGGGGCGGAAAACGGAGGGAGCCATGATTCAAGTCTTAAGTTTTTTTGATGGATGTTGAAAAAGTTAAGGGTGGCATTACGGGATTTGGTCTTGAGAACAAGAATGATGGCATTCTTGCCTAAGAAATGGCTGGGCACCGTCAAAACCTCGAAAGTGGAGTTGTAGAGGGGTTGAGAGAGAGGAGTTTTAATGGGTGAAATAAGGGAGAATCGACGCAGTAGCCTCTGCATAACTTAACTATGGCGCATCTCACACCAAAAGTATTATATTACCAAAATCTTCTTGTATGAAGAAGGAGGATGTGAGAATAGGTATGAGATCACCGTTAATTGGTGATTAGAGAATTCCACTAATATATACTTGGGGATTACAACAAGATCTCCATAATTATAGGAAATCAATCAAAGAAATAAAATACAGATGTATTCTATACTAAAGATATAAACAATATTGACCTAGTCAATACTTCCCTTAATACCCCCCGTCAAGCGTTGGGTGGGATGAAGACAAACGCAAAGCTTGGAGCGTAAGAACTCAAAAGCTGGTCGTGGAAGACTCTTGGTAAATATGTCCGCTAATTGAAGATTAGTAGGGACAAATTGAGTGTGCAACTTTCCGAAGAAACAAGTTCACGAACGAAGTGGCAATCGATGTCAATGTGCTTTGCCCGCTTATGGGCAATGGGATTTTGACTGAGAAATATAGCACTCTTGTTATCACATAAGAGGACTGGATGATCCGGAGGAAGTTGACGAAGCTCATGGAGCAAGTTGGTGAGCCAAACGACTTCAGAAGCAGCGTTGGCTAAGGCCCTGTACTCGGATTCACAACTTGACCGTGCTACAGTGGGTTGTTTCTTAGCATTCCAAGAAACAAGATTTCCACCTAAAAAGATGGAATAACCATAAGTAGAACGGCGTGTTTCAATACACCGAGCCCAATCTGTATCGGAATAACCCACAATGGACTTTTCTGGACGATGAGTGAAGGACATACCATAATGAATCGTCCCCTTCACATAACGAAGAATCCACTTGACCGCAAAGAAGTGATCTTCAGTAGGAGAGTGGAGAAACTGACTAATAAAATTCACAGCATAAGAAAGGTCTGGCCGAGTGATAGTCAAATATTGCAATGCTCCCACTAATGATCGATAAAGTGTTGGGTCTCGATTTTGATTACCCGTACTAACCAAAGAATTGCCGGCTTGCAAAGGAGTGGCAATCGGTTTACTGTCCAACATGTCCGCATGTTTTAGAATATCGTGGGCATACTTGGCTTGCCCAACGAACAAACCATCAGCTGTGTAGGAAATCTAAAGCCCAAAAAATAATTCAACTGGCCGAGATCTTTGATGGCAAATTTAGAGTGAGTACAAGCAATAAAACGACGTAGCATATCATGATCATTGCCTGTTATAATAATGTCATTGACATAAATGAGAAGATAGATAACAGACGCACCTTTTAGAAGGTAAAAAGAGACGAGTTAGATTGAGTTTGATGAAAACCCAACGACAATAAGTACGAGTTGAATCGTTGAAACCAAGCTAACGGAGCTTGACGAAGACCATAAAGAGCCTTCTTCAACCGACACACATGATCAGGATATCTAGGATCAACGAAGCCTGGAGGTTGAGACATGAACACAGGCTTTGTAAGCACACCATTCAGAAAAAACATTTTTCACATCTAGCTGATGAAGAGGCCATTTGTGATGCACAGATAAATCCGGATAACTCAATCGCGGCGACCTTGGCGACCAAGACTAAAGGTGTGATGAAAATCCGAACCCAAAACCTGAGTAAACCCCTGAGCTACAAGACGAGCCTTGTGTCTCTCGATTGAACCATCTGAGCGAAAATTGGTTTGGAACACCCACTTTGATCCAACAATATTGACATTCGGCGGACGAGGCACTAAGTCCCAAGTGCAATTGTCATTAAGAGCGTCAATTTCTTCTTGCATGACACTGATCCAATGAGGATATTTGGAGGCAGACTTGAATCCCTTAGGCTCGGAAGATGCAACAAGAGCCGAAAGAAGAGTTGTAGATGCAATGTCGATGGGATATCGTGGTTTGAAAATGCGGCTCTAGCCCGAGTGATCATATGATGGTTGGGCTGAGGAGGCGGCACGACTTGAGGTAGGTCGGCCTGTACGTCGACGTGCAAGGGTTGCATGGGTGGATGGGGCTGCACGCGTGTGGCTGGCTCTGGGTCAAGGCGAGTGGTTCGAATTTGGGTGCGGGCGACGACGGCGCATAGGGCACCTGAAAGGCCCGAGTTCGTGTCCAGGCATAGACGACATGGGCTTGGCGAAGGTGGATGCACGTGAGGGGATGAGTCACGAGCAGGAGGGAACGACGGTGAGCTCTTATCAAGAAAACTCGAGATGCTAAGTTCTTTAGATTGTGAAGAAGGTTGACCCGAAAAAGGAAACAATTGTTCATCAAACTGAGCATGTCAAATAATGAAGACCTTAGCGGAAACAGGATCGAAACACCTAAACCCTTTATGTGCACTGTTGTATCCCAAAAAAATGCATGGATGATTGAGAGGTGATAGTTTATTTTCTGCATAATTCCGAAGATAGGGAAGACCCTATAACCAAAAGGTTTGAAAATAACATAATTTGGTGCACAATGAAATAGCAACTCATATGGCGATTTGTTTTCCAAGACAAAAAAGGAAAGCCGATTAATTACATACACTGCTGTAGCAAACGCATCAAACCATAAAGAGGCTGGAGCAAAGGCATGAAAAAGCATAGAAAGACCTGTCTCAGTAATATGTATATGTTTTACGCTCTACCATTTTGTTGTGGTGTAGACAGGCAAGAGATGCGATGAAGAATGCCATGCTGATTCATAAATGTACTGACACGTTTGTTAACAAATTCCGTACCCCCATCTGATTGAAAAACTTTCACAGTTGTTGAGAATTGATTACAAGCAAAGGCATGAAATCACATGAAAACATCACAGAACTCAGATTTCGCACGCATAGGATACAACCAAGAGAAACGTGAAAAGTCATCAACAAACACATCATAATATCTATAACCAGCAGAAGAAGTAACAGGGGCCGATCCCCACAAATCACAATGCACCATATCAAGAACATTAGAAACACGTTTATCATTTAACGGAAAAGGTAATTTCTTGCTCTTGGCCAATTAGCAAGGCGAACAAACATCAGGATTCGGTAATAAGGACGTAACAGATAAATGTCCTAACTTATTAAGTAAAGAAATGAAAGAAAAAGAAACATGTCCTAGGCGTAGGTGCCATAATTCAAAACTAGCTCGTAAATCTTTGGAACATAAAGCAGCAACCAAAACCGAGCTACCCTTCTCCAGAATATAAAGCCCCTTTTCACACCTGCCCTGAGCCAGTATTACTTTTGTCACCCGATTCTGAATGGCAAAGTATTTGTCAGAAAACACAACATCAACATTATAATCCGATGTCAGCCTGCTAATAGATAAAAGATTCTTAGTGATGTGAGGCACCACCAATACATCTAACAAATTAACATCAGGAGTAATATGAGCAGAACCAATATGAGATATAGAAAGAGCATTGCCATTACCAACAATGACCGAACCATTACCGGAATAGGGTTCAAAGGAGTCCAGTGCAGACGGCTGAGAGGTCATGTGAGCAGATGCTCCAGAATCCACATACCAATCAGGAGCAGAGTTAGTGTCAGATATGTTGCAAGCAGCGCGAAATGCCTGAGCGAGATTAGCTGAAGGAGCCGGAGCACGAGAAGAAGAACCACCCACACGGCTTTGCAGATGCAAATATTGGGATGTAGGGCTTACGACCCCCACGTCCGCCATTATTCTGATTACGACCTTGCCCGGACTGCTGCCCCCCACGAGAATTACCAGCCCCCCTACCATTTGAGTTTGAGGCAACAAAGGCCGCTGGAGAAGGAGATGAGCCCTCCATGGATTTGTTCATGAGATCAAATTGATTGGCTTGGTGCAAGAAATCAAGGAACGGAGGGACATGGGTCATTGCCATCCTGGTGTCGGCAAAATTGGTGAACATAGCACCGAGTCCCCGAAGAAACCAATGGTTTTTATCACTTTTGTCAACGGGCTTTCCTATAGCAGACAATTGATCGCACAAAGACTTAAAAGTTTTACCATAATCAGTAACAGAAAGCGACTCACGACGTAGGGATAGTAATTCCTCCCGAAGCTGATTCGCGCGTGTCGTAGAGGCGTTGGCATAGATGGATTCCAGCGCAAGCCATGCTGGACTAGATGACTTGCTATCCAATAATTCGGCCATGGCTTCAGGCTCCAGGGTTGCGAACAAAATGCCCAGTAATTTTTGATCGCGGAGAAACCAAGCAGTGTACTCGGGATTGGGGTTGCGGGCGCCAAAACGCGTCGATTCTGATTTGCGGCGGCGCGAGGACGCGCCGATGATATCAAGCATCTCGTAAGTGGCGGCCATAGAGAGGAATTGACACTTCCACATCAGATAAGTGGGAGAGGACAACTTAATTGGGACGAGATGAATCATGGCCGTTGTGGACGAAATGGACGAAGCATTTGGGGCTGCCATGATCGAGGATGCGGCGATGAAAAACCAACGAAGGGGACCTGTTCAAGGGTTGCGAGATCGCGGCGATGGAGAAGAGAAAAAGCAGGGGATCGTGCGTTTGAGAGGAGAAGAAGACGCGAACTAGGGTTTCAGCGTGAGGAAATTAGGGTTTGAGATGAGTTTGGCGTGATACCATGTGAGAATAGGTATGAGATCACCATTAATTGGTGATTAGAGAATTCCACTAATATATACTTGTGGATTACAACAAGATCTCCATAATTATAGGAAATCAATCAAAGAAATAAAATACAGACGTATTCTATACTAAAGATATAAACAATATTGATCTAGTCAATACCTCCCTTAATAGAGGAGTTTTGAGAAATACAAGGGTTTTTGGGGATCAGAGAAAATGAAATGTTGTGTTTTATCAGTCAAATAAATTTTAAATAACTATAGACAATTGAGTAAGCCCATGAAATATTGTTCCAAATTTATTTAGTAATCAAAGATTAAATTTTGTAAACAAGACAATAATAATCGCTCCGTTCAAGATGATTGCAACATATAAATTGGATAGCAAATCAAGTAAAGTGAGATAAAATGAATTTGGGTCGAATAAAATAAGGGTGTTAGGAGTGTATTAATATTATGTTTGTTTATATTTTAAGAGTATTGTAATAATATTGATGCGTTCAAATAAAACAAATGTTACAGTAATCATGGGAATGATGATCTAATAGATTTGAGTGCATAACATTGGTGATCGTGTATGTGCACAAGAATCTATGATCTTTTTACCTTGTGTCTTTCTCATGATGTTTTGAAAAATTAAAATGGGAGGCATGAGGTACGGACACTTTATGCAGCTGACACCCAATTAATTTATGATAAAAAATTGGAGCACTATTGTTGAAGTCCGATAGGGTATGATTATTTCGTACTTATCACAATGAACTTAGGACTTTAAAAATCACGTCCTATTATAATTTGAGATTTAAAATTAGATTTTAAAATCCTCTTTCTATAAAGTACACCTATACCTCTATTTTTCAAAAAATTCAATACAATCACATTACTACTTTTCCCACTCTCAACACAATATAATAATAGTACATAAATCATTATTAAATATTAATTGACATAAAGTAAAATCCACCCTTATAAAAATCTCAAAATAAATACATATTTTTTATTATTCACCAAGACTTTTAAATTCATAGGATTTCGAAGTCATGATTTTCCCGCACACCTAAATCCAAAATAAACATACCCATAATTCTTTGAATTGACTTGAGTCGATTCTTTTTGGGCTTTCAATGATTAGAGTTAATGGACTCTTTTTGGGCTTTGACTGATTAGAGTTTAAATGGACCAGAGAAGTGCAAATGGAATGAATTTGTGCGGGATTGTTGTCCTGTTCAGAATTTCAATTATTTGTACTTTGAGTTTAAAATAAGAGTTATTCTCCTGCGCACCAATTGCACCTTGATACAATTGGATTCAATTTTAATTTTAATGAATTATACACTCTAAACCCTAACTCGTAAACAATGAATCCTAAATCATATATGAATCATTCGGGCTGAGTGAACCATGAACCACTTAGGCCCAGTGAACCATGAACCACTCGGGCCGGGCTTGGGTCGGGTCGAGGAAAAAAACCAAAAATTGAAATTAAAATTAAAAGAAAACTGAAATTTAAAAAAAAAATTAAAACTGAAAAAAAAAAAAAAACTTCTAAAATTAAATTACACCAATTTTATTGGTGCATACGGTGCACAGAAGAATTTGCCTTAAAATAAATCATAAACTTTGTTTTTGTTTTATTTTTATTGTTTTCGTGCTTTAATTATAAAATAAACTAATGGTTTCTGTAAACACAAATTTTCGTATTTAATAATATGAATAAACACGAAAAATGAATTACAAAGATAATTTCTTGAGTTGAATATAAATTCGAGTACAATATCTAACTTGATCCTTTAATTCTCTCTTCGATCTTGACTTTGACTTTCTTCCAAGATTTTTGAAGTCGGATCCACAGCCGAATCTTATCCGTGACTTGAATTTCGGGACTTTGTAATATTAATCTAAGGGGTTTAGCACCTTGATCTTGGATTAAAGGGACTGAGACTTTGTAATGTTAATCCAAGGGGTTTAGCACCTTGATCTTGGATTAAAAGGACTTTCGAGGGACTTGGGGTAAGAATGTGGATCCAAGAGGTTTAGTACCGTGATGTTGGATCGAAGACCATTCTTGCTTGATTTTCGTGGGACTTTTGAGAAGAACGCGGATCCAAGAGGCTCAGCACCGTGATGTTGGATCGAAGACCGTTCTTGCTTGATTTCCAAGGGACTACCGAGGGACACGAAGAACTTCCTTGAAGAACTCGAAGAACTTCCACCTGGAGAACGCGGATCCAAGAGGCTTAGCACCTTGATCTCGGATCGGAGATCGTTCGTGGCCGACTTCTTTGAAGAACGCCTTGAAGAACTTGAAGAACGCCTTGAAGAATTACTTTGAATCACAAAACTTGGTCGCTAGGACTTACAAATTTCTGTGTATTCAATATTTTGTGTGTGTCAAATGAGAGGAATGAGACCCCTTTTTATAGGTGTGAAATGTGGCATTTGCCCTAAATTTGTCGAGCTTGATCTGATGGGCTGGAAGGTTCTAGAACCTTCTAGAAACATCTGATGGACTCCACAATTTTGGACTGGTTTTGATTTAATTTGTTGGACTTTAGAGACCAAATTATTTATTTATTAGACTTTAGAGACCCAATTTAATCTATTGGACTTTAGAGACCCACTTTAATTATTTATTGAACTTTTAGAGGTCCAATTCGATTATTGGACCTTAGAGGCCCAATTCAATTTATTTATTGGACTTTAGAGACCCAATTTAATCTATTGAACTTTTGAGGCTCAATTTCATTTATTGGACTTTTAGAGACCTAATTTAATTTAACGGACTTTAGAGGCCCGATTACATCATCAATTATTTATTTATTTATTTATTTCAGGAATTAATCATATATTCCCAATAATTAAGTTCAATTGATTTTAGCATGTAATTTTCATGTGTCACAATTTAATTCGTGATTAAATTTATTCGCTTACAATTTCTATCCATTTTTATCGAGCAACATATTTTGCTTGATTTAAGATCTCTTTTATAATTTTGGGGATTGAAATTGTAACAGAAAAATTCTTATGGGATCGAATGGGCAATTTACCCTAGCTATTAAAAAGTGGAGAAAGATTAATTTCTTATTTTTTTTGCACCCAGCGCTGTCAAAATGGGTAGATGACTAGGACAAAGTATAGTCTCAACAGCTCTCTATATTAAGTTAAAGTCAATGAATGTCAAAATCTATACAAGAATAGTTCGTACAGAATAAAGAATAAAGCCTATGTCTTTTAATAATGGTGAAACATTTCTTTATTTTTTCAATGAGCCAATGTATGTTAAATTTAGTGTCAATTGCAAAAAAAAAGTATAGTCTCAACAACTCTCTATATTAAGTTAAAGTCAATGAATGTCAAAATCTATACAAGAATAGTTCGTACAGAATAAAGAATAAAGCCTATGTCTTTTAATAAGGGTGGAACATTTCTTTATTTTTTCAATGAGCCAATGTATGTTAAATTTAGTGTTAATTGCAAAAAAACAAAGTTACGATCTTTTAGGTCATGTTTGTTTACCATGGAAAGATCCGGATGGGGATGAGTTAATTCGTGAACATGCTCATTAATAAGCTCGTGAGTTAGCTCGTATGAAATATAATGAATAATTTTGACTTTAGCTTATATTTTCACACTTTTTTATAAAAGGTCAAATGAAGTTATTTATTATTTTAATTATTTTTTATGAATTTTAATAATATTAATATACCTATGCTGTAATCGGTAAGAACTATTCTTGTATAAATAGATTTCGACATTCATTGACTAAACTCTTTATTACTGTACATTTCATCGACTTGACTTAATGTAGAGAGTTGTTGGGACGACTAAACTTTGTCTTGGTCGCCTACCAATTGGACATCATTCAGTGCAAAAAAAAATAAAAAATTAATCTTCATTTTTTTAATTAATAGGATAAATTGTTCATTGTGTCCTGTTAGAATCTTTATCTTTGTAATTTTAGTCCTATATTTATAAAAAGATCCGGAATCAAGCAAAAATATGGTCCTCCCCGTTAAAAAATAGATGGAAATTTGGTAAAAAATTTGTAACTACAGGACCAAAATTGCTTCAAAAAAGAACTTACGTATATTTGACAGAATTTTGGTTAACAAATCATACGGACCTAAAATTAAATATTCTATTGAGAAGAATAAACGATGAACATTGCAATTGAATGGAACGAGAGTTTGTTACAAATTGGGGAAACTGTAAACTGACCAAGTGAGTTTCTAATTCCTATTCTCACCTATTTATAAGGACGGACATAAGCTATGTTTGACCAACAGTATTTACCAATCTATACAAAGGTATTAGTTGAATAAATAATTCTATTTATCTTTAGACCCCCCCTCAAAATGAGAGTGGATGTTGAGAAGGCCCATTTTGGACTTGAATTGGTTGAAAAGAGCTGGTCCTTGTGGCTTTGTAAGAAGATCAGCCACATTTTCAGTAGTGGGAATTTGAATAATCTTCAAGACACCTTCTTGGATTTTCTCTCTTGTGAAATGGTAGTCGATTTGGATGTGCTTGGACTTCTCATATAAAAAAGCGGGTTATGAGCAATACAAAATCTTGGACTTGCTTTATCGTGTATAGGATAGTTTGTAAGGATGTGAGATTCTGAGATCTTTTCGGGATATATAGGATCCATTGGACTTCCTGACAATAGAACACATTGCCACATGCCTCTCTGCTTGATGGATGACACCTTCAATTGTTTTGTTTCTTGGATTTCCATGAGATGAGGGAGTCTCCAAGGTAGATTGTGTATCCAGTGATGCTTCTTCTTGTAGCTTCACATCTAGCCCAATCTGCATCTGCAAAGGCTTGAAGCTTGAAAGAATTGTTAGAAGGATAAAGAATGCCTTGTCCAACAGTGGACTTTAGATATCTAAGTAACCTGTGTGCAGCACTAAGATGAGTAGTAGTTGGTTTACTCATGTATTGAGACAATTTCTGAACTGTATATGAGATGTCTGGCCTGGTAATTGTTAGATATAACAATTTGTCCACCAGTTTTCTGTAATCAGAAGGATTCTCTAAGAAGGAAACATCTTTGTTTGGAAAACTGACTTTAGAATCCATTGGAGTGCTGCATGGTTTGCTATCAAGATAGCCATAATCAGTAAGTAGATCTAGAACATATTTTCTCTGGCATAGTTGAATGCCCTTGTCACTTCTTGTTATTTCAATACCAATAATGTATTTGAGCACACCAAGATCCTTTATGGTGAACTTATCGTGCAAGAAGGATTTGACAGCAAGTATTTCAGTAATACTTGTTCCTGTGATGATAATGTCATCCACATAACATAATAATATTGTAAAATCAGAACCAGTAGATCTTGTAAAAAGAGAAGTATCACTTTTGGTGAACAAAGTTAATTAAATCAAGGTTTCAGAAAGCTTTGTGAACCATTGTTTGCTGGCCTGTTTAAGTCCATAAAGACTTTTGTTCAACTTGCAAACTGAATTTTGAAGAACAGAATACCCAGGTGGAGGAATCATGTAGACTTCCTCATCCAAATCACCATGTAAAAAAGCATTATTAACATCACATTGATGTATACACCAATTCTTAGCAACAACAATTGAAAGTAATATCCCAACTGTGGTTATCTTAGCTACGGGTGAGAATGTATCAAAGTAATCAATTCCCTCCTCTTGTGTGTAACCCTTTGCTACCAATCTTGCCTTATATATTTCAATTGTACCATCAGGTTTGTATTCGACTTTATAAACCCATTTACAACCTATTGTGTGTTTATCTTTTGGTAATTGAACTAAGGACCAGGTATTAGTTCTCTCAAGGGCTTGTAATTCATTGTTCATAGCCACATTCCAGTTTTCATCTTTACAGGCTTGTTTATAAGTTTTAGGCTCTATGATTTGGGAAATAGATGCAGTAAAAGCCTTATGAGAATCACTTAGTTTGTCAGTAGACAAGTAATGTGATATAGGGTAATGAATACTGGAATGTGTGACTAAATTAGCAACTTTCTGACCCACAGTATTAGGCAAATAAGTTTTATAGACATCTAAGTAAGCAGGAGTGTTTCTAACTCTAGATGACCTTCTTAGAGTGTCTTGATCAATTTGATCATTCTCATCTAGTTGATTAACCACATAACTACTATCTATGTTAATACTAGATATTTCATCTTGTAAATCTTGATGAACAGAATCATGAATAATAGGACTATCACCATAATTCACATGTAAATGAGTATTAATAGAATAAGAACAAGCATCATACTTGTGCCCATACAAAGAATCAGAAACCAAGATATCATCCTTTTGAAGATCAACATAAGGTGTAGATGTAGATGAGATATCAATAAATGGAAAAATAAGTTCATGAAATCTCACATTTCTAGAAATAAAGATATTACCAGTTGCAATTTCAAGGACTCTAAATCCTTTGGTTCCAAAATGATAGCCCAACAAAACACACTTGACTGCTCTTAGATCAAACTTTGATCTGTTGGAAGTTAGGGTACTAGTAAAACAAAGACATCCAAAACTTCTCAAATAAGAATAATCAGGAAGTTTGTTATTCAAATTTCAAAAGGGGTTTTGTTTCCCAAAACAGAAGAGGGTATTCTGTTAATCAGATGTGCTGCAATTTGGATACAAAAACTCCAATACTTTAAAGGCAAATGTGATTGAAAAAGCAAGGACCTTGCTACTTGTAAAAGATGTTGGTGTTTTCTTTCAACTAAACCATTTTGCTGAGGTGTTTCAACACAAGAAGTTTGGTGAATGATGCCAAATTTGTGATAAAAATCAGATAAAAGGAACTCAATTCCATTATCAGTCCTTATCTTCTTTATTTTAGTACCAAGCTGAGTAACAACCAAGTTATAGAAATTTTGCAAAGCAAATTTGACATCGCTCTTTAATTTAAGCAAATATATCCAAGTACACCTACTGAAATCATGTACTATAGTAAAGAAATATTTCTGATTAGAAACAGAAGCAACAGAGAATGGACCCCATACATCACAATATATCAACTCAAAAATTGCACTAGTAATAGAAGTACTATTTGGAAAAGACAACTTCTTTTGCTTAGCCAAAGGGCAAATGTCACAAACTTTATTGACAATCTCAGTACTGTTTACAGCCAATTGTTTGATTTGCAACAACTTTTTAGTAGAAATGTGACCTAATCTAGAATGCCATAAAGCAAAATCACACTTATGTAAAGCAGTAAAAGCAGACTTTACAGGTTTAGAGACTTTCAAACAATATAACCCTCCATGTTGTTCAGCAGAACCAATCACTTTCCAGGTGGTGTTGTCCTGCAAAACACAATGTGAGGCAAGAAAACTAACAATACAGTTTGAATATCTTGTTAGATGAGAGATAGACAAAAGGTTAAAAGTAAATTCAGGGACATAAAGTACATTATACAAAGTTAAGTACTCATTTAACCTGATATTACCAATATAAGTTGCAGAAGTAAAAGAATTGTTAGGAAGTTTGATTTTAATATCAGAGGGTTCAGGGGTTGAAGTGAACAAAGACAGATCATGTATCATGTGATCTGTAGCACTCGTATCCAAAATCCAAGAATAATAAGTAGAATCATGTGAATCAACAACATTTAAATTGAAACAACAAGAGATACCTGCTTGTTGAGAAACACCTTGTTGTGGAAGTCCTTCAACAAAAGCCCCAGCCACAGAATGAGTAGGCTCAGGACACTTCTGCTTCTTGGCAAACTCCAAGAATTGATCAAACATATCTTGGGTGATTAGGGGATTAGATGCTACAACTGCATCCTCAGAACAAGAATCAGATTTAGACTGAACATTATTAGCATTAGTATGAGAATTTCCTTTTCTACGACCTTTCCAACCAGGAGGATACCCTATAAGCTGGAAACACCTATCAACAGTGTGTCCAGGACCCTCACAATGAGAACAAGTGAGAGGTTTCTTCTTGTCTTTATAGAACCTTGCATTCTTAGCAAGCATAGCAACACTATCAGACTGAGGAATGACAGGATCACACTTTAAAGCCCCCTGAGACTCCTCTTGGAGCAGAATAGAGTACACTTTAGCCAAAAGCATCTTCCTAGATTGCATCAGTATTTGAGACCTTATGGCCGCATAAGAATCATCTAGCCCTATCAAGAATTTGACTATAGCATCTTTTTCTTGAGTTCTAGCTACAATCTTAGGAATATCACAAGTACACTGATTCATAGCACCACAATTACATTGTAAAACAGGGCGAAAGCTCAACCACTCATCCCAAAGCGATTTAAACTGATTATAGTAAGAAACGAGAGACTGACCACCCTTAGAAATGGCACTAATCCATTTTTCTAGTTCATAAACTCTAGTGTCATCAGATTGAGTGTACCTGACATGTAATTCATCCCAAACTTCCTTGGCAATCGTGAAATACTGAAGAGTTCTCTTAATCTCTGGCTTGATGGAATTCAGGATCCACATCAGGACCAGATCATTGGCTCACATCCACGCAGCATGAATTACGCGATCAGAACCTTCCTCCGGAATCGGCAGAGAGCCATCAATGAGCGGAGCTTTGTTCTTGACACTCAAGGCGCGCTTAACAGCGTGACTCCAAGAAATAAAGTTGGACCATCCAACGGTTCAAGAACAATGGAAACCGCCGGTCTATCGTTCGGGTGAAACGCTAATGGAGAAAGAGGATTCTCCACTGGATTAAGAGATACACCATTGTACGCCATCACAGAATCAAAGAAACAAGAAATCGTGATAGACACGAAGAATGAAGAGCGTAGAACTCAGAAATTTGATAAAAAACGATCAAGAAAGCAGCGGAAAAGCGAATTTATCGATGCAATCGAAAAATTCAAAAGAGGATCAAACGCAAAAATTAATCGCACGAAAAAAACCTAAGCATATAAGATGATGAATTCACAAACTGATACCATATTGAGAAGAATAAACGATGAACATTGAAATTGAATGGAACGAGAGTTTATTATAAATTGGGGAAATTGTAAAATGACCAAGTGAATTTCTAATTCCTATTCTCACCTATTTATAAGGACGGACTTAAGCTATGTTTGACCAACAGTATTTACCAATCTATACAAAGGTATTAGTTGAATAAATAATGCTATTTATCTTTAGATATTCTGAGACCACTCTTGAAATGACAATATTCCTAAGTTGAAAAACACAATTTACCATTTTTGATAAATCATGCAAGAAATTGGGTTAAACGCAATAGTGGTCCTTTTGTCAATAATAATAGTCTCTCTTTTTTTTTTTTTGCATAAAAAAATGTAAAAAATGATTATTGTGGAATCAATTTCGCAATTAAAATAACACAGAAGGACCATTATCGAGCAGGTACAAAAAGTGCAATGAGAAATTTCTCTTGGACCACTTTTGCATTTAACCGAAAATGAACTTATGCACTATAAATTGAGCCTGACCGATAAGAAAGAATGGCAAGTACTAGCACCAATTTTTTTTTTTTTTGCTCAAAAGTAGTAGCAGCAATTAATGATGGTGTTTCAGATACTCATGATCATAACATTTGTATTCTCCTTGACCCCTTCACTAGCTTGGGAGCCGGAATTCGCGATAGCAAAGCCCGGGTGCGTGGATCACTGCGGCAACATAAGCATCCCCTACCCTTTCGGCACCACCGAAGAATGCTACCAAGACTACAGTTTCTTGGTGACTTGCAACGAAACCGACGACTCGAGTCCCCCGAAGCTACTCTCGGGCTCTGTAGAAATCACAAGCATATCTCTGGAGGGGCAGATAAGATTCCTGCAGTAAATAGCACACGACTGTTACGATCGCACTGGTAACAGCAGCGGCAATATTCCCTCCATCGAACTAACAACACACTTCACAGTCAACAACACTGCCAACATGTTCACTATCGTGGGCTGCGACGCGTACGCCTACGTGTCCGGGGACAGGCTAGGCAGGAATTACACGACCGGGTGCACGGCCATGTGCAGTGCCCTGGATGAACTCACGGAAGGGTCGTGCATGGGCGTGGGGTGCTGTCAGACTCCCATCCCTGGAAATGTTTCCAGTGTGGAAGTTCAGCTACAGAGCTACTCCAATTATACGGATGTTTGGGACTTCAACAACTGTGGTTACGCTTTTCTTGTTGAGGAGACTGCGTTTAGGTTTTCGGCCGAAAATCTTACCAATTTGAGGGACGTTGTGAGCCTTCCGATAGTCGTTGATTGGGCCATTGGGAACGGGACGTGCCAGGAGGCGGAGATGGACTCCGCCTCCTACGCGTGCGTAAGCTCTAACTCCGGATGCTGCAAGCCAAAGAATGGTTACGGTTATCGGTGTGTTTGCTTGGAGGGTTACCGGGGAAATCCTTATCTCAGTAATGGCTGTCTAGGTACGTGTATATTGGAGAATTTTTTTTTTGGCTCATGTCATCCGTTTTTCGTCCTAAAATATTTAATTATTAAATTTTATTTCAATAACTATCTTGATTGTACAATTTGATCTCATTTTCTTCGGAAAATAGAAAACGACATAATTTTCGGTCATGAATCAATCACATGCCGGTTAAAAACTGGGGATTAATTTCCGAGCTCGTAGTTGAAGTGGATGTTGACGGTTAAAAAAATTATTTAAAAAAGAAAATTAGAAAGAGAAAGAAAATTCCTCCTAAATTGTGGAAAACATGAATGTTGAAAATATGTAAGTTACATGATGAAAATCAAATGTAAAAGTCAATAGGACCAAAAGGTTGAAATTGAATAATTTACAGGATGAAAATTAAAATTTAAAAATCCAAATTTTTTTATATTGTTGGATTTCCATCAATGTAATTATATGTATACTGCACCTGTTTTGTAGATATTGATGAATGTGGTGATAGTACCAGAAACAATTGCACGATACAAAAGTACTGCAACAATATACCAGGGAATTATACATGCTCTTGTCCTAAGGGATACTCTGGCGATGGAAGAGGCCCCCTTGGCTGCAACAAGAAGATTGATATGAAGATTACCTACGTCTTAATTGGTAAAAATATCTTCTTCTTATTAAAGCATTTTGCCTTCTTACCACATTGACGAACTTTTGTATACACCATGTTGCAATGTGTAATTGAATAGTACTTTTAAATAAGAGAAAAAAAATTTGTTGATCCCATAACTTATCTACTGGCCATTTTTTTGTCCAAAAAATTTAACTGTCCAATTTTGGTCTCATAACTAAATTGATTGTCCAATTTTGGTCCATTTTTTGTCGAAAAATCACGAACAACGTCGTTTCGATCACATGTAAGTCATATGCTGATAAAATTTGAGGGTTTCCTATATCCTCGATGACGTGAACGCTGACTATTTTTTTTTATATTTTATATTTTTTAATCAATTAAACTGTTTAAGTAACACAATAAATTAAATGAAAACTAAAATTTAAAATCTTTAATTTTTAGGAACGACTAAATTTTACCAGCACGTGACTTGCATGTGACAAAAAATGATATTTTTTTGCGATTTTTCGTTGAAAATTGGATCAAAATTGAACAATCGGATTAGTTGTGGGACTAAAATTTGACATTTAAACTTTTTGAGACGAAAAACGGACAGTAGATAAGTTATGAGACCAAAAAACATTTTTCTCTCTAAATATTAGTAGTTGTTTTTCATTATACATTATCACATGTTGTTCAATAGAAAAAAGATTTGGATCCTGTGCTGGACAGGACCAATAAAACCGTGCGGTTTTAGTGCACAGGATGATCCTCTAGAACAAGATTCAAATCCATAATTAGTAAGTAGTTTCATCTAGGTATTAGATGTTGACCAAAAAATATTAATTGTGCATCAGTCGCACTGTGCAACTGATACACATGAGACCAACTCGAGTGCATCAGACTGATACACATGAGACCAACTCTACTGACTAGTGACTTGTATATCCTTATCATTGTTTAAACATCTCGCTCTATTTTGGATTCTTGATTCATAGAATTTCATCTTTTAACCACACAAAAGTACTGTGAAGAATTTATAAATATATGAAATGAAGCTCATAAGCTTTTAAATTTCTGTCTTTTGGAACATATAAACAGGGATTGCCTTTGGGATCACCACTCTTCTATTTGTTGCAATCTTGTTATACATGAAACATAAGAGAAGATCATCTAAAAGAATGAGGCAGAAATTCTTCCATCAAAACGGCGGCATTTTGCTGCAAGAAAAGCTCTCTACAAGAGGGAGATCTCCAGATACGGTTAGAATTTTCACTTCATCTGAGCTCGAAAAAGCGTCCAACAACTTCCATAACAACATGATCGTCGGCCAAGGTGGCTTTGGCGTCGTCTTCAAAGGCGTGTTAACAGACAACACGACAGTCGCCATCAAGAAGTTCAAAAAAGTTGATCCAGACCAAATTGAGCAATTCATCAATGAGGTTTATGTTCTTTCTCAAATAAACCATAGAAATGTAGTTAGGCTCCTTGGTTGTTGCCTCGAAACAGAAGCCCCTCTTCTCGTGTATGAGTTCATCAGCAACGGTACTCTTTCCGCACATATTCACAATAAGGCCAAAACGCAATTTCTCCTTTGGGAAACGCGTTTAAAGATTGCTGCGGAAACTGCTGGCGTCCTCTCGTATCTATACTATGCAGCTTCTACGCCGATCATACATAGAGATGTCAAGACAGACAATATATGTTCACAGCTAAAGTGTCGGATTTTGGCGC
Source organism: Stenogyne calaminthoides (assembly GCA_037126765.1). Lineage (NCBI taxonomy): Eukaryota > Viridiplantae > Streptophyta > Magnoliopsida > Lamiales > Lamiaceae > Stenogyne > Stenogyne calaminthoides. The sequence goes on along the minus strand of JBBCBC010000017.1, from coordinate 4,543,749 downwards.
TTCAAGATTGGTTCCTCAAGATCTCACTCAGCTTTCCACTATGGTGCAAGGGACTTTTGGATATCTGGATCCCGAGTACTTACAGACAAACCAGTTAACAGAGAAGAGCGACGTTTATAGCATTGGGGTGGTCCTGTTGGAGCTACTAACGGGGAGAAAGGCGATAAGTTTTGATAAAACGGAAGAGGAGAAAAATCTAGCCAACTATTTCTTATCTATTCTGAAGCAACAACGACTACTTGAAATTCTTGATGATAAGATTGTTTGCGACGAAAATATTGAGCAAATGTCGGAAGTTGCTAAGGTTGCGAAAGAGTGTTTGAATGTAAAAGGGGAAGATAGGCCTAGCATGAAGCAAGTGGCGATGGAACTTGAAGGGATGATAGTGGGTGGAAAACACTCATGGGCTACAACTAATGCAGAGGAGATTGAGTGTTTGCTTGATAAGGATGTAGGAGGACTAAATGTCTTTGCTAATGTGCTTGAAGTTGATGGGAGAAATAGCACAAGTATTGGATATGACACCATTGGAGATCATGTTCTTTTGCCAATACGTGGAGGGAGATGATTTTCGGTTTAAAGGGCTGTTTGTTTTTTGCTAGAGGTAATTGTGTTATGTCCGAACCTGGTAATTCAGGTGGATAGGGTAGTAATATAAATAGAATGTTGTGTGTTTCTTTTGAGAAGAATATGTACTTTTATGAATATGTGTAACTTTATGCCTAGTGTGTAAAATTGCGATGTTATATAATATTCCCTACGTCTAGGAAGACTTTCCACAGTTGACTTTTACATGTGTTTTTACGAGCGAGTTTTGTATTAGTAATTGAAATGATAAAATGACTTTTAAAAGTCACTTTTATCATTTCAATTACTAATACAAAACTCGCTCGCAAAAATGCGTATACTAAATTGCGGTTGGTTGTGTTTGTAACGATTGAAAAATTATTTTTGAGAGAGACACACTTTCATAAGACCATCTTTCCGTGAGACGGGACATGAGTTGACATTGACGCTTTAACACTTTGAGAGGAGTAGATGTGATTTGTGTTAGATTGTACCCCATCTCATACATGAGACCGTCTCATATGAGTTTTTGTCTTTTTGAAATATGAATTTGGACTATGGTATTAATTTTCATGTTGCCCGCGTGACCTCATGTCTTTAGATTATTGCATGTGTACAAAATAATGAATTGTGACTAAACTAATGTTCTTTAATATAGTCAATTGATAGACATATGATACTTAGTGTGGGAACTAAGTGTTGCAGACAATACAAAAGGGAATTACACATGTTCTTGTCCTAATTAACGGTTGGATTCCCCTGTTTCATTTTTCGTATTTCATTAGTGTTTCATCTTTTTGAATCTTTAACACATGAACCCATGATATGGTGGTTTGTTGGATATTTTTTATTATTCCACGTGTCATCCATCAATATTATGGAATACAAAGTGGAACACCAATTATGGAATAGGTGATCTCATTCCCCTAGTTAAGGGCGATTCGGATCCCCTGTTCCATTTTCCTATTTCATCTCTTATTTCATATCTTAGATTAATATTGACAAATATACATCTCACAATATTAATAAATATAAAAATAACACCTTAACATTACCAAATAATCTATTTAAAAAATTATATTTATTTAAACAAAACTTCTTAATTCCTACCAAATCTCATTCCAAAAAATCTTATAAAAATTGCCTATGTCGTTATTGGTAAATATCTCTTTTTCTTATTAAACCGTAGCCAACTTACCACATTAACAAAAAAATTATTTACCCCAATTAATTTTTTGAAAAAGTATTTGTTGGGTTCATTAACGTCGATCAATAAAATAATAGATGTTCCATTAAAAAGTATTAGATATTATTCTAAAAGAATGAACTGATGTGCACCAGTTGCACCATGCAACTAGCGCACACAACCCAACTCTACCGGCTTATAATATATCCTTAATTAATATATACTCCCTCCATCCGTAGCTCAATTAAACATTTCAAAAAGGTCCGTCTCAAACTCAATTGAACATTTCTATAAATAGTAATGAAATATTTTTTTCTCTTTTATCTATACCCCTCAAATATATCAATATTACACTGGGTTAATTGCAGAAGTGGTCTCATGTGAATTTTGTGTTTGCAGTTTTAGTCCCACGTTTTTTTCTGGTCTTTTTTTTTTGCAAAAATGGTCCAATTTTATTTTTATTTAACAGTTTTGGTCCCAAGAGAATTGTCAAAAAATAAATTTGGTCCCAAAATTCATTTATTTTTTGCCTGTAAAATCCTATGGGATCTTTTTTGTTAAAAAAAGGACTATTTTCATGACGGCAAATTCACATGGGACCACTTTTGCAATTTACCCATATTACACTCAATGTTATTATTTTTTCAACACTAAAGTCAACTTCATCTCATTTAATTTATAGAAATGATGTTACTTTTACCATTTAAACCTCATCAAATAGCAATTTTATCCCTTTTAATAATAATAAACAATTTTTTTTTTTTAAATTTGTGGCGCAGCAAATGTTCAATCAAGTTAGAAACGGAGGAAATAATGTTTATGTATGAACAACTCAATGCTATTTTCGGAATCTTAATTCTGGGCTTTCATCTTTTAAACCACAAAATAGTGTGAATAATATAATAATATATGAAGTGAAGCTCATAAGCATTTAAATTTCGGGGAAACCGTAACATAGGGTGAGTTATGTTTTAAGGAAATTAATTTTATGTGCTTGAAAATATATGATAATATATTTTAAAATTTACAAGTATAGAACACTATGTTTTAAATTCTGAAAATTAAATATAGAATGATATATTTTAAAATTTTATAAATATAGGATAATCGAGTCCGAAAAAACTCAAATTGGATTGAAATGTCACGTGAGTTGCAAGATTGTTCTACATTTACAGATTTACGAACTTGTAAACGCAAGTCACTGGTTTCAAAATTTGTAAATTTAGGACAATCTTACAACTCAAGTGACATTTCAACCCGATTTTGGCTTATTCGGGCTTGATTGTCCTACATTTACAAATTTTAAAACATATTGTCCTACATTCACAAGCCCGTAATATTATTATCCTTAACACAACCCCAAAGTTACTAGCCTAAAAACATTATTCCCTTAAATTTCTAACTTTTGGAACATATAAACAGGGATTGCCTTTGGGATCTCCGCTCTTCTATTTGTTTCTAATTTGAAAACAATCACTCGACTTCTTTTTAAATGTCAGCTAAATCATTTGAAAATTCAAATTGCAATATGCTTGTACCTATGATACAAATATATGTACTTGTAATTTGATGGATGGATCGATTGGACACTTTGCACCTAATTTTTTAAGAATAACCTCATCTTTCAGCATCTCAATAGTCAATACACACATATTTTCTAAATCTATATACTAATTTTCTATTAGTATAATTTCATGTACTTTAGTTGACCTGTTGGTAACCTCTTTTTGATGTGGAACAACTTGTGGATTAGTATTTGGCGGTCGAAGATCGAGCAAAGAGTGGTCGTTGACAAAAATACACACGTAACTTTTGGAGTCGGGTTCATAATCACTATTATAATACGTACCTTTGTGAAAGCGTAATGACTATTCAATTGGAACTCATGGTGCATAGCTAGCGCAATGACCGATATCTTTTTATCTATCATTAATATTCCCAGAATAAATACAGAACTTTTGCTTAAATTAACAAAAAAATTTATTGATAAATCCATTTACAATAATGAAAGAAAACAAGAAAGAATTAATAAAAAAAAGAAAACTCCAATTCCGTTTATTTCGAGTATAAAAAAACCACTTGATAATATTAGTAATATTAAAGCAACTTCAGAGATTTTTTATGGCTAGTTCAAGATGCTGAACGACAAAGTTTTATTTTGGAAAAACACCACCATTATGGGAATGTACACGAGGTAGAAAAATTACGCCAATCCATTGAAATATGGTATGCCACAAGTGAATATTTGCGGCAAGAACGGTCTATGGGCTTAAATTCAAACATTTTAATGTTCGTTTGCCTTTATTCTAGTTTGGACTAGTATTTTCTGTTTTTTTTTTTGCTATTATTTTTATTTTCTTTATTGTACGTAGTTTTGTTTTGGCCCTTTAAATATATTTTCTGAATAAATAATTGAACAACAGACTTTTGATACTCTTATTCCAATAAATAAATTTATCTCTTGTACAATGAACGTAATTGTATTTTAGTTTTATCGTCCCATGTCACTTTTTCGAGAGATTTACTAATAGATATTCAGGATTTGTAATTTACTAATAAATACAAAATAATTGTATATACGTAGAGATATTCACACTTTCGCGTGTAATTTTGGTTATACATAGCATATACAATTTCGTTTGTACATATTAGTAATTTGCATAAAAAAATTGTACCTTTTAGTATTTTTTCCCTCTTTTTCTTGGTCTTTTTACACCATTAGTAAGTGTCATTTTGTGATCCTTTTTTTTTTCCAGTCGTAAGCACATTATACGAGTCAATATTGTTTTACAGGAAATAATTTTATCCTTAAAACTTCGATTATAATTCTGTCCAAATATTCTTTAATAATTTTCGAAGTATTTCTTTAAAATATATTTTTTGATTTAAATGGCCTTTACCATGAACTTACGGCGAAACTGAGCGCAGGATCGGACGACCCAGAGTGTTTTAGGTCTTGACGTTGCATTAATTGCCATTTTTTTCCTAGACGTCTCTGTGATAAAGAAGATAAACTCATTTTTCTAGTGTAATTTTGTTGCCATTTGGGAAGAAACTTGTGGCTGCCAGTGCCACAGCTAGCCCGAATAAACTCATGACTCGCATTTGACGGAAACTGGTCCAACACAACTTACCATTTTTTAAATAAAATATGCAAGAAATTTATGCACTATAAATTCGAGCCGAACCGATAAGAAAGAATGGCAAGTACTAGCACCAATTTTTCTTTTTTTTGCTCAGAAATAGTAGCACCAATTTTTCTTTTTTTTTTATGAGAAGTAGTAGCACACCAATTAATGATGGTGTTTCAGATCCTCATGATCATACTATATATATTATCCTTGAAACCTTCACTAGCTTCGGACTTCGCCGTAGCAAAGCCATTGCGGCAACATAAGCATCCCGTATCCTTTCGGCACCACCGAGGAATGCTCCCAAGACTACAATTTCTTGGTCACGTGCAACGAAACCGATGCCTCGAATCCCCCTAAATTATTCATTCTGAATTCCACGATAGAAATCACAAGCATATCTCTCGAGGGGCAGAACATATATCAGCATCCGTACATAGCAGGAGACTGTTATGATCGTGATGGTAACTTAAGCAGCAGCAGCAGCAGCTATTCTAACTGGATGCAATTACCTACATATTTCACTTTTAATAACACTGCTAATACGTTTACTGTTGTAGGCTGTGATTCATTTGCCTTTTTTTACGGAGATCGGCTCGGCCGGAATTACACGGCAGCCTGCACCACCAATTGTTATGCCAAAGACGAACTTACACAAGGGCCGTGCACGGGCGTGGTGTGATGATAATTAGAATATCACCGTTAATGAGGTGATTGGAAGAATTCCACTATAAATAAGGATACAATTATAACAATAATGACCAAGAATTAATGACCAATAATGACCAAGATCTAATCTATTAATTACATATTAATGACCAATAATGACCGAGATCTAATCTATTAATTACATATTAATTATCCTTAATATATAAATTAATTATCCTTAATAGGTGGGCTGCTGTCAAACTTCGATCCCTGGAAATGTTTCCAGCGTCGAGGTTCGACTCGCGAGCTACTTGAATTATAGTGAGGTTTGGGACTTCAACAACTGCGGTTATGCTTTTCGCCCGATAATTTTACCAATTTGAAGGATGTTGAGAGCCTTCCCATGGCGGTGGATTGGGTCATTGGTAACGGGACGTGCGAGGAGGCTGAGGCGAATGCCTCCTCTTACGCGTGATGCTACAGACCGGAGAATGGTTACGGATATAGGTGTCGTTGCCTGGAGGGTTATCGACGAAATCCCTATCTCAGTGATGGCTGTCTAGGTACGTGCCTTATTTTCCACAAAAACATATTTTCCCCTCTAATTTTTTATATTTATATGTATACTGCACCTGTTTTGTAGATATTGATGAATGTGGTGATAGTACCAGAAACAATTGCACCATACAAAACTACTGCAACAATATACCAGGGAATTATACATGCTCTTGTCCTAAGGGATACTCTGGCGATGGAAGAGGCCACGGCGGCTGCAACAAGAAGAATGATATGAAGATTGCCTACGTCTTAATTGGTAAATATATCTTATTAATTATGTGTTTTGAAACACTAAAAACAGTTTCTAAAAGCACTTATTTTCAAAACTATCTCTCATAGCTTTTGAAAAAACTTAATTTTAGAAGTTGTCTTTTTAGAGTTCTAAAGCACACACTAAGAGTAGGTCTCTTGTGTACAGGGTGCACCATACAATTCAAATGCATTTTTGATTAAACGCGCAACTTGTTAACCTGAAAAAACAACTTGTTCAGAACGTATCAGTGTAAATATGTTGAACATTTCAGAAAAATAAGTTGCACGTTTCAAAATTGCACTTGAACTGCACGGTGCATCAGGTACATACAAGACTTTACATCTTATTAAAGCATAGCCTACTAATTACCACCTTGACAAAAAATTATACACACTCATTGCAATGTGTAGTTAATATTACCTCCGTCCCGAAAGACTTTGCGTCACTTTTATGGCACAAAGATTAAGAAAAAGGTATAATGAGTGGAGTGTTGGAGGGTAATTTTGTAAATTTTTAAGTATAAAGTAAATAAAGTAGTTTGATTGAGTGTATAAGTGAATCTCAAAGCAATGACGTTTTGTGTAAATATGTGAATATCGTGAGGATGAAGTTTAATAAGGAGTTTCATTTTTTTGGTGTGCAAAGTGTTGTGGAACGTTCCAATAAAAAAAGTGTGCAAAGTCTTCTGGGACGGAAGGAGTATGTATTTTGAAAAGTATTAGTTGTTTTCACTGAAGGTTATTAGTTTATGTTCAATAAGTTTCACTAAAAGTATCAATTGTGCACCAGTTGCACCGTGAACTTCAACTTTACCGGCTTACATATCCTTATCATACAGTATACTATTTTTTATTCTTCGAATTTCATCTTTCAATCCACAAAAGAGTGTGAAGAACTTATAAATATAAAGCTCATGAGCTTTTAAATTTCTGGCTTTTGAAACATATAAACAGGGATTGCCTTTGGGATCACCGCTCTTCTATCTGTTGCTATCTTGTTGTACATGGAACATAAGAGAAGATCATCTAAAAGAATGAGGCAGACATTCTTCCATCAAAACGGCGGCATGTTGTTGCAAGAAAAGCTCTCTAGACGAGGGAGATCTCCCGATATGGTTAGAATTTTCAGTTCAACCGAGCTAGAAAAAGCGTCAAACAACTTCCATAACAACATGATCGTCGGCCAAGGTGGCTCTGGCGTCGTCTACAAAGGCGTGTTAACAGACAACACAATAGTTGCCATCAAGAAGTCCAAAAGAGTTGATCCAGACCAAATTGAGCAATTCATCAATGAGGTTTATGTTCTTTCTCAAATTAACCATAGAAATGTAGTTAGGCTCCTTGGTTGTTGCCTTGAAACAGAAGCCCCTATTCTTGTATATGAATTCATCAACAACGGCACTCTTTCTGCGCACATACACAATCACACGAAAGCACGTTTTCTTAATTGGGAAACACGCTTAAAGATTGCTGCAGAAACTGCTGGTGTCCTCTCGTATCTACACTCCGCTGCTAAAGTGTCGGATTTTGGCGCGTCAAAATTGGTTCCTATCGATCTGAAGCAGTTATCAACTGTCGTATTGGGGACTCTCGGATACCTAGATCCTGAATACATGCAAACACACCAGTTGACTGAGAAAAGCGACGTTTATAGCTTTGGAGTAGTCCTTTTGGAGCTACTAACCGGAAGGAAGGCGATAAGCTTTAATGAGCCCGAGGAGGAGAGGACCCTAGCCAACTTTTTCCTTTATATGCTAAAGCAAGAGCGCTTCTTTGAAATTGTTGATGATAATATAGCTGGTGATGCAAATATAGAGCAGGTTTCGGAAGTCGCTAGGCTTGCAAAAGAGTGTTTGAATGTGAGAGGTGAAGATAGGCCGAGCATGAAAGAAGTTGCGATGGAACTTGAAGGGCTTATAGCCGAATCACATTCGTGGTCTAGGAATGCTGACAAGCCAGAGGAGATGGAGTGTTTGGTTGGTAAGGGTGTAGAACTAATTTCGTTTCGTAATGGTGATGGTAGTAGCTAAATGACGACGTATGATAATCACGGATATGATAGTCTTGAGTTGAGTGGAGGGAGATGAAGATTATGTACCTTGATGGTATATTATATTCAACTACTCTTTGAAAATATATAGCATCAGAGTCAAAAAGGATGTTTTATTTTCATATTATAGGATCCCATCTTATTACTTTTAGTTTATTGCTTGCTGTCTTTATATTAGTATATGTTCTGTATTCAGAATAATGTAAGATTCGTCTTTAATTACGTACGTGTGTGTACTAGTCTTAGAAACAAAAGTTACTAAAATTCATTAGCAATGTTACTCCTTACGCGCAAGCACACAAAAGGTGCGCGTTTTTCTCCCACAATAACTAATAGAATTTGAATGATTTGTGTTTATTCTCACGGGAAAGCCCCAAATCCCCAATATATATACAAAGTACAATTCCAAATTATAGAAAAGATACATACAGTCAATATTTACAAATCAAATCATCTAAGGAATATTCTAGAGAATTATTCCTTAATATGCCCCAACAAAACTGACGTGCCATCAGCCACAAAAATTTTGAACCGGAGAAGTAGAAAACGAGCACATGCAAAGGGCTTCGTCAACACGTCCGCCAACTGATCCATAGTGTTAACATAGGCAACTGAAAATATTCCCTTGGTGGACAAATCACGAACAAAGTGTAAATCCAAAGCAATGTGCTTCATCCGTGAATGCATGACAGGATGAAGAGCAAGTCGTGTAGCACCCAAGTTATCACAAAGAATACGTGGAGGGACACGGAGAGAAATCCCAAGCTCCCTAAATAATTGAAAAATCCAACAAACCTCAGCTGCAGTGGACGCAAGACCCCGGTACTCTGCCTCTGTAGAAGAACGTGCAACTCCTCTTTGTCGCCGCGACCTCCAAGAGATAGGATTTGGTCCTAGAAAAATTATATAGGCTGAGGTAGATTTTCCATCCATAATATTACCACCAAAATCTGAATCCGAGTAAAATCAGAAGAGAGAGCCGATGGATGTTGAAGAAAAAGACCATGATTCAACGAGCCTTTTAAATAGCGAAGGAGACGTTTAACTGCCAACCAGTCATCATGAGTCGGGGCAGCCATGGACTGAGCAAGACGGTTGACAGTGAATGGGAAATCGAACCATTAGGAAAAAAACAAGAATAGCGGGGTGGTAAGAGTGCCATGTAAAAATGCATTACTGGATATGTTGGTCACTCAAGAGCTCTGATACCATAATAGAATTTGAATGATTTGTGTTTATTCTCACGGGAAAGCCCCAATATATATACAACGTACAATTCCAAATTATAGAAAAGATACATACAATCAATAATTACACATCAAATCATCTAAGGAATATTCTAGAGAATTATTCCTTAATAATAACTTCATCAACTTCCTCCATTTTATCTTCTATTAGTAGAGTTTTTGGTGGCTGGTGTGTATGTTTGAACTTGGAGGGTCTGCTCTTTTTGTTTGTGATAGGGGGTTTTGTCTATGTTACCCTCCAGGCACTGCTCTTCAGTGCTTTAATGTATTGTGTTGTACAACACATTACAACATGTGATACAACATAATAAAACCCTGCTGAGCAATGTCCTTCAGGGTAGCAAATGCAACATCGTAATAGGTATCCCTCGGACCCACCTATTTGTTTGTGTTTTCCCTCCATTTTATCCCATCTACACCATGTATTGTAAACCACCAAACTATTTTTCTTTGCACCTATACATCCAAATTATCAAATTTAAGCATATAAACCACTAAACTTGTTTACCGGCCAATATTTTTCCGAATTTTAACATGTGCAGCACACGTGCCTTTTCCAAGTTGTATTTTTGTCAAAAAAAAATCCAATTGGATTGAGAAATTCATAAGACGTCTCAAGATAATTGTTTTGGTGGGTTAGTAAAATTCTCAATCTAATTGGAATTCTTCTGATGAAAATACCTTTGAAAAAGGGACACATACCGCACGTGTTAAAATCCAATAACAAATTGGCCAAAAAAATAAATTTAATGGTTTACATGCTAAAATTTAATAATTTGAATGTTGTTGATACCAAAAATATGATAGAATGATTAAGGCATTAATGTGGCTATGATTGGCATCAAACTATATATGATTTGGAGTGGGTGGGAATTAATGAAGAACAAAGGGAATGTTCTTCATTAAAGTGGTGATGATGTGCCTTAATGCTTTAATGTTTGGAGTGAGGGAAAGCAATAAATTGCAAGAGTGTTTGGGTCAAAGGTCTCTTTTTTTGCTAATAGAGCCTTTGTATTGAATGTGAATGTTGGAACCCTTAAATGAGCGTTAATTACATGTATTTATACTACAAACCCTTGGGATATAGCCCTTTAGGGGCCTAGGACCTAAACATTTAATGGCTCGCAGGGAGCATTAAATGACACCGGCTCTGGTTACTAGGTAGCATGCTCGGGCGAGAAGACGGGGCACCCTCTTTCCTAGGGATTACCCGCTGGAGGTCATTGGTCTTGTTCTCGGGTCACACCCCAAAATCGAAGTCGTTTGTCATGCGCCTTCGCCGCTATTAAGACAACTTTGTCCTAACTTCGTTTTAAAAAATGAAATGGGTTTCGCTTGGGGAAAATCTTCTCTGGTCCGGCTTTTCTTCCCAAGGTGAGAGTCCTTGGCCGCCATTAGAACATGTGCCTCCCCAGTCAGGACAAGAGTCCGGGTCGAGTCGCGGTCATCGAGCTCGGGTGAGGCTAGATCTTGCCCCGACCTAGATATAGTTCTATCCCTTTTGTATGGCGACACATCTGGAGTCGTGGCGAAAGAGCTAGGGCTTCCCGGATGTATTATGCAACTTACCTAGATGTTAGGTCTCCGTCAGATGAATTATTCGGTCACAACAATTGCCCCCCAAATTGTCGCTATCGAGCTCGGGGGATCGTATCGGCAGTGTCTTGACTTCGACTTTTAAATTTTGGCACTTTTGTGGGATTATTAGTGTGATCGTTTGTGTCCCGAGGCAGCTTTTTGATGGACGTCTGCGGGCACTTTTTTGCGGCGTGATGATGGGCGTGCTTGTCACGTGCAGATTCAAGGGTCGCTGACGCGGGTAGCTCGGCCATGGCTCCATGGCCCACTAAATTTCTCTATATAAGTGAGATCCTCCTCAGCTTTCTCCAATTAATTCTCAGCTTGCTCGGCCTTAGCTCCATGGCGCCTGATTGTTGTCGTTGATGGAATTTGCAGATTTTAGGTAAGGTATTCCCCAACCCCCGCTTTTTATGGCTATCTCCCGCTCAAATTTACTTGAACCTCCAAATGGGGAAGGGCTCGCCAAAAGCCATCACCGGAATACTGGCATTCAATCTTGAAACTGAGAATGACCGGTCATCGATTTTTGAAGTCTCCTCGGGCTCTGCCACCAGCGATGATGATGAGCAGGGAGGTCGGATTTGAGATCTCATTCTTGATTTCCTCCGGGAAGATGGCGCCATAAATAGGTGATGGCGATGACGGTGGTGATTAATGGAGAATCTGCAGTTCAAACTTGTGAATTCTCTCCAGCAGAGGATGCGTTCGGTTAGGAAGCGGTCAGTTCGTCGGTCGACAATCCCAAAAGCCCCGTATTTCGTCGGGGGATTCGCGGAGACTCACTCGTGAAGGTGATCCCTGCTTGCATTTGGGCCTCGCTTCCGAGCTTACTTTCAGGAATATCGAATGACTTTCCCCGACGCCCATCTCGGCGACTGCCCAGGAAGAAAAGAGTGAGGAGGAATATGCTCGCTTTAGGCGGGCAACACGCTAGCTTCGGTCGCGGGAGGCCGAGCTCGGATTCTTCGAGAATGGTATGAGGTCCCCAAAGTTCGTTCACTGGGTCACCTTGGACGAAGGGCGACCAACCTCCCCGAGGGAAGCATTGGTTGAATGGCGCCATGGAGGCCGACGCGATTTCTACTCCACCGGGATCACCGAGATCTTAAATCGATGGGATCTCCGCCCGACCAGACATAATCTATGGGTGAAGCTAATCCGTCGGTCTGTGATGGGTGTTCGGTCTATCCGGCCCGGTTATCTTCCGGTAACGAGATCATCTCACGACTAACCTCGTGGGGGCCCATGCCGAGGAGAGCTGCCAATGCAATATCTTGAGCTTCGCCCGCAGCAATAAAATCATCGAGGACGTCCCGTCCAAGGTGGATGGATGGAAATCAAGGTTTTGGTGGGTTTTCGGGGATTGGCGGAGCCCGGTGGACGAGCTGGACCGAGGTGGTCGGATTAACATCCGGACCGAGTTCGGCGGTTCCCAAAGTAAGTCCGCATATTGTTTTAGTTTCCCAAGTTACCGATTTGACTCCATTTTCTTTTTGCAGCCAAGAATCAAGAGGAGCACCTTTTTTCGCAGTTTTTGGCTCGAGCGGTCGTGGTCTGCCGGAAAAACCTCATCGATAGGTCGCTGAAGATGCTGAACTCGAACGAGGCTCGGAAAGACTCGAGCATACTGATCGGGCCTAACCACATGCGATCTCAATTTCCACGAGGTAAACATATTCTCAGTTCGATCTCAATTGACCAAAAGCTTTTTCCTTGGTTATTTAAATAATCTTCATGTGACAGCTGCACCTCGCTTCGCTCTTCCCTTCATCCCCACCCCCGCGGAAATCGAACTGATGTATGCCAACAATCCTGCCGCTCTGAGGAAGGAGAGGATGAAAGTCCTCGCGGATGCCCGTGCCAAACAAAAATCCCGAGATAAAGAGGCCTGGGAGCGAGCTCAAGGGGTCACGGCAAAGAGGTGGCGGCCCCTCGGCCCGGGGGCCCGGCGGTCGCGACAGACCGCCGCCGGAGGGTGTTGCAAATGCCTCCGGGTACAGCAGAGCTCATGACGCGGATCGCTACCTCCGGTCTTCCCGGAGGACCGCTCAGAAGAACCCGACGAAATCCCCATCATAAACCATCCAAGCCTAAGAGCTCCCGCCGGGACGATCGGGGAGGGCCTTGAAGGATGACAAGTCCTACTTGCCAGGTTGGTGTCGTACGTCAGTAAGTTATTATTATTTACGCTTTTTACATCCACCGATCGATCGTGTCTTGAACTTGTTTGTTTTGTTTTCTTTTCGCGGAGGGTCCTCCCATCACATCCCGTCCAATTTCCTCGAAGCGATCTCCAGAGCTCTCGCGATGACCCGGGATTCTTGCTCCGCCGCTTGCTCGCTTGCCCGTCGTGGACCACGCCTGGACGCGGCGTCGGCGAGGGCCTTGAGAGGGCAACATCCAATCGCCATTGGTAATACGGTGGTCGGATGATGGCGCCATGTCCAAGGCCTCGGAGGATTTCACCTTTGGCGACGAGCGAAATCCAAATGGCCGCCCGGGAGAAGAATGATGCGAAGCGACGTGAGGAGGAGGTCGTGACCAAAAGAACGCGGGCCGCAGCTTGCCGGAAGCCGACGAAGACTCAGTTTCCGGAACCTGAGCGAAGGTCGCGGAAGCCGAGACCCTCGGTGGCGCCTCGACATGGAGCTAAAAGGCCACCGAGCGGAGGTCGATATTGTGGGCAGACGGATCTCCCGGAGAATGCCGCCCGGCGAGAAGGATGAGACGCTCCGCCGCCACGGAGGAGCTCAAAGAAAGACACCGAAATGCCCTCCCTAGGAAGAGAGCGCCGCCTCCGGCGCGGGCAACTTTTGCCTCGGTGGAGGCCATGGTGAGGTCATCCATTGATTGCTCGTGCCTTTTCCTGAAGGTTGGCCCCGGCCGGGCTTTTGTATGGCGAGTTGTCGGGATTTTTTACCGCAACCCGTCGAAGCCCTTGGACTCCTTCCCTATCGCTGACCTCGGACCCGATGGACTCGAGATGAGTCGGTTTGAGGGTGTCGAGGACTTGGACCTCTACGATCCGGCCTTGGTCACTTCGGCAACTGGCCCGGAAAAGGTCGTGGAAGGAGGGACTGCATCCGACCTCCGACTCGTGCCGCTGGAAAAGGAGGATCCGGCTCCGGAGGCCCAAATCTGAGCTTGTCGTGGAGAGCCCGACCTTTTTAAGCAAATCCGGTCATGTTGTTTTTTATTTCTTTTATTTACTATTTGCTTCTGCCCGCGAAGGCCATGCTTGTACAGTTTTTCTACTTATTCTAATGGAGCGCCCCACAGGCTTTTGATCGCTGTTAGTTTAGCTTTTCTTTTGTTGTCTTATTTTACTGCAACTTAGCGAAAAACAACTTATAGCTCGCTCGTCTTTCTTACGTCTTCTTAAAAGATTGCGACTTAAAGAATTTGGTAAATAATTTGGAATGTTTGAGTTATAGAGCCCACTTTTGCCGTCTTAAGAAATTGCGACTTAGCGAACTCTAAAAACTTGTAATTCGCTTTGAGCTATCGAACTCGCATATGTCGTCTTAAGATATTGCGACTTAGCGACCTCGATTTTTCTTGTACTTTTTATTGTTTCTCGTGTTTGCATATCTTCTTAAGATATCGTCTTAGTGAAATAGTCGACTGCCACTACTGCGAACTTGACCGTTCCAGGTGTTGTGGGTAGCGGTCCAATCAGGTCGATGCCCCACTTGGCGAAAGGCCACGGACTGTATATCGATGCAAGCTCTTTCGGGGGTCGGCGACCCTAATTTTTGGTGCGAAGACCTGACACCTCTTGCATGCCTTGGCAAAGTCGAGGGCGTCCAGTTTCAGTGTTAACCAGAAATAGCCCTGTCGCAGGACCTTGTGGGCGATTGAGTGTCCTCCAGCGTGGTTACCGCATACCCCTTCATGAATCTCCTTTATGATCTCTTTACCGACCTCGGGGGTTACACATTTTAGTAATGGGAGGGCGAAACCTCACTTGTATAGTTGGTTGTCGATGATCGTATATCGGTCTGCCCTCAATTGAAGTCGGCGGGCCTCGACCTTATCAGTGGGGAGCTCGCCATCTTTAATGTATTTAATGATCGGACTCATCCAGGTGACTTCCTCGGTTGCCACAGGTGCGACAAGGGTCGGACTGCCCGATGGGGTAGAGAGCTTGATGATCGTTATATCTGACATGTCGGCCGCTCCTTCAGATGTCGCCAACCGAGCTAGAGCATCTGCTTGGGTGTTCTCCTTCCTAGGAATCTGGGATATCTCAACCTGCTCGAGCTTTTCGATCAGATTTCGGGCTATTTTGTGGTAAACCATCATCCGTTCGTTTCTCGCCTCGTACTCGCCCGTCATCTGGAAAGCTACCAGTTGAGAATCACAAAAAATCTTGATGCGTTGTACCCCCATGGCCATGGCCATCTCTAGGCCATTTATCAAAGCTTCATACTCGGCCTCGTTGTTCGTGGCTTGGAAATCGAAACGGATTGCGGTTGTGAATGATCTTCCTTCCGGGCTGATTAGTATCACGCCTGCTCCAGCTCGGTCACTGGTTGCCGAACCATCCACATATAACTCCCAAGGTTGCCTCATGACGTTCTCTGGTTTGGTCGGGAAAGTAAGTTCCACGAGGAAATCCACCAACGCTTGTGCCTTTATCGCCGTCCGGGGTGTGTATGTGATGTCGAACTGCCCAATCTTAACCGACCACTTTGAGGCATCTTCCTGCGGTATCTGGTTGATGGAGTATTCGCCGCAAGGGTAACGATGCCAGGACCTCGACATGGTGGTCGAAAAAATATGGTCGGGGCTTTCGGACGCTCATTACGAGCGCATAGGCAAATTTTTCCAGGGGGGGTATCTCAGCTCAGCGTCGTTCAAAGTCTGGCTTATGAAATAGATCGGCGGATGGTTTTGCCCCTCAGCCCGAACCAATATGACACTTAATGCGGTCTCCGAGGCCGCCAAGTAAAGGTAAAGCTTTTCCCCCGAGACAGGCTTTACGAGTATCTGCGTGTTTGATAGGTACTCTTTTATGTTCTCGAACGCGAGCTGGCTTTGAGTTGTCCACTTGAACTTCCCCTTCCTGATTGTATCAAAGAAAGGTTTACATTTGTCCCCCATCCGCGAGATAAAACGATTTAGAGCGGCCAACCGCCCTGTCAACCTCTGAACTTCCTTGATGTTCTGTGGTGCTCTCATGTCGAGCACGACCTGGATCTTGGTCGGGTTTGCCTCAATCCCGCGATGGCTCACCATATGCCCCAAGAACTTTCCGGACTCCACTCCAAAGTTGCACTTCTTAGGGTTTAATTTCATCTTATATTGCCTTAAGATGTCAAAGGCCTGGGTGAGGTCCCCCAAATGGTCTTCTCTTCTCTTGCTTTTAACCACCAGGTCATCGATATACACCTCCATGGTCTTGCCGATTTGGTCCGCGAACATGCGATTGACCAACCTCTGATACGTTGCCACGACATTTTTCAGACCAAAAGACATCCACTTCCAGCAGTAGATGTTCTTTTCTGTCAGAAAAGAAGTGTGCTTTTGGTCATCTCTGTGCATGGCTATTTGATGGTAGCCCGCGAATGCTTCCATGAACGACATCACCTCGTGCCCCGCCGTATTGTCGATTAGGTGGTCGATGTGCGGCATGGGGAAATGATCTTTGGGGCAAGCGCCGTTTAGATCAGTAAAGTCAATGCACAACCTCCATGAGTTGTTCATCTTTTTTACTAACACCGCATTCGCTACCCATTGAGGCTTATCGGCTTGCTCGATTAGCTGGTTATCTAGGACCTTCTTAACCTCCTCGGCTAGGGCCGCATATTTCTCAGGACCAAACTTCCTTGTCTTCTGCGAGACTGGGTTTTTGGAAGGATCGATGTTGAGCTGATGGCAAGCGACCTCGGGATCGATCCCGACCATATCTTTGTGGGACCAGGCAAAATCATCCAAGTTGGCTCTCAGGAACTCGATCACCTGACTTCGCATCTCGGGACCTAGGGTGGTACCGATGATCACCTCCATCTCGGGCTGGGATTCGCTAACTGGGACTCTCTCGAGCTCTTCCACCGGTGTGGCTCGTTGCCCTCTCGCCCATCGTGGGTCGTCAACAGGCTCGTAACCTATTCTGGGCTCAAGATCAGCCACCTCCTCGGCGTCGGCGACTTTCATTCTTTGTTGGGTATGTTCATTGGTGGCGAGGTCGGGTCGCCGGGATGGTCTTTCGTCACTACTAAAATTGCCCGTCTCGAGGGTCATCATGGTCGCACTTGGCTCGGCTTCGACCTGTAACAAGCATCCTCTAGACATCGCTTGATTCCCCTTGATCGTCCCTATGGGCCCTCCCGGGGTTGGGAATTTGATGCAATAATAGTGGGCCGAGGTCGCTGCCCCGAATTCATGTTCTAAAGGTCTTCCCAGAAAACCGTTGTATATTGAGGGAAGATCAACAATAATAAAATCGAGCTGCCTCGTCACCCTCACCTCCGGATCACGGTCCGAGACCAATTTGACTGTCAGCCGAATTGCCCCATAGGGTTTCACAGAAGAATCCTCGAATCCCTTGATAGTGAGGTCGCAAGGTTCGATATATTCAGAGAAGTTCCTGATCTGGTCGAGAGCGCTTTTGAATAAGATGTTGCAGAAGGAGCCGTTATCGATTAGTAGACGATGAACCATTACCCACATGATCTTGGTCGAGATCACTATGGGGTCATTATTTAGATATTGCACCCCTTGCTTGTCTTCGTCCGAGAAAGCGAGCGAACCGGTTTTCTCGGCCGCGTGGTTGATTTGGGAGAAAGTCTGGTGTATATGATTTAGAGCTCGTATTTCGGCTTTTCGCCTGCGTCGCGACATAGACATCGAAGGGAGGATCCCGCCGATGTTACCTCCCAATGGAGCGATCATTTGGACGGCCCTTCCCGCGGCATTGTCGGGAAAAGGGAGAAGGGGTCGCTAGCCGGCGGGCCCCGGATTCTCCTGAGGCCGCTGTGGTTGTGGCTGATTGTTCGGACGTTTCTTCACGTAGTTGTCTAGCTTTCCGTCCTCATAAAGCTTCCATAATTGTCGAAGAAGGTCGTGACATTCACTGGTGTTATGTCCGATGTTATCATGGCAGTGGCAGTATTTGTCGGGATTCATCTTCCCGTTCTCCTTTGTGATTTTGTGGGGCTGATCCAAAAGCTTCTTGTCCTTGATTTGATCATAGACTTCGTTTGGAGTGGTGCTTAATACCCCCAACAGCTTGACCTCAATTTCGCTGCTAAAAGGCTTGAAGTTGTTGGCTTTGTGGTGGCCGCCACCTTTCTTATGCGAGTTTGGCGCCGCCGCCTCGGGTTTCTTTACCTCGCCCTTCTGGACCTGCTCCCCCAAACACATGGCCATCATTTCAGCCCGGCTAATGTGATTTCCTGCCTTGTACCGAAACTCCGCATACGAACTCGGGTACTCCTTATGCATTAGCTTACATAACTTTGTGTTGAAACGCAAACCCCGAATAGCTCCCATCACTTTGACCTCATCTCCCATGGGTTCGCCGCCCAGGAGAAAGTTGTTGACTCTTTCGATGTAATCTCGGTCTGACTCTGTGGGACCTTGCTGGATGGTCGCGAAGAGTTGCTTCGTTGGTTGCCTTGGGGCCAAAGTGACGAAATGGTTCAGAAAAAGGTCGGCGAGCTGGTGGAAGGACTTGATGGAGTTCGGAGTTAGAGATTTGAACCATCTATAGGCCTGGTCACCTAGAGTGAGACGGAAAAGTCGACACTGTGTCGCATCCGTGGCCCCCATTGAAGCCATGTGGTCAGAGAATGTTCCCAAATGGATGGTCGGGTCGGAGTCCCCATTGTATTGGTTGATCGAGGTCGTGTTGATTTTGACCTGTGCCGGGGCATAAACAATAGCTGGGACCAAAGGTGAGATTGGGACGAGAGCCGACGTCGATGGCCCTTCCTGTTGATCTAAACGATTCTGCAGCTTCTTAAGAGTTTCTTTGATGGCCTCGAGCTGCTCATTCTCAGGGTTGGTAGGTCGGAAGGACGCTCGTGGGCCCAAACGAGAAAGCACCGAGGTCTTTGGTCCCTCGTTCCCCCGACCTTGGAAATCCTTCTCCACCTCGAAAGATGTTTCCAAGTTACGTCGGATTGTAAAAGAGTCAGTCCTGGATTCATTTTGGCGACCTCGGGGTCTTCGAGGTGCGCGACTACCCAACCTTTCAAAGACAGACTCAGACTATCACGGTTGCGGGAAATCACCTCGGCCTGGGGAGGGGGTTTGTTCCCGCGGGCTTCAGGCACGGCTTGTCACGCCGGACTCTCCAGCCGTGTGGTGGGTCTTCGCTGATCGGCGCCTGGGCCGGGAATTTTTGTCCATCTTTCTTTTCCCCCGGGATCCGAAAGGGCGATGGGATTCGGCTCGCCGTTGCGGACCGCTGTGCTCGCCGGCGAGGTCACGCTGTCGACACCGGAGGATTTTCATAGCCTTCCTGAGGTCCTCCGGAGTTTTGATGTCGGCCAGGTTCTTGATGGGGCCTTCGTTGCTGGAAGTGGCCTCCTCTTGCCGGACGGAAGCCTGCACCCCAGCGGATGCCATGGCGAAGCTTGAGTATGATGAGGATATAAAAGTTTGAATGGGATTACTGAAGGTTTGAAGATTCGAAAGGGTGTATCAATAGAAAATCTTGAAAAATCCTAGTGAAAGACCCTCCTTCTAGCGCCAATTGTTGATACCAAAAATATGATAGAATGATTAAGACATTAATGTGGCTATGATTGGCATCAAACTATATATGATTTGGAGTGGGTGAGAATTAATGAAGAACAAAGGGAATGTTCTTAATTAAAGTGGTGATGATGTGCCTTAATGCTTTAATGTTTGGACTGAGGGAAATCAATAAATTGCAAGAGTGTTTGGGTCAAATGCCTCTTTTTTGCTAATAAAGCCTTTGTATTGAATGTGAATGTCAGAACCCTTAAATGAGTTTTAATTACATGTATTTATACTACAAACCCTTGGGATATAGCCCCCCTAGGGGCCTAGGACCTAAACATTTAATGGCTCGCAGGGAGCATTAAATGACGTCGGCTCTGGTTACTAGGTAGCGTGCTCGGGCGAGAAGACGAGACGCTCTCTTTCCTAGGGATTGCCAGCTGGAGGTCGTTGGTACTGTTCCCGAGGTCGCGCACCCAAAATCCAAGGTCTCTTGTCTGCCCCGCCCTTATTAGGGCAACCTGTCTAACTGTTTTCTGAAAGCCAGAAAACAGTTTCCCGTTTGGGGAAAGTCTTCTCTGGTCCGACTTTCTTCCCAAGGCTGAGAGTCGCAGGCACCGCCATTGGGAACATGTGCCTCCCCCAGGTCGCGACCCGGGGTCTGGTCAGGTCGCGGTCATCCAGCTCGGGTGAGGCTAGATCTTGCCCCGACCTAGATATAGTTCTATCCCTTTTGTATGAGTGACCTGTCTAGGTCGCTGACGAGTAAAGCTAGGGCTTCCTCGGATGTATTATGCAACTTACCCCTAGATGTTAGGTCTCCCGCTCAGATGAATTATTCGGTCACAACAAATGTATAGATTAAAGAAAATTAGTTTAGTCAACAAAAAAAAAATCAGGGCTTAGGAGTCATGATTAATTTCTCCAGATTAGCTCTTCTTCCCGAGCTTGACATCCAACTTTTGTTCTAAAACCACTAAAGCTCTAAAGCCGTCGAAATTGCAACACTGTTAAAAGCCAACCAGAGCTAATGCCTCTCCTAGACATTTTATCCAACACTATCAATGCATTTTACTTTGTAATTAGACATTCTCTTGTTATGTGATTGGAGTTAGCAAGAAATTCACACAACTCGACTCTAAAAAGAAACTCCCTCCATCCCAAATATATAAGCTTGTTTGATTTTCGCATAGATTAAGAAATTATATTAAAAAAGTAAATTAAACAAGTAAAATTTATATTACATCCCTATTTAATGACAGTTATAGTTTCCAATATAGTTAATGCATAAGATTATATCATTAAATTAATTAGAAAAAGTTACTTTATGTAGAAATAAACATATATATTTGAGACATCCATAAAAGAAAAATAAGTCTATATAATTAAAACGGAGTGAGTAAAAGAATATGGAAAAAGAAAGCCAAGACTTACTGTGAGAGCCGATGGAGTTGAACGCGTGAGAAAAATGATTTGAGAGTTGGGGCAAAAAAACTGAATTGTTTACAGTGATATTTGATTGGTAAATTGAAAGACGTATTAGGCCGATATTTTTACACCAGAGTCCAGAAGTACATGACCCACCTAATAGGCAAATCCGACCCAACTAAATAGGACCAACCGATACTAGGCCTTGTTGGATAACGTGATCCAGCCCAACCCAATCCAAGTCGACAAATTTTAGCTGATACTGGGCTTATTTTGGCCTTCAGTTGTAGCTAATTAACATGACCAAGCCCAACCCAACTCAATAAAATAGGACTCAAATATTAATTTGGCAACCCTATATATAAAAAAAAATAAAAATAGGCAATTTTATATTTCTAGATGTTATAAAATAATTAAAATTGATATTCGAAATATATAAAGATTTATAAATTTAACTATTTGGTATATATGTGCAGAGAAGGTCTTGTGTAAATATTGCACCTTATTGATATGTGCAATACACCATAAGACAAAAAAACTCAAAAATTTGCGGGTCAGCAGCAGGCCGGGTGGGTCGGGTCAGGTCAGGTCGGGTAGGGCGCGGGATGGGGCGGGCAGATCAGTCCAGGGTTGTGGGTTGGGCGCGGGCAGGACGGTTATATATATATATATATATATGCATATCATTATTGAATATGTGTTGTATTCTAATGGTTTAAGTTTGTTGTTAATGTATTTGGTCGCAGGTTCAATCCTTATTGAGCATATAATTTTAAAAATATTTTTTTTGTCAAGTTTTTATGTGTTACTACATCTATGTATAAATGTTACTACATTGTTATATTGAAAAAACTTCATATCTTACGTAACACGTATTAAAAGATATCGTAACACATAAATAT
The DNA here is from genome assembly GCA_037126765.1 of Stenogyne calaminthoides. Taxonomy (NCBI): domain Eukaryota; kingdom Viridiplantae; phylum Streptophyta; class Magnoliopsida; order Lamiales; family Lamiaceae; genus Stenogyne; species Stenogyne calaminthoides. The sequence goes on along the minus strand of JBBCBC010000017.1, from coordinate 4,521,505 downwards.
TCATAAGGTAACATGGTTCACAAGGTAACAGATTGTTGTTCATATAGTAACACATGAGTATTCACATAGTATTACGACGATATGTGAACAGTGTTACATATTACTAAAAAATATGTGTTACTACATGAACAAAAAATGTTACCCTATGAAGAAAAATGTGTTACCACATGAACAAAACCAGTACAAGCGCGAAAAGAAATCCCAGTCCAAAATTACAGATTTACATAACAACTTGATGTGTTACTACATGAACAAAAGAGTGTTACCTTATGATCAAAAGAGTGTTACTACATGAACAAAAACTAGTACAGACACGAAAAAAAAATCATCAGTCTAAAATTACAGATTTACAGAACAACGTGAAAAGAGTGCAGAAGGGTCTGAATTTCAGCACACACTTTCTGTTGAGATGTAATCCAAACACCACACACATATTCTCTCTTCTTCTCACAGAATCCACACCAAAATTCAAATTGAACAACCCGATTTCATCCAATGATCGAGCGAATCGAAGAAAATTAAATTGGACAAGAAATTAGGGCAAGAACGATGAAGAAGAACCCGTGAGATCCGTCAGCAATCTGAAGAGAAGAGGAAGAAGAAGAAATTTGACAGCGCCCGTGCTGCACAGCGCGAAGATGAAGAAAGCTCAATCCTGCCTAAACCCGATCCTCTTGACCCGCGAGAAAAAAAAAAGTTCAATCGCACATAACACTAGTATGCAATATTGCATAAATTTTTTTGTCATATGTGCATGAGGTTGAAGGTTCAAACTCATATGATTTACTTTTTAAATTAGACTCAAATACTAAATAGATACACACAAAGAATAATGTCACATGTTAGACATAAACAACAAAATAAATGACATTTCAAAACATTAAATACCTTCAACATCACAAATAGGATTATTTTTCGACGAAACATAACAAATTGGATTTAAATTTACTAAAATTCGACACGTAAACAAAATTAAATTAACTAGATGCCAACCAGTGGCGGAGCCAGAAATTCGAGTCGGGGGCCCAACTTAATAGATAAAATAATATTTTTAAGTATATTTAAAAAGTATTTAACGTATTAGAATCAATTATTTATGGAGTTAAAAATATATTTGTACTACATTAGAATTCTTAATATACTTACATAATAACATTCAACTGTGCATAAAATTGGTGTAATTATCTAGAAACTCCATATATATAAGTTGAATCACCAAATAAAAGTATGCAAATTTAGTACGTATTGATCATGAAATGCATCTAAAATCAATAAGCAAATTATATAACCAAGTAATTAATAATAATATAGAGAAATTAAAATAAATAATTCATATTAATAAATTTAGAGTTGTAGTACAGTATAATAAAAAAAATATAAAGGATAAGAAATTGAGCTACATATATTTAGAAGTGTTAAAAGATACTTCCTCCGTCCCGCAATAATAAGCACAAAAACTAAGAAAACTTGCTGTATTGGTATTATTTAGATCAATTATAACGATATTGTGAGTCTGTAAGTTTTGAGTGTTTTACCATTTTAGAAAATGTGCACGTTGTGCACGTTATTGCGGGACGGGGGGTATTAGAAAAAAATAGAAGATATTGACTAATTTAAGACTATGTATTCAAAGTGATAAAGAAAAAATAAACTTAGACAGTATTGAACATTGGTTGCTTAGGAGACCGAGACCAACTCAATACACTAAAAAAGGCACCATAATAATTAGTAATAATATTAAAAATAAACACATATACTACAAATTTTAAAAAAGTAGGGGGGCCCAGTGCCCCCCTCCAACCCCCGGCTCCGTCCTTGATGCCAACCCATCAACATTCTAAACTCCCTTATAGCATATTCGAGTTTTTTTTAGAAAATGTATACTTAATTACTTTAATTACAATTTGTAATTTATAAATATCATTGATATTTTATAGTAGTAACCTCCGAAGTACTGTTGCGTGATAATGAATTTTTTTTTTCGAACCCCATATGTGGATATGATAATGGATTTGAAATAATTGGGAAAAACTTAATGGTGTTGTTTGGATCATTACATATGAATTTGAAATCCATCGACCACTCTCGTTATAAACTAATCTTTTGAGGTAATTAGCTTGTATAATATTATTCAAGCTACAAACTCTTTACTGCGATCGGAAAACCCCATCTCCACGATGATGACCGAATAATTGCTATGATCATCAAAGGAATGTTAACGTCATCCGGGCAGGTGATCAATTAAGTGATGCCCTGGGCGCCTTTGATTGGGGATCTAGGGTTTACGGTTTTCACGCTGGGGTTTGCCGCGCTAGGGTTTCGGATTTGATCTATATATTTGGGTCGTGTGCCTCTGTTTTCTGTCCAAGTTGAGAGCCGCATTTTCTCCAAGTTGAGAGCCTAGGGTTAGGGATTTTTCCCTGTGCCGTACGTTTTGTGATCTGATCATTGTTCATCGATTTCTGAGCCAGAGTTTCTATCTCGATTATGGACTCCATGATGCGTAACCTAAATTTAGACGCAGAGGAGGAGGAAGACCTTGTCATCGAATTGGAGGATGTTGAGGAAAACTCGGTTGATATTGAACTATGCCTTGGTGGTCGCTTCATCAGCGATCCATCTGTGAATTTCAACATACTAAAGAGCCGAATTGCAAGTGTGTGGAGACCGAAGAAGGGAGTCACGATTAAGGAGATCGGTGGGGAAAGATTTTTGTTCCAGTTCTACCACCCGATTGATGTGAAGAGGGTGATCGACGGGGGGCCATGGACGTTTGGGAATTTCCCCCTAATCGTCCATCGTCTGGCGCTGGGGGTTAACCCGATGGAGGTACCTCTGACAAAAATCTCCTTCTGGGTTAGGGTTGAGAAAATCCCAGGGGGGTTTTTCACTGAGAAAGTTGGACGAATGTTTGGCAATTTCATCGAAAAATTTCTTGAGTACGATGGGACGAATAAGGGATCGGTATGGCTGACTTTTATGAGGATTTGTGTGGAGTGGATGTGACGCAGCCGCTAAAATGGAGAAAAACATCAAACTCGCGAACGACACTTCGTCGTCCGTGGAGTTCAAATATGAGAGGCTTAACCTTTTTTGTTTCGTGTGTGGAATGCTCGACCACACGGAGAGTTCATGTGACTTGGTCTTTGCGGTCGAAAGGGCGGAGATTGAGCGTAAGTGGGGACCGAAATTGAAAGTGACTGAGTGGAGTGGGCGTCCCTCTCGGGGTGACAAGTGGCTACGTGAGGGGAATGATGACTGTGGGCATTTCGACGACCCGAATGGGAATGGTAATCTGGATGTCACGGAGAAGGCTGTGGAGGGATCCCAGGGAAATACTAACCCCCTGATTATCATCAACTCTAAGAATGGAGAGACCCGCTTTTATGCAAAACTGTGAGGGTTCTAGCAAGTCCAACATGAACCCGATGTACGAGGCTGATGATGATGATGATGTTGATGTCAGTGAGGATGATTTGGGTAAAGGAAAGAAACGCAAGAGGGATGGTGTTATTACGGGTCTCTTGATGGCTACTGCAAACACAACAACTAATACGAAGGCGATGGAGGGGTACGAGGATGGAGAGTTGGTGAAAAGCAACCATTTTTTAACGGCTGGTCCCGGTCGCGGGCCGACCGGGAGCAATGATTGTCCTAAGCTGGAACTGTAGGAGGTTAGGCCATCCCACTGCAGTTCTTTATTTATATGAGCTTGTTAGGGCTCGTAGGCCATATATTATTTTCCTTTGTGAAACTTTGTCGTACTCGGTTAAAATTGATGAAATAAGATCTCATTTGCTTTATGACTGTGCGTTCTCTGTTAATTGTGTGGGGCGTAGTGGGGGTTTGTGTATTCTCTGGAAATCTGCATTACTTTGTGATATTACTCGTTATTCTCAAAATCATATCGATGTCCGCGTGAATGCACCCGAGGGGAATTGGCGACTAACGGGTTTCTATAGTTACCCGGAAGTAGGGAGAAGGAAACATAGCTGGGATTTGTTACGGAGGCTTGCCCAAGATTCAAATCTCCCTTGGCTTGTGATTGGCGATTACAATGATATTCTCACTTCGGATGAAAAAAATGGTGGGGCTCCCCGGCCAAACTGGATGTACTCGGGCTTCAGGGAGGCTATTCTTGACTCTAATCTAGCTGATGTTCCGCTGAATGGCTATCCATTCACGTGGAGTCGAGGAAAGGAAACTAGCAACCGGGTCGAAGTGAGACTTGATAGGGCTATGGGCACACCAGCTTGGCATGATAGGTTCAGCATGGCTACATTAACCAACCTGGTTGCGCACATTTTTGACCATTCTCCTATCTTGCTAGACACGGCCCCTTTTGAGCTGGAGAGGAGGGTCAGAACGTTACGTTTTGAAAACAAGTGGTCAGAGGAACCTAATGTTGGGGTTCTACTGGAAAGTATGCTTTTATTTTGTATAACCAAACTGAATTTTCTGTCTTATTAACTGAAATAAATTATTTATCACTGATGCTTTAAATATCATTGAATGTTACATATATTTATTGCATAATTGTTCAATAAACAGTACGTGTTACATTGTAGTTAATTTAGTGATACCAGATCACAGAAGATTAAATTAACAGTCCCTTGTAACTAAAAATACACTGTTCACGACCTAGATGGAAATGAACAATCCATCGTGAAAGGTTGAAGTGTAAGGCTCAGATTGGCTTGTCTTAACCAAGAGATTACACCAGTGCATGATTGATGTACTGAATAGGACCTACAGGAGGATAAATTCTTCAGCACTGAATTATGAAGAATTAGACCTCAGTGGTTCGTTATTTCTTAATCTTCGTCCCTTAAATAGGATCGTGTGTGGTTACTAATTATTGCTTTGACTTATGACGGGTAGAGAATCAATGAGATTCAATACTTTATATCTTGGGCAATATTACTTGTCATATGTGATTGCTAAGATTTAATACGAAGAATCGTGTGAAAGTACGCTTGTTATATTTGCCCCCTTGGGAGGTTCATAAGATTTATCATACCAAATCTTGCAAGTGGAATTAGTTTCCGGTATGGATAATAATGTTGAACCGTTCCTTGACCAAGGACAAAAGATATTAATTAATGGAAAGCTATTTCAGTGGCTTGAATTAATTAATGGGCTAGATAATCTTAAACACGGGAAATAATAATCGGGTCATATTAACAGTAATATGGGTTAAGATGGATAGTGCAATATTAATTATGTAGTGAGATTAATTAATATTTATGGGCTTGAATAATATTGTGGCTCAATATTAGATATTCAAAGTCCATTAGAAGGTCCAATCTTAATTCTCCTAAAGGCCCCTCAAGTAGCCCAAAGATAAAGTCCAATAACTGAAAAAGATGTTTAAAATAAAATAAATTATTGTTGCCTAATTTTTCCTAATTTTTTGAAATTAATAAATAATAGAGGGAGAAAGATTTTCTTTGAATTTTGTTATGGAATGAGGATAAGTATTCTTGGAATACAAGTTTATCTCATTAAATTCAAGAAATCTCCCACTTGGTTATTTGTTAAGAGATTTTCGAAAATTTTGAATAAATAAGGAGAGGAAAGATTTTCTTGATTTTTTTGGAAAGATATTATGGAAGATATGTATTCTTGGAATACAAGAATATCTCATAAATTCAAGAAGATCCAAATCTTGGATTCTTACTCCTTATTTTTTTCGAAATATGCCATAATATTAGGAGGTGGAATTTTTTGGAAATATTTAACTATGGAGAAAATAATATATGTGATATATTCAAGATTTCTTGAAGATCAAGAAAAGATTTTTCCATCTTATTTTCACTCCAAAAATTCGACCACCCCTACCTCTATAAATAGGGGATGAATGTTTCATTCCCAAGTGCAATTCCATGTGTTGAAAAAATTAGAAATCCACAAAGGTGGCGCAACATAATTTTATTTTTCTTTTTTGTTAAATTGTTCGCGAGTTCCTACCACCGGATTGTTGAACAAGGATAAAGGGAATACTTGAGAAGGTTTTTGGTGTGTTCGTTTGATCGGGATCCATCTTCTCAACGGTTGTCACTCCAAGAGGTTAGTTCACGTAAACCCGTAGTAATTCTGCATGCGTAGGTTTTATGTGAACTGTTTATATGCATGATTGGTTGTTGAATTATTATTTGAATTAATATAGGATTAATTCATGCTAGTAATAATTGTTAGAATTAAATTTGTATTTAAATATTCATCCCGAATAGATCCGGGCAATTAATTCCCCAACACCTGACATTGGTCGGGTTGTATCAAGAAGCTGGGAAGGGTTCAAAGATTTCGGGCTTATGCAGCGATTGAAGTCTACGGGTGACGTGCTTGCCGACTGGGGTAAACACATTGCTCTAGCATGGACTCGTAACAAAAAAGATCTGGAAGGAGAGATAGAGGCCCTGCAAAGCTGCTCGAACCAGCAATCGTTAGATAGACTTATGGAACTAAAAATGGATCTTGCTAAACTTTTGGTTAGTGAGGAGATGTATTGAAAACAACGAGCCAAAGCCCATTGGCTAAAGAGAGGAGACATCAACACTCGTTTCTTTCACCAGGTTGCCTCGGCCCGCAAAAAATGGAATACGATTGCGGGTTTGCTTGATGAGAAGGGTACGTGGACCGAAGACCCGGGTGGACTGGAAAACATAGTGCTATCTTACTTCACAGAACTTTTTACACCAACGGAGAGTGTCTCAGACATAGACCAAGTCACGAACACTATTAGGGGTCGTAACTCGGACGAAGATAAACTACGCCTCATTGAACCTTTTGAGGCCGATGAATTTAGACGGGCTATTTTCCAAATGCATAAGGATAAATCGACGGGACCGGATGGTTTTAACCCCGGTTTTTACAAGAAGTTTTGGAACATCATGGGCCCCAAAATTGTGAATTTGTGCATGGTGTGGCTTGCGATAGGAGGTTCCCGAGGGACTCAACGACACAACGGTCGTCCTTATTCCAAAATGTGATAGTCCGAGACTATGAAGGACCTCCGACCCATCTCTTTATGTAACGTGGTTTATAAGATAGTGTCGAAAGTTTTGTGCAATCGCTTGAAGCTCATTCTCCCAAAGCTAATCGATGAATCCCAGTCAGCCTTTGTCTCGGGGAGATTTATACGGGACAATGTCCTTATTGCCTTTGAAACCATTCACTCTATGCGTAACAAGAGGAGAGGGAAAGTTGGGGACGTTGCTCTCAAAATCGACATCAGTAAGGCATATGATCGAGTCGATTGGAGATACTTAAACGAGGCCTTGCTCAGGATGGGGTTCTCGGCGAAATGGGTGAATTAGATGGATATGTGTGTGAGGTCGGTGACGTATCGCTTTGCAGTAAATGACCGCATTGTTGGCCAGGTTTCTCCGGGTCGGGGCCTTCGGCAAGGGGACCCTCTCTCTCCCTTATTATTCATTATCTGTGCCGAAGGCCTTTCGAGTCTGCTCTGGTGGCAGAATAGAAGGGTAGGTTGCACGGATGCTCGGTTAGTAGGCATGCTTGCTCTGTCTCCCATTTATTTTTTGCCGATGATAGTCTCATTTTCTGCAAGGCCACTCGAGAGGAATGTTCATCTATCGAGGGAGTGGGTGTTGGGATTATACTAGAAAGTATGCTTTTACTTTTGTATAATCAAAAACTGAATTTTCAGACTTATTTACTGAAATAAATTGTTTATCACTGATGCTTTAAATATTATCGAATGTTACATATATTTATTGCATAATCGCTTCAATAAGTCGTGACGTGTTACATTGTAGTTAATTTAGTGATACCAGATCACAGAAGATTAAATTAACAGTTCCTTGTAACTAAAAGTACGCCATTAACGACCTAGATGGAAATGAACAACCCATCGTGAAAGGTTGAAGTGTAAGGCTCAGATTGACTTGTCTTGACCAAGAGATTACACTAGTGCATGACTGATGCAATCGAATAGGACCTCTGAGAGGATAAATTCTTGAAATCAACAAGGAAGAATTAGACCTCGATGGTTCGTTATTTCTTAATCTTCGTTCCTTAAATAAGATCACGTGTGATTGGTAACTATTGCTTTGACTTATCATGGGTAAAGAATCAACGAGATTCAATACTTTTTATCTTGGACAATATTATTAGTCGCATGTGATTGCTAAGATTTAATACGAAGAATCGTGTGCAAGTACGTTTGTTTGATTTGCCCCCTTGGAAGGTTCATAAGCTTTATCATTCCAAATCTTGCAAGTGGAATTAGTTTCCGGTATGGATAATAATGTTGAACCGTTCCTTGACCAAGAGTTAAAAGATATTAATTAATGGAAAGTTATTTCAGTGGCTTGAATTAATTAATGGGCTAAATAATCTTAAACACGGGAAATAATAACCGGGAGCCATATTGACTGTAATATGGGTTAAGGTGGATAATGCAATATTAATTATGTAGTGGGATTAATTAATATTTATGGGCTTGAATAATATTGTGGCTCAATATTAGATATTCAAGGTCCATTAGAAGGTCAAATCTTAATTCTCCTAAAGGCCCCCTAAGTAGCCCAATAAATAGTCCAATAACTGAAAAAGGTGATTAAAATAAAATAAATATTGTTGCTTATTTTTCCAAGTAAATTTCGAAAATTATGGATAAGTTGGGAGAAAGATTTTCTTTGAATTTTGTTATGGAATGAAGATATGTATTCTTGGAATACAAGATTATCTCATTAAATTCAAGAAATCTCCCACTTGGTTATTCATAATAGGATTTTCGAAAATTTGGAAATATAGTGGGCAAGAAAGATTTTCTTGATTTTTTTGAAAAGATATTATGGAAGATATGTATTTCTTGAAATACAAGAATATCTCATAAATTCGAGAAGATCCAAATCTTGGAATCTTGACACCCTATATTTCAAAAATATCCATAGCAAATAGAGAAGGTGAGATTTTGTGGAATATTATAATTATGGGAGAAAGAATATAGGAGATATATTCAAGATTTCTTGGAGATCAGGAAAAGATTTTCCCACATTATTTTAACACAAAATTCGACCACCTGGTCTCTATAAATAGGGGATGATTCTTTCATTCCCAAGGACAATTTCATGTGCTGGAAAAATTAGTAAATCCACAAAGGTGGTGCAACATAATTTATTTTCCTTTTGTTAAATCGTTCACAAGTGTCCTACCACCGGATAGTCGAACGAGGACTAAGGGAATACTTGGGAAGTTCTTTTGGTTAGTCTAATCAGCCAGATCACTGTCATCCCAAGAGGTACATTCACGTAAAGTCGTAGAATTCCGCATGCGTAGGTTTTAAGTGAATTATTATATGCATGATATGTTGTTGGATTATTATTTGAATTAATATAGGATTAATTCATGCTAGTAATAATTATAAGAATTAAATTTGTATTTAAATATTCACCCCGAATAGATCTGTGCAACTTATTCCCCAACAGTGGGACGTGGAAGCCATCACTGAGGCTTTCTCTAGCGAGGACGTATCGCGTATTCTACGCACGTCTCTGGCCCCGCGAGGGGTTCAGGATTCCTTTATTTGGCATTTCTCTTCAAATGGAATGTACACTGTGAAGACTGCGTATCAGCTAGCTATGTAAACCATATCAGGCAACTGGGGTAACAAGTATACCGCTTGGTCTAAACTTTGGAAGAAGAAGGTCCCTCCGAGAATCCGGGTTTTCTATTGGAGGATGTGTAAAGGATGGTTGGCGGTTCGAGCCAAGCTTTGTCGTTGGTACCCGGGGGTTTCCTCACAATGTCCTGTTTGTAATGTCCCGGGTGTCGGGGAATCCTTGTGGCACCTTTTTGTGGATTGTACCTTCGCGCGAAAAATGCTGGGAGAATGGAGGACTTTGGGATAAAATTGATATTCTTGCTTACTCGGTTGAGAGTCACAGTGACTTATTTATCAGGGTGTTGTGTGACTTCCAGGAAGCTGAGTCGGATCGTGTAATGGGCATTACCTGGTCTTTATGGAGGAATAGGAACCAGGTGGTGTGGAATGGGAAGCCTTCGACACCAGCACAGGTCGTTTTTGCGGCTGGAAGCTTTCTTGGTGAGTGGAGAAGTTTACAGGCCGGCCGAGTACAGTTAGTGTGTGTCTACAATGTAAAAGATGGCACCCTCCTGAGGTGCCTTACGTTAAACTGAAAGTAGACATTGCGTTTTTCGAAAACTCCATGCAAACCGGCATTGGAATGATCCTGCGCGACTCGGAGGGTGTTTGCTTCGCCATGCAAGTTCAGCACAGAGATGGTTTGATGGATGTTAAAGAAGGAGAAGTGTGGGGAGTCCATGAGGCGTTAGGTTGGGCTTAGAGGGTGGGCTTGGAAGAAGTGATCATCGAGACGGATGCACAATATATCCCGGATGCCTTTTGCTCGCAGGTGGAAGATGATACGTTGTTTGGAGACTACGTAAAGGATTGCCGGAGGATTTTAGCTCGTAATGTAAGTTTTAAGGTGATTTGGGTTAGTCAAAATGTCAATATTGTGGCACATAACCTAGCACGAATTTCTCGATTGTTTGAGAGTTCGTATTGTTGGGTCGAGCCTCCGTTTCCTGTGGATGGCCTTCCCGATATTTGTGGGGGTTAACCTCCATCTTTCTTTTTTTTTTTTAAAAGGTAACTTGTCATTCATCTCATGAATTAATTGAATGAATTTGAAATGCTGTCAAAAAAATAAAAATGAATGAATTTGAAATGCATTAGTTTGTGTCAAAATCTCAAATCCTTCAGGCCCCGTTTGGATCGCGAGATTGATTGGGATATATCAGGATTTGAATTTTAATCCCAAATAATCTGCCGCGGCTCGGATCCACTGTTCTATCTCCCTATTCCATCTACTATTTCACATCTTAGATGAATGACAAGTGTACATCTCACCATATCTATAAATATGAGAACAACACCCTAATATAATCAGATAATTTATTAAGGAAATTATATTTATTTAAGCAAAACTAATTAATTCCTACCAAATCTCATTCCAAAAAAAATTATAAAAATATTTATAATTAATTAATTTAAGCTATATATATATATATATTAATCAAAAAATAACTTTTTTAATTATAAATTAAATTACGTATATTGCAATATTAATCTATCATACATAAACTAAAATTCAATAAAAAAATATGAAAATTTAATTATTAGAAGAAGAAAAACAATTTTTATTTTTTTATTTTTTACGTATTTATAATTAAATTTTATATTCTAAAATTTGTACATCTTAATATATTAAAATATATGTATATCAATGACATATATATATATATATATAATTTCACGTTCTAACATTTGTATTATTTAAATATAAATATTATATTAATTATATTAAATTTAATTATAGGCACGTACTAATTTTATATGTATTTATTGATATGACTCTTCAGTTATTACGACTGATACTCTTTTATAATGTAACTCATACTCTTCATTTATCACTATTAATATCATCGTTGTAATATAAGTCATATCCTTTAGTATCACAAGTAATACTCTTTTTTATAGTAATAAGTCGTATCCTTCAGTTATCACAATTAATATCCTTTAATAATATAAGCCATACCCCTTAATCAATTTCACGGATTCCTGCTGTAAAACTTGTTCACCCTATATTTTATTTTTAATAACATATGCTCTCAATTTTTTTCTACTAATATATTTTCATATATTTTATTGAATTTTAAAATTTATATGATAAATTAAAATTATAATAAATGAACTTCAATTAATTAATTGTAAATATCTTTATGAGATTTTTTTTTTTGGTAGAAATTAGTTAGTTTTACTTAAATAAATTTAAATAAATATAATTTCCTTAATAGATTATCTGATTATATTAGGGTGTTATTCTTATATTTATAGATATGGTGAGATGTACACTTGTCATTCATATGAGATGTGGAATAGTAGATGGAATAAGGAAATTGAACAGTGGATCCGAGCCGAATCTACCGTTTGGTTTGCGGGGTGAGGGTTCATGATATATACTTCAAGTTCGGGTAGAAAATGTATCAAATCCCTTCATAAAGGGATATGTCAATCCCATGTAAAAGGTGGGATAGAACATATTCCAAATGCAATATTACAAATTGTCCTTCTATTGTTTGAATAGATTCACAAGAATAAAGTGTGCTATTTCAATTCAATTTAAGAATGTTTATGACATTTCAATAGGTATCTCATTTAATCCCTCAATTTAATCCTACAATTCAAACGCATATCTAGATTCAACAAATCCAGACAAATCAATTCAATCTAACTCAATCGCCCACTCAATTCTATTACACATAATCAATTCAGTCCCGTAAACCAAACACCCCCTCAATATATCCAAACGCATTAATGTTAATGCAATAATCTCATAAATTACGTGTGTATGCACTTGTTTTTTCATTCTAGGTTATAATTATCAACTTATCCCAAAAGATAAGCATAATTGTCTGTAGCAAAAATGACTATACAAGGAATTGGGTCTCTGTGTCCTGGATTCTTTTTTTTCCTATCATATATACCATGTTAATTTGTTTCGTACAATTTGTCATGACACCCCTCGTGCATTCATATCATCATATGTGGGGTTCAATTTAATTGTCACGGCAATATATATAATGTCCTCATCGATATTTTCTATTTAATTACCTGCGTACCTATTTCATTCTAGCTCCCCTGATTAAATCATGAGACATACAATCCTTATCTTATATATGACGTTTTTGACATAGTTTTCGACTTTTGTTGAATTCATTGGACTGAAAAATCCAAGAATTTTATTAATTTCCAGATTCGATTATTCAAGATCATGTTGGTGGACAATATATTTTCTAGGACAAACTTCTGATTATTTGCTCCTCAAATAGCTACCAGCATTCTGTACCAATATAGGCTATAGGGATTCATGGGTAAATGAACTTTTAAAAAAACAATTAATTTTTTCAGCCTCTTGCATTTGTCTCCGAACATCTTTCAGCTATATTTTATATATTAAATTTTATAAATAATTAGGAATAACATTTATAAATTTTGTTAAGTTCGGAAGCGTATATAAACAGGGATTCGAAATTTAGAAAATAAATTACTAATTATGTATTGGGTGTAAAAGAAATAAACAGGGTTGCCGTCCTCAATATCGATCATCTGAATATATTAAAACACAATACTTCAATGGCAAATTCTCAGTGGCGGATCCAGAATATAAATTTTGAGGGGGCGAGAGTGTAAAAAAATATGTTTTTTAAGTCTAATTAATAGATATCAACACTTATACAGTGATAATACATACATATGTAGCTAAACAATGAGAATATAATTACGCATATTAATATAATTATACACATGTATCCATATATATATATATTGAAAAAAAAAGTTTGGGGGGCTGCTGCCACCCCTAGCCCCCCCTTGTATCCGCCTCTGCCTGTGCACCCCATGCACCAATTTTATTGATACAATTTAATTTTAGAAGTTCTTTTTCTAATTTTTTTAAGTTTTAATTTTTTTTTTCAATTTCAGTTTTCCTTTAACTTTAATTTCAATTTTAGGTTTTTTTTTTCTCGATCCGAACCCAAACCCGGTTCGAGTGGTTCATGGTTCACTCGGGCCAAGTGGTTCATGGTTCACCCAACCCGGATAGTTCATATATGATTTAGGGTTCATTGTTTAGGGGTTAGGGTTTAGAGTGCATAGTTCATCCAAATTAAAATTGAATACAATTGCACCAACTGTATCTTGTGCAATTAGTGCAAAGGAGAGTAACTCTACTTCAATATTCTTCGACAAGTTTAGTCAGTTTCGTGAATCTTACTTTTTTATTTGTTTTCTATAATGTAGGTTAGTGAGTAATAATATAATTGTGTCAAATGTATTAGAAAAATACAAGCTCTCGTGTAAAACTTATTCATAATATAAAATTTATACAATTGCACTTATAAATTGATATCAGTACTCTTATAAACTAAAATCAATAATATTTATAAATGTTATGATCTCAGTTTATAAATCATGTGATGATATTAGTTGATAAGTGTAGTGGTAATAGTTTATAAATGCAGTGATATAAATTTTATACTATGAACAAATTTCACCGAAAACATATGTTGTTAAAAAAATCCTACTTAAAATATCAATATTGCAATTAAAACCATAAAATAGAAAAGGTAAGTCCAATTCAAATTGAAAGTCCATTAATGAGATAAATAAACGTACGTAGTACCCCCTCCCCCACACTTGCATGAAATTTTTAAAAAGAAATAGAAAATAGAAAACATCGACCCTGTAATGTTAGGGTTGGTGGGTGACGAGCCATTTAGTGAAATTTTGGAGTGTAGCAAGATCGGCCCTGTAATGTTTCTGTGTGAATTTGTGGAAATCCGACCACTTGAAATCTGGATATTTCCTTGGCCTTTTTGAGGTAACAAGATTTACAGGTGGTACAATGAGTTTGTCTTCTTTGGGGCACAAGAAATACGCCAATGACACTCTCTCTTTGCTTTTGTTCACCACCGCCCTATGTGCGCAGCTCTTGTATGCTCCATTTGATAATGCCTACACAATTATACACACCACATGTATACTCATAAATATTATTGCATGCATATATATATATATGTGTGTGTGTGAGAAAATTTTCAGAACTAGTCCTATAATTTAATTAAGTCTATTCCACTTTTAGTCCTTTTAATTTTTTTATTTTTTCAAATTTAGTTCTGAAAATTTTAATTTTGATCATTTTTGCTCGGAAATTTTGTATTTTTGCCAGAATCAGCACGTGGGGCGCCCATAACCAATTTAAATTTGGAGATTTACAATTTGTGGGTAAATTCAGGCATATGGATTGTCACCCAACCCAAAAACATGTGACCAATTTAGACTTGACAATTTTTTATTTTCTATTGGGTAGGATGGCACTCCACGTGCCTAAAAATTAGAAATTCTCAAGTTTTAATTGGTCACGCTTCACATGTTGATTCCGAAAAAATTCAAAATTTTCAATAAAAAATATTAAAATTGATACGTTCAGGACCAAAATTTTAAAAAAAAAGTAGTCTGTTAAAAAAGAAATCGACGGACTAGTTTTGTCCAATCACTTGTTACATCTCCACGTACATAGCCAGCTTTAAGCGTGATTATTAATTAATTCATGGGCACGTAATAATTTAATCTTTTGTTAGAAAGTCGTAAACTGCAACTAAAGTAATTGTACCCAATATTAAAAGTTACATCATTAATTTGACATTCTTTTTCAGATATTTCATGAATTTTTAGTACATATGTACGTATTAATTCACGTTGTAAATTATATTATCTCGTCTCTAACCTTTTAAACTTGTGTTTGAAAATTTTGAGTTGCAGTAACATATTTATAGGTCTCACGCTTATTATAAGTTGCAGTAACATATTTATAGGTCTCACGCTTATTATAAGAAAATTGACTAGTAATGACAAAAATTATGATCTTATAATTTCCCCAGCTAAAAGTTTTTAATAACAAAAAAAAGAGCGTCATTAAAAATTATTTAATGCCATTAAAGACTATTAACTAGAGAAACTACTTACAGAGAATGTATCGCCCAAATTGACGACTAAGGCGTCACGTCTAGGCTTGACGGACTTCCATTTATTGTCGGAAAAAACCTGGAGACCTCCGACTTGATCTTGATAAAGGATTGTGAGAGCCGTTGGATCACAGTGAGGTCCAGTGCCAAGAGTTTGGCCTGGCTCTTGGCAAGGTGGGTAGAAGTTGCATCTTAATATGGAGCTACCATCTTGTAAAAACTCCTTAAAGTATGATCCATCAACCCCTAAACTCATCCCTAAAATATCCATTATAGTAAGAGACAATCTTTTCATGTCCTCACAATATTTTTGGAAATCCCATCTGCAAAAAATGTTCAAATCAACACTACTGGACTTGGAGAGATACCAAAATTAAGAACACGGTTCGCATAGTGAAATGTATTAATTAAAATTGGCACTAAATACGAGATGGGACACCAGAGTGAAATATGAAATCCGTGTTGGACAAAATAAGCGTCAGTACACGGAGATCAGAGGAGTGACTACACACGGTTGATTTCCAAATTAATTAAATAAAAATTACTTTATACAAATAAAAAATGTTTAGAGCTTTAACTTAATAGAGTTTGCCACCCTTAATTAATTTGTAGAACTATATATAACATTAAATTATGAAAACTCTCGTTCTCTTAAAGTAAAATTCTGGATTTTATTCTGCACAATTTTTTTTTCAAAATATTATTTTCGTAATTGCATTTGCAGTCGTGTAGGGCTTTTGCCTCACGAAAATGGTGATTTTTTTTAATAGTTTTGGTCCCACGGAAATTTTCCTTTCAGTTAACAGATGTTAATGCGTGAGATTCACAAGTCATTAAATTTTTTACCAAAGTGATAATTTTTTTTATTAATTTTGAAATTCTAGTTATTTTACGGATTATGTCAAATGGTTTACAGTTGGGGACCAAAATTTCAAAAACAAAGAATATTTCGAACGTAGATATCAAAAGAAGTTAAATTCACGATTTTGGTCCCAACACCCACCATTTTGGTCTCAAAACCATTTTTCATGCAGTTTTGGTCCTACTGTTACGTTTTTCGTTAAAGTTAGCTGCAGTTTTGATCCCACAGGACAAGATTTGAGACCAAAAGTGTAGTTGAATTTAACGGATTCCGTACGGAAGGATCAAAACTGCATGAGAATTCTTACGGGACCAACGTGGTGAGTATTGGGACAAAAATCGTAAAATCCCGTGTCATGTGGGAACAAAAGTGAATTTTACTCCTACCAAAAGGCCAAAACTGTTGGCTAAAATTCCCTGTTGAGCTAGTATTGAAATTTACCCACTAATTATATATACCATGAAAACACGTGTGATATGCATTGATGCGATTTGCAATAATGCAATCTAACAAAATTAAATAAATACGAATATTAATGATTAATGATCTTACCCAAGCTGCTCAAATTCTTGGCCAAAAGCTGATTTGAAAAAAAGGGCAGCCTCAGAATCAGGGCCATTCTCATGGAAGAAACAAGAAAAAGTTTCCTTCCATGGCAACTTGTAAGAAAAACGATCTGCATGAGCCAAAGAATATCCCCACAAACTGCCGGGAACCCTACGAACCCTCATTTTTTCATCAATCGAAAGCTTAAAGAACTTTGTCACGTGATCATGCACATTATTTATGAGGTTCAAATCGACACCATGGTTGATCACTTGGAACAAACCGTGGCTCGAACAAGCTGACCTAACGAGCTTGATTGCTCGTTGAGTCGACTCGTTTTTGCCGTTGAAGAAACCCTCGAGGTCGACTATAGGTTCATTTAGTTGTTCATATAATTCTTGGTTTGCAAGAGGGTGTTCTTCTTTAGGCCAAATGAATTTTTCTGGAAGCAAATTGTTGGAGAATTGAAGAGATGGAAGGCTATGGAATGAAACATTTGAATCCATGGTGTGAAGATGTGTACAAGAGTTGGTGATTTTTCTTGGTGGACAATTGGAGGTATTTATAGAATTAAGTAGGAATTTAAATCACAGATGGTTCATAACTTTGACATCAAATAGATTCAGTCATATACCTTTTTTATTTTTTAAGAAAAAGCAAAAGAGTACAGGGACTCTACTCCAAAAGCACAACTAGAGATGCCCTTGAGAGAGAGTGACAATATATTTGATAATGTCTAATTTAAATTCCAAGTCACTCGAAAAATTCAAAATTATATCGTTCTGCTGAATGAATTTATGACTTTTCAATCGCGAATGTGACTGGACTGCCACATGTTATTTATTTATTTATTTTACACCTGAAATTACAGGTCATATATAGAATTTTTAAAAAAATGAGTTGGTATGCTGTGAAACTTGTTCACCGTGAAACTGATTTTTTTTTTTACAGGCATACTCTTTAGTAATATAAGTCACACCCTTTAATAATATAAGTTGCACCCTTCAATTATCACTACGATACTCTCTGTTATAATATATATAAGTCACATTCTTCACTTTAATGAGTAATACCCTTTATAGTAAAAAGTCACACCCTTTATAGTAAAAGTCAGACTCTTTAGTAATATAAGTCACACTCCTTACAGTTTCACCGTGAAACTTGTTCACCCTATACTTTGCCAAAAAAAAAATTGATTTGATTTTATGACATGTAATTCCAAGTTAAAAAATATAATAAAATTACATGTGGTAGTCCAGTCCAGTCACACCCGCGGCCGAAAAACCTCAAATTCAATTGGCGAAACGACGTAGTTCAGAATTTTCTGCGGACTTGAAACTTAAATTGGACATTGTCAAATATATTGAGACTAAATTGATAATAAAAATATTATGAAACCAAATCTATTTGAGAACAAAATTATGGGATAATTTGTGATTCCAACTCATTTATTTGTGAGATTTTTTAATGAATGTATTCGCGGGACAGGTCAATATTTCAATCCGTCAAAAGAATTACACGTATAATGTGGATGTGCGAAATATAGCATCATGCATCAGTTCAAACTTTTGAAATTAAATAAAATTCTTTCATGTATCAGAGTTTTGGCTCACTCGTATTAAATTAATTATGAAGAAATAAATTTCAGCAACACTTTAACTTACTTGATCTTAAAGAACTAATGTTAAACTAGCAATCTAGAGTAAAAAAAACGTATAAAATTCAAATAGTGGCAGAGCAAAATGAAGAAACCAAGAAAGATAAAGAAAAAGAATGCGTCCAAGAAAGAAAAATTGAGTCAGAGAGATGAAATTCTGTCAACAACTATTCAGCATTTCTTGAATGATTTCAAGAATATCATTTTCTTCTTCTTAAATTTTAATTCGCTTTAATATATCGTGTTAAATTAAGTACAATATCTTTATCAGTGAATTTTTTTAAAAAAGTTTTAGCTATCTAGGGGGGGTCATTGCCCATTGGCAAATGTCCCCCTAATGATAAGTTGTAGGTACACTACCGTACCAATAATGTTCTTTGCTTTTTTTCTTTTTAAAAGAAAAATCCTCAATTCTTATAAAAGACACCTGAATAAATTTTACTTTTAGATCGAATTTGATTCTATTTGTATCATAAAATGTTATATAAAGAAAGCATAACGTGTTACATATGATTTTATTTGTATATACTTTTAGATCGAATTTGATTTTTTTTATTATATATTGTCAGTTAAAGAAAAAACAATGTGTATGTAACTCTTTGAAGAATAAAATTGAATCTAATATTCGAAATTCGAATAACTGGTTCACTTTTAATTATTGATTTCAAATTGTAAGTTTACTGTACATTGTTCAAATTGTGAGTGTGTGTAGAGAAACACGCTTTATGATATGGAACACGACTTCATGCATGCAGCACATCTTCAGCACGTGGTCGCAACTGTATTCGTACATTCATGCACAGACGCGCGTAGGATGGAATCTTTTATGTCTGATATAATAAAAAGGGAAAAATGTTTTCTTAATTTCGTCGTGCAATCTCAAAAAGATAATACGACAAAGTTTACACAAAAAATCGGTGAAATTAATTAACAATATATGTTTTATATTATTAAAAATTATAAGTGATAATTGAAATGCATTTACTTATAAGTTATAACTATATAAAGGGTATTACTTTGCGGGGTATGACTAATATTACAATCGGGGGTATTAATAATAATAATTGAAGGGTAGAACTTACATTACAAAATGGTATTAATTCTAATAACTGAAGGGTTGAGTTTATAAATATAAAATTAGTTTCACTAAACACCTACGTGTAATTTACCCACTTTTTTTTTTTGGTCATATTACTTTTTCACATTTTAATTTTTATCCTGTAATTTAAACATTTTTATTTTTTTTGATCTTTTTTACTTTCAAATTTTATTTTTTGTTAAATTGTTCCATTCTTGCCAAATCGAAAATTTAGGTCCTTAAATTCCCACCCTCACTGGGTTCGAAAAAAAAATTCCCACCCCCACTATTGCATGCCTAAAAAAAAAAAAAAAAAAGACGTAGAATTACAATGTATTAAATAGTAAATTAAATAGGATAAAAACTAGTCGCATAGAATAGAAGGCCCATTCTACGTTATCAATGCTTTAATCTTAAAAAAGAATGAAAGGGAAAAGATAATGACATTTCATTTCACATCAATTTCGATATCCAACTATGTTATGTACTTATGTCTTTCAATGTATATAATTAAGTTCACTAGTTTCAATAGTAACTATGTTGAAAATTTGGTTTTGATAGTGTTCTAGCACTCAAGTTTGACCAAATTATTGAGGAATTAAAATGTTAATTTTTTGTAAATTAAACGTGACAAGATTGTTCTACTCATGAAAGAGATGATGAGTGGTATATTTAATATCTCAAAACATAATTTCGGTGAGTGAAAAATTAATTAAAGAATATGAGACATTAATACTCTAGTGAGAGAGCAATTGGTGGGTGAGTGTTGACCAAGTGTAGTCTTCTCACTTATCCCACATTGGAAACAAGGAAAGTTTCCTAGTATAAATAGAAGCTTATGGTCATGCTCTCCAAAATGGTGCATGGGGACCCTAACCATGAACCACACACACGCAAGCGCGCGCGCCCCGCCCCGCCCGGGCCCGTGGTTCTTGGTTCTTGGTTCTTGGCAATTGGGCTTCGGGGCCCATCTATCTTTTTGGAGACCGAAAAACTCTAAATGGACCAATTATTTTTTTGGACTCAATGAATTGGGTGGCCCATCCTGATTTGGGTCGGCCCTGGAGTCGTGACTTATCCGTGCGCGGAGTTAAGCTTATATTCGAATTATAGGTTCAACAAACCTGGACGGTCTCAAGCGGTCAAAACCGCCCCGCTGAATTCGTGCGGTCATAACTGACCACAAAGTTCATGGGCTTCCCACGTTTTCCTAAATTCCCTTCGCATTTCGCCTATATATATATGACCATCGAAATTCCTTTTCTCGCACTTTTTTCCAACCCTATTTAAAAAACGACTGCAATTTCAAGATACATATATTTTCCATCTCTCTGCTCATACTCCGATATAGTTCGACGATAGTATTATTTCAGTGGTGCTACTGATATAATATTTTGAATTGTTTTACCTTTTAGGACAATTACGCACGATCATGTAAGCACTATCCAGGACGTATTTTGTCTTGCGGGGAAAAGGATTTATCCTTAACGGTTCAATTGTGTTTTTGCGCTTACTTTTTTTCACCACTGCAGTATTTGCCTTCACAAATAGAAGGCCCATTCTACGTTATCAATGCTTTAATCTTAAAAAAGAATGAAGGGGAAATGATAATGACATTTCATTTCACATCAATTTCGATATCCAACTATGTTATGTACTTATGTCTTTCAATGTATATAATTAAGTTCACTTTAGTTTCAATAGTAACTTTTCTTTTTAGATATTTTTAGCAAGATTTAACTATTTTGGGATCTTATACACACACATTTGATAGAACGTATATATTTATTTTTAAACTTTTTTTCACCTCTTTTCAACCTATAGTTCTATCTTCACCTTTGGATACAGGGTCATTGTGGGAAAGTTAAAAAATAGTACTCCCTCTCCATCAAAACTACGTCCACTTTTTTTGGCACAACATGTAAGAAAAACATAGATAAAGTAAGGATATGATAGAGTATTACAAGGTCCACTTATAAATAAAGTATTTGTTTAAAGTAATTAAGTGATTGTTGAAGAATAAAGATAAAGTGTATATTTTCATAAAAGATAAAACAAAATGTGTAAACTAAAAAAGACAAAAAATCATATGAGATAGTCTCATGCATAAGACGGAGTACAACCTACCACAAATCACACTCACTTTTTCCAAGGACCCAAAGTGTTAAAGAGTTAATGCCCAACTTATGTCCCATCGATCTCAACGTGAGACGGTCTCATTCAAGCGTGCCTCACTAAAAAATTTCAACACCTGCAAATAAACATATTGAGGAGAGAAAAAAAAAGGTAAACATATTTGTACTAAGAATTTGTGAGTTAAAATTCTCGCCGATCTCTTAATTTCTCTCTTTAAAGACGTGAACTTGATTTATGATACCGGTTTTCAGCGGTTTATTCCGAATTTTCTTACAATTTGGTAGTGGGGAGCTGATTGAGTCGGTTGTGACTTATTCCATCGGGCTCATGAAATTATATTTTGACTCTTATATATATAAGAGATCACCTATTTAAAGAGCCAAAAAAAAAATTGAGAGAAAATGAAAAGATAGTCTTAAATTTTGGAGATATTTTTTTATATTTTTATCTTCAAAATTCATATTTACACAAATACATGACACTATTAATATATTTTAATAAAATTTGTGTGTCTACAAAATGAACAATTGATTTTTTACCAATTAATATGGAGATTGTGTAATTAATTCAGGGTAAATTGCATTTTTTTGTCCCATGAGAATATTTTAAAAGCACTTTTGGTCCCATTGTTTTAAAGTGGTCTTTTTTTGTGCATTTTTTGTCCCAAACCTTTAATTGCACATCACAAAAACCCCTAATATGTTCATCTAACAACTTCACCATACAAAAGTCACCTATATATGTTTAAAGTTTTTTGTGCACTTTTGATTTTGGAAGATTTGGGTAAGATTTTTTTAAAGTTTGCTAGATATTGGAGGTGCAGCAATTCCTTAGATTCAAGTTGTGGATGAAGTTTTTTGTGTTTTTTTGTAGAATGTTAGTAATCTCGCTATTTTAGTGGGAACACACGCATTTACATCTGTTAAAAACTAAGGGAATATTAATTTGGGACCAAAAGTGCTTGAATTATGATCATTTTGATATGAGAATATTCTCATGGGACCAAAAGTGCAATTTTTTCAATTAATTCATTTAAGCGTCTTTTAACCAAATATTTCTTGTTGTCCTTTTAATTCTAAAAAACCAATATTGAAGAAACAAATTGTGTGGTATAATTGTTTAATGCACTCCAACCATTCAAGAAATAGAATATCTGTTGTCAAAAAAAAAAAATCAAATGACAAGTGGGTAAATAATATATATTGTCATATCATTACCTTTAAGGTGACTTCTAAATCAACTTTACCTTTCCCTACTTGTTTCCTTATCATAAACATAATTTGTCTTCGCCTAAACGTCGACCGATTAAGGCTAATAATTTGGTTGAAAAAGCTTGATTTATTACCACGTTTCAAGATTTCACGTTTTATAAAGATCATAAAGCAGCTATTAGTTGACTTAGTCAAGTTTTCAGTTAGTTATTTTGTTCAGTAATACCTTTCAGTATTACAACTAATACTGTAAGGTATTATAAATAGATTCCACCTAGTTCCCTTTCATTTTATCAATTTATTCATCTTGTAACTCTTGCGGTGTAAAACAGAATGTTAATCTTCTTCAATTCAAGATTATTCATCTTGGTTTAGTTTCAATCTTCATATGGTATTAGTTTGAATCGATCAATCGATTCTTATTGTTACGCTTAGGTTTTTTCCCCTTTCCCAATTGTCTATCGATTGGAATTTCTTCGATCCTATTCTTTTCGATTCATCTTGGAGTCGAGTCTTCCGCTGTCTCAGATCGTATTTCGATCATCTTTCGTGAGTTCTATCCTCAATTCTTCGTGTCTATCACGATTTTGTTTCCGAATTTGATTTTGCCCTAAACAATGGCGACCTACAACGGAGCTTCGTTGAATCCTATTGAGAATCCTCTCTCTCCCTTGGCGCTACATCCAAATGATAATCCAGCAATTGCCATAGTTATGGAGCCCCTCGACGGTGCAAATTTCATCCTGTGGAGTCACGCGGTCAAAAGGGCGTTAAGCGTGAAGAACAAAGCCCCGCTCATTGACGGTTCTTTGACAGTTCCCGTTGAAGCCGAAGATCGTGTGGTTTATGCTGCGTGGATTCGTGCAAACGACCTTGTCTTGATGTGGATGCTCAATTCAATCAAGCCAGAAATCAAGAAAACTTTGGACTATTTTACTTCTGCCAAAGATGTTTGGGACGAGTTACATGTCAGGTACTCTCCTTCTGATGATACTCGTGTATACGAGTTAGAGAAATCTTTGAGTTCTATTTCTAAAGGTTCGCAGTCTTTAGTGTCATACTACAATTTGTTTAAGGCATTATGGGATGAGTGGCTTGGTTTTAGGCCAGCGTTACAGTGTGGTTGTGGGGCTATGGCTGGTTGTACTTGTGAACTTCCTCAGAAACTTGCTAAAACCCAGGAACGGGATGCTATAGTTAAGTGTCTGGTAGACTTAGATGACTCTTATTCTGCAATTAGGTCTCAAGTTTTGTTGCAATCTTCTACGTTTTCATTGGCCAAGGTTTATTCGTTGCTGCTTCAGGAAGAGTCTCAGAGAGCATTGAAATGTGAGTCTGTGGTTGGTCAATCTGATTCTGTGGCCATGTTGGCCAGAAATGCAAAGTTTTATAAGGACAAGAAGAAATTCCTTAAGTGTGGTCATTGTGAGGGTCCTGGACACACCATTGATAGGTGTTTTTCAACTCATTGGCTATCCACTGTTGGAAAGGGTCCTAGGGTCCTGGAAGTTTGATAATCGGGACTAATGCAAATAGTGTGTTAACTAACCGATTACATTCTTCGATGGTATGGTTTCGAATCCTTTATTCAACCAAGACATGTTTGAGTAGTTTATGGCATATGCAAAAATGCAGAAAGGCCCAGAGGTTTCTCATTCAGCTGCTGGAGCTTTTGTTGAAAGCAACACATCCATTCCAGTAGCAGGTAATGCAGGTATACACTCTTGTTTCAATTTCATGTCTACTGATAAGTATTCATGGATACTAGACACTGGGGCTACTGATCACATGGTTCATAGTTTAGATTTATTCACATCAAAACCAGAACCATCTGATATTAAAATAAAATTGTCTAACAATGCAATGACTGTTAGGAATTAAAAAAGCAATTATGGAGAAAATAATAGAACTAGGAATTTAGAGACAAACAATTTGGTTACCCAATTCGTCAGGAATGACTACGTCTGGAGGCACTACCAAGCCAGGAGATTCACTATTTTCGTGTGTTTTTCGTACAGTACAAGAGAGGCAAATACAATGAGTCAAAAAGTATTTATATGAGACTGGGCCTAACAACCCTAAATCGCGTCGGGCTTAGGAACATTTCGACCAGGCATTTGGTCGAGCGGTTACGCCGATCAACTTGTTAGCTCGAGCGCCTCAATGGCGCTGAATGGGGGAGCGCCGACCGAAAGCAATAGTGCTTTCGACCTCGGCACCGGTAGAGCGTCTCCCGTGGTGCCTCCGGTCTCCACAACCCAACAATCTCCCCACCGAGACCGATTTCTAATCAGAAACTTGTCTCCCATTTCAATGATCTCTCATCGGTAGTAGTCGCCGCCTTATGCTTTCGGTTTCGAGGCCGGTTGAAGTCATGCATAACTTCAACTTCTAAGGTCACAACCTTAGTCAACATGTCGCCAGGATTCTCACTTCCCCGATCTTCATCGGTAGAAGATCTTGTTCTCAATGAGGTAACGAATATAATGATACCTCAACTCGATGTGCTTTCCCTCGAAAGAAAGGCGGATTCTTCACCAAGTGAATAGCACTCGATCGTCACTACATACAGAATACTATCATTTTGCTCCTTCCCCAACTCACACGCGGCGGTCTCGCAATCAAACCATTTCTTTACTAGCCTCGGTGGATCGCAACGTACTCTGTACTGCCCGATTGGATCGAGCTACGATCTTTTGCAACTTAGAAGCCCAAGATATTGTTGTACCACCAAAAGTAAACACATACCCTCGTAGTACTCCTCATTTTGTCGAGATCATTTTATGCCAAGTCTGCGTCAACATATCCTCGCCAACCCAACGCTTTTTGCCCTCAAAGCACAAAGCTTGTTCAAGAACCTCTCAAGTATCTAAGATCCACTTCATTGCCTCTCAATGTCGCTTCCGGATTACCCATAAACCGCTAACAACTCCCACCACCGTGCAATATCCGGTCTTGTACACCATCAAGATACATCAAACTTCCAATTCTTTGAAGCATACTGAGTGTTTTGCATATAAACTCCGCCGCCTTCCATTACTAGGTGAGTCCTTGTTGGATAAACTGAATCGATTTCCCAACGGGACCCGAACTGGCTTTGCATCTTCCATACTAAATCTCTCCAAGACTTTTTTATGTATTCAAATGTGAAAGATACAATTTTCCGCCACCTTGTCACGATCGATTCAAGATACCCAAGATTTGCTTGGCCTCTCCAAGGTCCTTCATAGCAAACCTTTCGTAAAAAATTTTCCTTCAACTTGCTCACCTCCCGAAACTAGAGTCTCGCTATCAACATGTCATCAACATATAATAGCAAAATGATATAACCATCATCATACCTCTTGAAGAAATAAAGAATGGTCATTGACACCTATTGATCTTAATCTCGTGCGAAGCATGAACCCATCAAACTTCTTGTACCATCAGAATGGAGCTTGTTTCGCACCATACAAGCTCTTCTTCAACTTGCAAACTAGCTCACTACTCCCCTTAGACAAGTATTCCTCCGGTTGCTTCATGTAGATGTCCTCATCTAAATCACCATGAAGAAAGGCGGTTTTCACATCCATTTGTTCTAACACCAAATTTTCTGCAGCCACCAGACTCAGAACTAATCGAATGGTAGTTAGCTTCACCACTGGAGTAAAAACATCGGTATAGTCAATACCATGTTTCTGCCAAACCCCTTCACAACCAATCTTGCCTTGTAGTGTTTTGCTTCCATCGACCTCTCTTTTTATTATCAGAAACCCACTTGTTTTTGCAGTGTTTTCTTGCCCTTAGGAAGCTCAACTAGTTCTCAAGTTCCGTTGGTCATCAATGAATTCATCTCATCATTCATTGCAAGTTTCCACTTGTCCACCAGTTCACTATGTGTGGCCTTTGCATAACATTCAGGTTCACCACCATCAGTTAACAATAAATAATGAAGGGAGGGTGAATACCTATCAGGAGATCTCCGATCTCTCGTGGATCTCCGCAGCGGAATTGTTGGCGGTGGTGTACTTGGTTCTTCCTCAACAATCACCTGATCATCTAGAACCCCTTGCTTCCCACCCGAGTTCAAATGTCTAACTCCACAACCCGAGACTCGTAACCACCTTCTTTTGATATCCCCAACATGTCCTTGACATCACTTGCTCATTAAATATGACATCTCGACTACGAATTATCTTTCGGTTTTCCTCATCCCAAAATCGATAGCCAAATTCATCACCGTCATATCCAACAAACGTACACTTAACAGATTTAGCATCTAACTTACTTCTACTCATAGCATCAACATGAACATATGCAACACACCCAAATACTTTCGAAGAAAAACCAGATTTTACCTCCTTTCCCCCCAGGGCCTCCTCCGGTATGCCATTTTCCAAAGGAGTTGAGGGTCCTCGCTTATCAAGTAAGTTGTTGTGTTAACCGCCTCTGCCAAAACATCTTTGGCGGCCCGCACTTCAATCTCATGCTTCTAAGACGCTCACATAGTGGTCTGTTCACACGTTCTGCCATGTCATTCTGTTGTGGGGTTCCTCTCACGGTTTTCTCCATTCGGATTCCATTCGTCTCACATAATCCTTTGAACTCACGGAGCTTGTACTCTCCACCATTATCGGATCTCAAACACTTCACCTTGAGACCCGTTTCGGGATTTCAAAGAGCCTTCCATTTCGGAAAGCATTAAAGGCATCGACTTATTTTCAAGAAATAAACACATACCTTACTCATAGAGTCGTCAATGAAAGTCATGTAATATGATGCTCCACCAAGGAATGTCACTTGTGCTGGACCCCACAAATCACTGTGAACTAGCTCCAGCTTCTGCTTCTTCAAAGCTCTGCCTCCCTTCGAAAAACTCACCCTTTTCTGTTTTCGAATACACAGTCCTCACACAAACCAATGTCAACTGTCTTGAGGTCTGGCAGTTTACCCTTCGAGCACATAACTTTCATTCCCTTTTCAACTCATGTGGCCTAGACGACAATGCCACAAATTTGCATTCCTTTTTTCACTTGCAAGAGCAATGCTATCCCCAAGGTGTTGCTATATACAACGCCTCTTTATTTCCACGAGCCACTACCATGACACCTTTGGATATCTTCCACGAAGTTACACCCAAAGGTCACCTTGTAGCCCTCGGCCATCAAGTTGCCCAACCGAAATCAAATTTCTTTCAAACCAGAATATGTCTCACATCTTTCAATTGTAACATACGTCCCATTTGGTGTCTTAATCCCAACATTCCTTCCCTTTGATTTCCGTGAGGCTCATCATCGCCTAGATAAACTTTCCCAAAGTTCCCGAAAGTGTACTTTCCATTACGCCAAGATCAGCCGCATCTAATGAAACGATGCTCCGCAATCTAACACCCACGACTCAATGGATCGCCACACACGTAATCAATGCATCCGAGCCCTCATCGCTGGCAACGTTGGGTCGAGTTGTCATTCTTCTTTGTTCATTCCTCAGGCCTTGCACTCACTTTTGTAATGACCAAGTTCATGACATTTATAACACTCAACTTTACTCTTATCCTTCTTGGGCTTATCTTTGCCCCTTGACTTCGATCTACCCCGATTTGGCTTCCCATTGGATTCAGATCTGCCTATGCTTCCCGCACTCAAAGCAGATCATGTGGCCACACCCAACTCTTTCCTGCGAATTTCTTCGCTCATGACCAGATCCCTAACCTTATCAAATTTCAGTTTCACTTTACCTGCTGAAGCACTAACAGCCATTACCGTCCCACTCCAACTTTCTGGTAAAGAAGACAACAAAATAAGGGCTTGAACCTCATCATCAAAATCAATCTCAACCGAGCTCAATTGGGTTATGATCATATTGAACTCGTTGAGATGGTTGGCTACCACAGTATCCTCCGCCATCCTCAGGTTGAATAACCTCCGCATCAGATGAACCTTGTTCGCTGCAGACGGTTTTTCATACATCTCAATCAATATCTCCATCATCTCCATTGTGGTTTTTGCTTTCACCGTATGTAGGGCGACATTCCTGGATAACGACAGATGAACCACGCTCATCGCCTTCCTATCCAGCAACTTCCACTCGTCGTCCTTCATCTCTTCAGGTTTTTCACCCAAATGTTGATACAGATCTTTACCGTACAGGTAATCTTCAATCTGCAATTTTCAGAATCCAAAATTCGTTCCATCAAACTTCTCAACAGGAGATTTCCCTTCAGCCATCATAATTGCTCTCCACAGATCTCTTTAACCCGATGCTCTTGATACCAGTTGTTAGGAATTAAACAAGCAATTATGGAAAAAATAATAGAACTAGGAATTTAGAGACAAACAATTTGGTTACCCAATTCGTCAGGAATGACTACGTCTGGGGGCACTACCAAGCCAGGAGATTCACTATTTTCGTGTGTTTTTCGTACAGTACAAGAGAGGCAAATACAATGAGTCAAAAAGTATTTATATGAGACTGGGCCTAACAACCCTAAATCCGCGTCTGGGCTTAGGAACCCATTGAGACCGGGGCATTTGGTCGAGCGGGTTACGCTCAATCAACTTGCTAGCTTGAGCGCCTCGATGGCGCTGGAATGGGGGAGCGCTCGACCGAGCAATAGTGCTCGACCTCGGGCACTGGTCGAGCGTCTCCCGTGGTCTGCCTCCAGTCTCCACAACCCAACAATGACAACATCAACTTTTATTGGAAATATAGTGTTGAATGAGTTTTTAACATTGTATAATGTCTTATATGTTCCAGAGTTTTCATTCAATATTTTATCTATCTCTCACGTAACTAGGTACTCTAATTGTACTGTGAGTTTTCTTTCCTCACATTGTGTTTTGCAGGACAACAACACATTGAGAGTGATTGGTTACACGGAAAGCAGAAAGTGGAGGTTTATCTTTGTCTGAAAATTGATACACCAGTAAAGTTTGCTAATTTTGTGACTCATACTGTTGATTTTGCTTTATGGCATACTAGGCTAGGCCATGTTTCTTCAAAGAAGCTTTTTCAGATAAAGCAATTGAATGTAAACTGTAAATCTGTGATCAATACAACTTTGTGACATTTGTCCTCATAAGCAAAAAGAAAAAAGCCCTTTCATATAAGTACTTCTTCTTCTAGTTGTATATTTGATTTAATATATTGTGATGTGTGGGGATCTTTTTCTATACATTTTGTCTCTGGTCATAGATATTTCCTCACCATTGTTGATGATTTTAGTAGATGCACATGGGTTTATATGTTAAAGGCTAAGAGTGAAGTCAAAGCGAAATTTTAGAAAATTTTTTTCCAATATGGTAAATACTCTATTTGGTGTTAAAATCAAAATTCTAAGGAGTGATAATGGAACCAATTCCTTCTTTTCATTTTTTTTCACAAATTAGGTATTTTACATCAAACTTCTTGTGGAGACTCCACAACAAAATGGTTTAGTTGAAAGGAAGCATCAACACTTGTTACAAGTTGCAAGATCTTTACTTTTTCAATCTAAACTTCCTCTAAAATTTTGGAATTACTGCATTCAAACCGCTGCGCTCATTTGATAAATAGACTTCTTCTTCAATCATTAACAACAAATCTCCTTTTTGAATTGTTGCACAACAAAGTTCCCTGATTATTCTTACATGAGAATTTTTTGTTGTTTATGTTTTTGCAAGCACTATTATCGCACATAGATCAAAATTTGATCCAAGAGCTACTAAATGTGCTTTCATTGGTTATCCCTTTTGGTGTAAAAGGCTACGGTGTTCTTTGGATTTATCAACTGGGAAAAATTCTCGATTACTAGAAATGTTTTGTTTCATGATCATATATATCCTTTTCTTCGATAATTCATGCACATCAAGCATTTCACATCATACTTTTTGACAAAGATTTGAGCATGAATTATCCTATTATTGTTGAAAAATCTCATGAAAATGGTTCTCGATGGCCATGACAATAACGTGTTCATTCCGATAACTATGATGTTCCCGATGATAAGCATGCTAATGAAAATTTCTCAAAGGGCATATCGATTTTCAAGATGAAGTCGATGAACTCAAAAAGTTCCAATCCACCTAGTGTAGACATCATTCAAAATATTGATGATGAGAATGATGGTCTCGTAAGGTCCACTAGAACTAGACATACACACCGCCTATCTTGATGTGTACAAGACAATTCTACCTGCTTCTAATCACACTACTGCTAATTTGGTATCTTCTGATTTTTGTCAATATCCTATTTCTGATTTCTTGTCTACAACTAGATTATCTAATTCACACAGAGCTTTCACAGCTTCCATTTCTCAACTAGTGGAGCCTAAAACATATAAACAAGCTTCCACTAATGAGAATTGGAACTTAGCCATGAAAAGTGAATTAGATGATCTAGAGAGAACTAACACATGGTCTGTTGTTTCATTACCAAAAGATAAGCATTGTATAGGATGCAAGTGGGTTTATAAGGTCAAGTACAAAGCTGATGGCACCATTGAAAGATACAAGGCCAGATTGGTGGCAAAAGGATACACCCAAGAAGAGGGCATTGACTACTTTGATACATTTTCACGAGTTGCCAAAATCACCACCAGAAGAATACTTTTGTCCATTGTTAGTAGCTAAACATTGGTGTATTCACCAATGTGATGTCGATAATGCATTTCTTCATGGTGATTTACATGAAGAAGTTTATATGCTTCCCCCCACCAAAGTTATAGAGTTGAAAGTGGTAAAGTATGTAAATTGAACAGAGTTTATATGGCCTAAAAACAGCATCCAAGCAATGGTTTAATAAACCGTTCAAACCCTTATCTCCATTGGTTTTATACAATCTGAGAAAAGCATAACCTTCTTTATTTACTAAAACCTCTCGCTTCTTCCTTTTATCGCTTTTGTTATGCTATGTTGATGATATTATACTAATGGAACTAGCATAGATGAAATTCTATGTCAAAGATTTTTTTGCACAAGAAGTTTACAATTAAAGATCTAGGATTGTTGAAGTACATATTGGGCATTGAGGTTGCTCATGTGATCAAGGCTTACAATTATGCCGGAGAAAAATATGCTCGGATTTGTTAACAACTAGTGGATATCTTGGTTCTAAACCATGTTCCACCCCTATGGATCCCAAACCAACATTTCAATAAATCGATTCTCCAAACCTCAAGGATCCTTCTCAATACGTAAAACTTGTTGGTAAACTCTTTACTTAACAATAACTGGACGGGACATCTCATATCTTTGTCAAAACATTGACACAACATATGAGTCGATAACCAAGCTCATCTTGTGCTGCATACAAAGTTATTGAGGTACATCAAAACCACTATTGGTCAAGGCATTGTCTATCCTACTAATAATTCCTTTAAATTACTGTGCTTTTCTGATTCGGTGACCGAGCAAGATGAGAGTGCAAGAAAAGAGCATTATAGGCTATGCCATTTACTTGGGAGATTCTTTGGTGTCCTGGAAATCCAAGAAAAATCTTTGGAGCGCATCTTACAGCAGGTTTAGTCTGTGGCAATGTGCACCACATCTTGTGAAGTGCAATGGATCTTATACATCCTTCAAGATTTAAAGATAGCTCATCCACAGCCAGTTAACATGTTCACAGACAAAGAGGCGCCTTTTTGTATATAGACATAACCCCAGATTGCATGAGAAAAGGAAGCATATACAAATTGACATCCACTTCACTCGGGAGAAAATACAAGAAGGGGTCATAAAGCTTGTGCAGATTCCTACAGAAGACAACTTGGCAGATCTCCTGACCAAGCCTCTCACTCCATTTTTATTCAACAACATCAAAATCAAAATGGGACTTCTTGATATTCACTCCCATTTTGAGGGGGGATATAAAGATCATAAAGCAACTATTAGTTGACTTAGTCAAGTTTTCAGTTAGTTATTTTGTTCAGTAATACCTTTCAGTATTACAACTAATACTGTAAGGTATTATAAATAGATTCCACCTAGTTCCCTTTCATTTTATCAATTTTATTCATCTTGTAACTCTTGCGGTGTAAAACAGAATGTTAATCTTCTTCAATTCAAGATTATTCATCTTGGTTTAGTTTCAATCTTCATACGTTTCTAATTTTGATGGGAAAGAAACCCCCCCCCCCTTTTTTTTTTTTAATATTTTGCTTCCCATATAGTCATGAGATAGAGACAGAGACGTGTTTTCATTTAGAGGAAAACTTTTTTAATATAATGATTTGAATAATTCCCCAAGAAAAAGGGTGCTTGTGAAAACATAGTGGGTGTCTGTGATCGAATTAATAAGAATAAAAGATAGAGGCTAGATTGTCCCATGAAAATGTAATATTTCTCAAAATTTAGATCTATTCATAAACTTTATCGTAGCTATGTGTAAAAATATTATTGTTATTTATACAAATTTTACTATTTAAAAATATAACAATTTTATAAAACAATGAATGATAATTTTATATATACATAACAAATTATACTAAAAATATCGAGTCCACGGTGAACTAGAGTTCACATAAATTTTATCCACATGAAATGTATTTCTTGAAATGAGATTTTTTTTTATTTATAAGTATTGCAAAGATAAAATTACTATTTCTTTTCTTAATAAGATTTTTCTTAATCCAGACAACTTTTACTTTTTTAATGTTCAAAATTGAAACTATATTTTACAGTTGTGTACGAATGCATTTTGTGAGACTTCACAAAAGATAAAAGTTCATATCTTATTGGTCTTGACCGATCTAAGATTCACGACTTTCGTCTTAATCTTACCCATGTATTCACAGTATGCCTAATATATTCAAATTGAGTATTTTTTTAAATGATTCATTCAGTTACATAATTATATGGTATACTTTGGTGTCTGAAAAGACTCACTCCTCACAAAAATACTAGTCCATAATGTATATGTAAAATTAGATCTATAAATTGTTGCCACCAAAATGACTTTTTTTTATATATATTCTCATAATTTACGGGTATGAATGGGACTCGTATAATTTAAAATATTATTTCATTTTTATTTAAAATTTAGAACTTTCAGCCTTTTCAAAATTCTGTGCAACACTCTCCTTATATTTTGTAGATATATATGCTTTAAGGTAGGGATTGGGGGTAATAAAAAATGATAGGATAAAAAGGAGATTGATATAATATAATATGGATTCGATAGTATTAAATGGATTTGTTATGTAGTAAGAAAAAATGACAAAGATAAAATTAGTATTTCAATTTGGTATGGAAAGAATAAACTCAGATAAAATTTGTAATGCCAACGATGAGTGGGCAATAAATAGGCATAAAAGTGTGTAATTCAATGAAATATCTAATTTACCCTTTGTTCCAAAATATAAAAGTTTCTTCTTTTTAATTATGGACTAACATGTGGTATTAATAATGGTTAAAATATAAATAATTTTTTTCTTTCAAATATCATATTTAAGCAATATATTCACGAATTAATAATATTGCAAACTAAATTTCTAGTGAAGTCCATTTTATATTTTTGTAAATAAAATAAGATTGGCAAGAACCCATATATAAAACTCATTATTAATTTCCATCTTTTTCATTCATACATAGAATGCAAGATTGACTAATAATATTTGGTTTAATACCCCCATTACATCACCAACAATTGAGTACGAGATACATAATCCTTATTGAATATCCTCTAAACAAACAACATACTAATCTAATGTCATTGTTTTGAGCTTCCAATTTCTGGTTGTACGCTTCCAAGTTGCTTGACCTGTAGTTCAAACAAAATCTCTTCATTGAGGCTCCTCGTGTAGCCACGAAAACCAAACTCTTAATAACAGGATCATCCATCATGTTGCTTCCTGATTTCCATGATTTGAACCAAAAGCTACCAAACTTCCTCATTGATACTTCATTTCTACTGCTTTTTGTAGCATCCAGATCCCATGAGAGGCCAATGCCATCAGTTATGTGGAAAAGGAAGCCAACAACTATTGTTCACATTCCTGTAATTATCAAGAATCTCCAATAAGAAAAATATAGCAGTAGAATGGAACTATTATTCAGATGAGGATAGAAGCCTTTGAATGTGATCTCATGTGTAATTTATCTTCATTCACTAGATTTTGCCCCTTCTGTCAATTGGTCATTTTCTTTATATTATAAGTTGAACATTCAATCCCCAAGCTAAACGCTAGATCCAACAGATTTGGAGAAGTAAAACTGAACAAAAGATGAGGCATGGATACGATTACATGTGCATCTTATGATCTTAGCTGCTCTTGACATGCTGAAATTTTAATGTGATTGCAGATTCTATCTATATTGAAATGTAAATATGCAATGCATAATAATATCTCCAATACTAGGCCAAGCAATGGTAATCTCTGATACTCAATTACAAATTTCCAAGCCTCTAATCGGATAGTAATAGACAACTTCTGAAATAGATTGAGTATGAAAATTGATGAAAAACTCACTTGTACATTACATCAAACATCTCATCCACAAGCTTCTTCAAGCTCTCATCAAACGCGGTTTCGACTCACTTGTACAATTAGATGAAAAACTCTCTAAAAAACAGAACTTCCCAAACTTAGAAACACAACACAATTGACAAAAGGTAAACAGAATAAGTGCATAAAGTAGGTTTATTGGCTTCAAAAAACACAACCTAAGCTAACATTCCTATCACAATTCACAACTTTTCTGTATCAATATTTCTCACAAGTCACAACCAAAACAGTTAAAATCAAATATCCACACTATACACACATCACCAAAGTAATTCTCCATTCAACCCACTGAATTATTTTTTTCCTTAGAAACAAATGCAAATTCAAGCAATGTCTTTCTCCGAGAACACTTTACAGCAAGGTAAAGTCTTGATAATGAATTCTACATAAACTAATTCGTAATCACTTCGAACAATAATTCCAAGAGGAGGGTGAAGGGAAATCTGCATAATCCAATTAAAAAGGCGCTAATCAAACAAAAACTCGCATAAATATATATCAAGCGTGGTACACACCAATTAGTTGCGGGATGAAATTCCTGCATCAAAAATCAACCACCCTAAAAACAACTATTTTGCCATATGCACATCAATTCAAGCAGCAAATAAAAAATCCAACAACCAAGCAACAAAAGAGCCCAATAAACATGGAT
Organism: Stenogyne calaminthoides; assembly: GCA_037126765.1. Taxonomy (NCBI): domain Eukaryota; kingdom Viridiplantae; phylum Streptophyta; class Magnoliopsida; order Lamiales; family Lamiaceae; genus Stenogyne; species Stenogyne calaminthoides. Next base: position 4,485,324 of record JBBCBC010000017.1, on the reverse strand, counting down.
AGGTGAGAAAATTACACTTAGGTTGCTTGGAATTCCTTCAAGGCACAACAGATCGGTCGATCCATGTCCTGCAGCACTTGATGATGGAGTACCTGAGTTCTTTCTAGGCACAACAGATTTCTTAGCGCATCCCTATCATCCGTTTATTCTTCAAACGCGCCGTCGCCACCACAAGGCAGCCACACGGACGACGAATTTGAGGGCCAGCGCGTGGCCTATTCCGCCGCCGGAGCACCCCGTAACCACCACAACCTGCTTCTCGTATACCACCATCATCAGAAAGTTTAGAACTGAGAGAACTTAAGGCTTAATATTCAGAAATTAGGGCTTAATCAAACAAGCATTCAATTAGTTTACCTGGCGGCAGAAGGTGGCTGACGATGCGAGCGACTCGATGCGGAATACGAAGACGGCAATGGTGAAGCCTGAGATTTTCATCTCTTCCTCAAACGGAACACGAACACGATGGGAGAGATGAAGAATGAACAAATGGGGGAGAGAAATATGATAATATTGAATTGTGGGGAGGGGCAAAATGGACAAGGAAAAGTTACTGTAGAAACCTTACTCACCGAAGACCATGGGAGGTCCGTCTTCGACTACAGTGAAAACGACATATTACCATCCAGATCTCAATACTAATTTATACGGCCTTAGTATGGGCTACCAAGTTGTCTGTTATATTTGTACATACCACTCTTTAGACCATAATAAGGTCTACCAAACGGAGTCTAACTAAAATAAGTCATGTCTTCAAAGAAAAAAAAATGTCATGAATTGAAACTAGTGTTTTAAAAAATCAGTTGAATCGCCTTTATTTAATCGTGAACTGCGCTTGATCGATTACTTGTCGAATTACTTTTTAAAAAAACAGTTCATCCGTATAATAATTTATTATTATTTATTAAATTCCTTTTTTTAAATCTAAATCCTCAGAATGTTATTATTTTTATCGCAATGAGATTCATTTTCTTTTTATAAATTTTTTTTAAGTCATCAATTTCATTTAATCTCTTTATCGTCGTCACATACTGTGTGGAATTAATGCACAACACCATCATCTCTAGTCTCCAAATTATATTGTATTTATTTTAATATAAGACTTATATGTTATAAATTAGTATAATTTTAGCTTTTTATAAATAAATATTTATTTTTTTTATGTAACATATACAAAATATAAAAGAAATATGCATAAATCATTTTGACAATTAAAACCGCTAAAACCGCAAATCGATGTCCGAATCGATTTGATCGCTTTGCCTTATGCATGAAAACACTAATTGAAACACAATCTTTTAGTAAAGAGAAAAAATAAAATTAAAGAATTAAAGAAGAAACCAAGGGTATAAATCCAGAGGCGGCGCAAGGGAGATTTCTGGTCAATACCTAGGTCGCCTAGTTTTTTTTTTTTTTTTATTAATTTTACTTTGAAATTTTCAACATGAAAATCAAAAATCACAACAATTAACATAAAATCATAGTTAAATTATAAAATAAGAACTCAAAAGTAGTGTTTTTAATTAAAAAAAAAACAAATTGGGCTGAAATATGATATATAGAATGTTTCATGATATGTACTTTTGAAGGCTTATTGGGCTTAATGGCGAATTGTAAGAGCTGGCACATTATATTGGATCAACAAAAACAAACCAACTAAAGTGGGTTACACTTATAAAAGCCTTGATTTATTAAACTGGTGAGATTTAAATCGGATATATTATAAATACAACAATGCATCTCATTGGTTGTACTACCTTTAAATTCTATTAAATTCTCATGAAACGAGAAATGTATTTTAGTTTCATATTTTAGGCAAGGTCTCATATGCACTTGGTGTACAAATTTGAGATCCGTACACTCACTTTGACCCTGTCCATTTTTTACTATGGATCCTCCTTTTCTTATTACAAAATTAAACTCTAATTTTATTTAACCACTCCAATCACAAAGAATTAATTTCAAAACATAAGTATTTTCCTCTTAAATAATTCAATTTGTATCTTAAATAATTCAAGACACATGCATATAGGACAAAAATTTATATGAATCCTATTTACTGATCTTTCTATTTTTTAATATCATCAAGTATTCATCTAAAATTTACCATTATTATGCACAAAAAAACCATCATTGTTTAATTTTTTATTTTATCTTTTAAACAATAATAATTTTTGTACATCATAGTGATATTTTTTGTGTATAATAGTAATAAAACTCATGTATAGATATGATTTACAAAAGTGTTATTCCACATATAATCCCATAAAGATAATAAACTTACTTTTTGTACAACTAACAAAATCACTTTTTGAAAATTATATGGCGACAATTACGCCCATATGTGGCTTCCCATTAAATATAAAATCTCCTAAACACCATAGTACTCCAATGTCTTTGGCCCTTTTTAGTAAACTATTGTTGTTAATCAATTAAATTAAATATACACACACACAGTCAAAGGAACACGAAAGTATTAACACAATTGCATGTTTTATGTTATAAAAGACTCAAAAGTGAGAAGACAAAGCACTATATGATCAAGTGATTTGGTGGGACGTTTTAGTTTTTTGCACTTTCTGAGTAGACCAGAAAATGCCAAACTCTTAGGTATGAGTAGTTCTTACATGGCCTAATTTCTAGAAGAAAATCTATTTTACTTTTATTGGATCATGATGGAAAACTATTGATTAATATGTACATTGTGTCAATTGATATATAATCGTTAAAATCATAAAATTTACATCGAAGAATTTCTATTTATATAATTCATTCGTTCTCTTTATCTCAATCAAATAAACGACGTAGTTTTGAATTTTTTCAATGAATTTACAACTTAATAAATATTATCCAAGATATTAGGACTAAATCGAATGACAAAAAATGCTATGAACCGAATCCATTTGAGACCAAAATTACTAGACCATTTATCATTTAAACTCGTAATTAAGGTAATAAAAAAAGCGAAAAATGTCTTTATAAGATGCTATTTGACTTAACTAATTAGTTAGCATGCATGGTATTTCACATGCTTCTAACATGATAAGGTGACAATCAAATCAACAAGACATGATCAAAGGGCTAGGTCTTGTATGCACCAAGGTAGACGCATATTCATGGTGTATTTTAGAAACGTGTGATTTGTTATATTAAAAAGTGCCATTTGTTTAGACAATTAGATCAAGCATGTAACTATTAATATGAAAAAATAGGTACACGATTTAGTGTAAATAGATTGACATTTTCAAAGATAATAAATCGATATTTCTAAAATGTATTATGAAAGACACTTGATGACGCTGGTGTACATAGACCAATTCAGATCAAAGTTAGCCTACTTGTTTCAAATTAAACTTGTTTGAATGCCCAATTTTAAGAGTTAATGGAGGAGAAATTTATTCGATCGTGAACTTGTTACTTTTAATGCTCTCTGCTCTTTGATTAACAGGGTGAATCTTAAGATGGGTGTCCAAGATTCGTGGAGATGGACGGGCTCTCCCAAAGGGGCCTACAAAGACACTAGGGGACGCCTTATTCCATTTTGCTCAAAACTTCGGAATAATGAAGACAAGTTGATAAAGTTAAGGAGATTGGCTTCAAAACTTCGTGTGGAATAAATTGACCCCATTGAAGATCATTGCTCACTCTTGGAGGGCTTTTGTGGGACCGTTCTGTAAGACTAATCTCCTTAGAAGAAACGTATTGAATCTGGTCATGATTTGAGATCTCGTTCTTTGTGGGGAGAAGGACGAATCCGCAAGCATGTTCTTTTCGAATGCACTACCGCTTACGAGGTATGGATGAGATGTTTTGATTGGTTAGGAATTTCCACTGTTCTACATTCTCACTCTTTCTCTAGTATCATTGCACATAGTCACGTTTTAAGGGGAAAGAAAGGGAAAAGTGTAGCAATTGCAATCTAGCAGTGTGTGATTTGGTTGATTTGGAAAGGTAGAAATGCTCTTATTTTCGAAGGCACGATGTTCGTGGTCGATAAACTACTCGATGAATTGAAAGCTAGATTTTTGAGTTGGTTTTCTTTAGAAAACTTAGTTCGAATCGCTTTTTATATAAAGATTGACTTGTTAACCCTAGAATTGTGTTAGATTGCTAATTTTTATTGGTGTAATTCTTTCAATTACCCTTATACTTATCGCGATTAATAAAATTTTTTTTACCGATTAAAAAAAAAATCCAAATTGGGTCGATAACACGGCCAACCGCTCGTGAATCGAAACACGAATTCAATCATGGTCAAGCGGATCCAAGCATCATTAGAAGTGAATAAGGTCAAACCGGATAAGATTAAGACATGGATTTTGAAGTTTTTAAAGGGTAAAATGATTTTGGACAACGTTTGTCCATAAGATGTGTGTTTTTTGTGTCGGGTATAATATTACAAAAAATCCTATCTGATGTATGTGTTGGATTGATTACCCTAGGGCCTCATAGTCAACTTCTTAATTTATTTAATTAATTAACTACTCCTGTCACGCCAATAAATTAATCAGATTGCAGGGGATTAAATCATGATGTATCCCAAATAATTATTTAAAGGAAAAATGTCAATTCACGCTAAAATATGATAAATCTATCAATTTAACGTCAAATATTTTTTTCATCGATTCAAGACCAAATATATAAAAACTATCAATTTAGGTCCCCAAAAAATGTAAACTATCAATTTAGGGCTTATAAATTTTAAGACCACGTTTGACACATATATTTCATGTCCTTATTTCATGTTCTTTATTATTTTATTTTTTAGGGTTTACGGTTCAAAGGAGATTTAGGGTTCATGATTCAAAGTTTAGGGTTCAACGTTTAGGGTTTAGGGTTTAGTGTTCGTGATTTAGGGTTTTAATCAAAACACGACCTTAAAATTTATAAGCCTTAATTGATAGTTTCTATTTTTTGTACTAATTGATAGTTTTATCTTTTTCGCGCTTGATCGATAAAAAAAATCTTTCAAGTTTTAAATCGATAGATTTATTATCTTTTCGGAATCGAATCGATAAAACTCCTTATTTAAAAAATCAATACCCGAATTATATGGCCAAATGTTACTCAACTTTCTTAATTTTCTGAAAAAAAGGATAATTCGATATATTAACTTTACACGGTCTCATCCGATATTTCATGCTCTAACAACCAAAAGCATTAGTTTTAAATTGTGATTAGTTTACGTATTTAATAGAATTAAATATGATGACCCCATAGAAAAATTGATAAAGAAAGAAAAAATAGATACAGTTGAAGCTGTACCTATCGCCATTGTCACCAGTGCCACCACCCACCACCCACCACCACCCCCCTTTTATGGTGCCTGTCTCTTTTATTATTTATTTTTAATATTATTAGAATTTGTAAATAGATTGCTGAAGTTTTTGTTTTAAAAAATAATAGTTTGCTCACAAATTTATCACATAAATTAAAATATATGTATATTAGGAACTATGTAAAAAAAAAATAATTTTACACCTTTCACACGATCAACTTTAAGATTTAAATAAAACTTCTTTTCACAGATCAAAATTTTTACTAGCCACGCTCATGTTTAGGGATTCACATCCCGATAGAAAGCTCTACCCAAAACAAAAATAATATAATAAAAACTCTCAGATGAGATAATCTCGCATATAAGAGGCATGATAAATTAACACAAATTAACATTCACTTTAATATAAATTAACTAGCACAAATCAAGAGTACTTACTCCTTTTAAAATGTTAAAACATTATATACTTAAATTATGTTCGTCTCCACTCAAGTGACACTTCAACGCACGATATTCTCAAATATGAAGAGTAAATTGAAAACCAAAAGAAAAGGTTAAGGTAAAATAACACACGCACTTTAACCTTCAATAATCATCATAATTCCTAATTCATTTTTCGTCAACGTCTAGTCTAAACATTTAAAAAACGCCAAGTATTTAGTGGAAACGTGTTTTTGCTAATAATCCATTTAGTTCACATGTAAAATACGTTAATTAGCTAATTTTTTTGTTTAGTTACAGTGGATGAAAGAAATTCAAATTCTAGAGCTTGCTCAAATTAAATGTGCATCGGATGCGGGTGTGTTGTGATCAGAAAAAATATATATAATTTGAAAGTAATTTAATTTAGTGATTTAGAGAACACATTATTTAAAAGAAAAATTGGTAACTTTTGTAAAATATTAGAGAAAAATAGAATAAGCTAAAAGCTTAACCTTCCATCAATTCTAAGATTCAGTATTTTAGGTGATTAATTTAAATAGAAATATTTAATTTAAAAATACTCATAATCAGCTTTTGCAAAGTACAGTATCATAAGCATAGGTCTAGCTATCCAATGATATATATAAGATCATTAACACATAATAATTGGGAGTGCGAACACACGGCTCTGTAATATTATTATATATTAAAAATTGCCAAATTTCCCATCTCGTGTGTTTCTTTAAGGCCTGCGCAGTCCATTCACCAAGTGTAGTTTTTCCACCAATAGTTCTTTTATCTATATTTTAATTGTATTTATATTTATTATAATAAACAAGGTAGACCATAACTCTAGGGTTACATATATGAAGAGTCATGTTTCATCTTATTTAATGAAATATATAATGTGATGGAACAATTTGCATATGAATGTTTGGCGATCAAAGATCGAAGAAGGGCGGCCGACGGCAGAAATTAATCAAATCGGACATAACATTTGGAGTCAGCATAAAAAAATCAACACATTGTGCAATGAGCGTGTTTCAGACTTATATACGTTGAAAAGACCAGATAATTCAATTGTTATTTTGAAACATAAAATTTGTGATCATTAAAACATGTTATTTATTTATATTGAAATATGCATGTAATTTATTTCGAGATTTACATTGGCTGGACTTGCCCACGATTTACGCAGGCGTAATGTGACATTGGTGTTTTTAAGTTTTAACATTTAAAGAGGGGAAAGTGTTGATTTATGTTAAATTATCTTGACTATCACGTATACCATCATACAGGCATCCAGTTTACACGAAGTTTTTATCATCAAAAATATATTTGAGACGCACTGTATAACTTATGCATAGAACACATTTACTCTCTTATATATATATATATTATCCCAATAGATAATAAAACGTCAAATGGATGAGAATTAATAAAGGTTATCAAAATCAAACAGGTCAGAAGATATACTTAACATGAAGATACAATCACAAATTTATGTTATTTACATGAATTTATATAGAAGGGTATAAAAAATATGCAAGTAGTTTTCATCTAATATAATATTCCATAACACCACATATGCATATTCTTTTTTTAATATAATACAGCGTATATACGATAATGTAATTATATTGATTGATTAATTAATTAATACGTATCATGTATTAAAAATACAAATTAAAAGTATAAAAAATGCGACAAAGGACAATAATTGGCACATGGTCCTGAGCTTGACATTGCCGCAAAGTACATTGGTTTGGTGAGAGCATGTGAATCTCAACCCTACTTTTATTTTTAATTTTTGACAATTTATGAACTTTGCTTATGTTTTCCCATTTATTTTTCACAAAAACTCATATGGCATTTGGCTCACGCATTTGACGGGCAGATAACTCAAAGACAAATTATACCCACCCTCCCAAAGTGTTAAAGCTTCAATGCCCAATTTATGCTCCGTCTCACCGTGAGATCGTCTCATACAAATGTGTCTCTTTATTTTTTCATCTACCAAAGGTTTAAACTTTAAATCTCTTTTGATACCAAAGTTATTTAAAAAAATATAAATTCTTGTCTGTTGTGTTTGAAATGAAATTAAGGACATGGCCCCTTTCTTCCGTCTCTTTCTTTTTATTTTATTCACATACATTATTTAATGAACTGTGAATCGAGAAAATTCAAATTAATATTGCATAAGATTTTCGTTCTTTTCATAAAAAAATTCTACAATTTAAATTAGCAACATTCTCGCACATTCAACACACATATATATATATATATATATATATATATATATATATATATATTCTCAAATTAAATATAGCATCTCAAAAACATAATAATTTTAATATTACACTTAAAACAACAATAATAGATGATTTATAATATTAAATTTGCATAGAATTACAACCACCCACATGTATCATTAATACGATTATTATAATATTTCTTTTAAAGTGATACTATGATTTATCATCTTTAGATGAATCAAGTCACAAAACTTGCATATTAATGCATTTATAAAAAAAAATATTTAAAAAAATAGTTGAATAAAATTAATAAAACTTATATTTTAAAAATATTTAAATTAGAAAAAAATAATATAAGTTTTTTCTTTCATACTGTACGTAATGCGCGGGCAGGCTACATCCTAGTTCTTGATATACCCTTCTTATTGAATAAAAAAACAAAAATGATAATACAAAGCGGGTATTAAATAAGTTTTAAACAATTTATCTATTTTAGATATAGAAGTACAATGATTTGGGATAAATTAAAAAAGAAATGTAGAATTTGAGGAATGGAGGGATATTGTTCGGTAAAAATAATTAATGTTAACAAATTAATATCCTTTTATAAAACACTAATATCATTTGACAATACACTTTAATTGAATCGTACAGTACAAGATAGATAGGATCTATTATCAGTCTTCATGTTAATATTATTGGGTCCGGACTCCCGACTGAACCTAATTTTCATAATGGTATAAATTAATAATCGGAGAAAACCCCTATTTTTAGTATGTTCTTATTAAAAAGTTTTTTTTTATCAAGATTATTTATTTCATTCTTTTTTAGCAAGAGAATTAATTTTTGGGCAATTATATCCTTAAAGAAGTTAACAAAAAATTAAAAAAAATGGTGGTACGGGATTAATATAGTGTAGTACGAAATTAATTAAATTGTGGTATAAATTTAAAAATGATGGTACAAGTTGAATTAAATAAGTGTTAAAATAAGGTGGTACGGGGTTAAAATAAGGTGGTACGGGGTTGAAATAAGTGTGGTACGGTAGTAATAGTGGTACGGGGTTGATAAAATTGTGGTACGGACTGAAACGATATTTACAGACTTAAGTGATATTGGTACGGGGTTAATTGAAGGGTGGTACGAGCTGAAATAATGTTGGTACGGGGTGTATATATGATAGTACGAACTAAAATAATGAAAGCATAAAAAAATGGTAAAGTTGAAAAAAAAAATTCTCTTAGCTAAAAAAAAAATAATTATAAATTTTATGACAAAAAAGAACTTTTATTTTTATGTTAAAGTATTTATAAGTTCATCCCTTAATATTGTCCACTTAAATTAAACTCGCACAAATTTATTTCTGAACGACTTCCACAATGCTTGATCATATATATGCCAGTAGATATATACATTTCTATTCTATTCTGACACTGTCCCAAACTTTTGTATCACAATAAATTATTGTTATAATTGGACTAGTATATCATTAGTGTGTAAAACACGGTTTGTGAGTATAAAATAAATATAATATAAAAAATACTATATCCGTCCCAAAGAAACGTGCACGTTTACTGTGTTTTTGAGAGGGAATTTTTTTATTAGTATTTGAAATGATAAAATAATTTTTAAAGATGCATGCAATAGATGAGAGGTATATCTATAATACTCCTCTTTAAAAATCAATTTATCATTTAAAATACTAATAAACAACTCGCTCACAAAAACTCGATAATAAAGTAGGTGTGCACGCTTTTATGGGACGGATGGAGTATTCATTTTTGTGTTAATTAAATTATAAAAAAATATTTTACTTATAATAATAATAAGAATCTTTTTTTAATTTTTTAATATATTGTTTTATCTTTTTTTTTCATTTTGATGCAATGCACGATTGATGAACATAATTTTGCAATCAGGCATGAGAAATGAGTGACGCTCCAACTGCTTAAAAAATTTACATTATTAAATAATGCAATTTTAAAGGTATTTTTTCTTACAATTTTGAATTATTTTCTTCTAAACCACTTTGATTATCACCTATTATCGTCTTCCCAATTCTCATTGCATGTCAAAATTTTCAAATTGTCTCCTCTAGTTACTCTGAACATGATAACATATAACTAGTCATGATTGAAATTGACCTCCTTAAGAAAGTCAAAAGTTTTAATAATTGTTTGTAATTTTTATTAATGGTCACACCATAAGTTATCATTAGTCAAAATTATCTTTCTAAGATGTTAAAGAGAGTCTACTATCTGATGAAGTCAGTATCATTCCTGAAATCAACACTCTTTGTCATAAGTTAGTCTCAATTAGTATTTTCTTTTAAAAATGTGGGTACCGAGCTTCATCACAACCAACCCAGTATCTTTTTACAATCCAATGTCTAATGTTAATTGTACATGCAACTAATTCATAGTAATTGGACTCAATGATGGACATATATGTCCTATGTCGAGATCACGTGTCCCCATAGTTTTTTTTAAGTATTATATAATGACTTAAATGAGTTTTTACCAGTGTTATAATTAGTTAATCATGCAAATATTTAATTTAAAAGAATTTGTAGATCTTTAATATATATGCACTATCACTATTTAAAAAATCAAATATTTTTTTAAGATAGTGATAGTGTATACGCATAATCGTGACACTAAAAAAATAGAATTCACGTTCACAGGAAAATCTACTTTTTATATTATTTATTTTTGTGCCCCGACATGAAAGTTTTTTGGATTCGTCCATGAATTGACTAATCAATTTTAATATTATATTCTGTAAAAGAATTATACAAATAAGTAAACAAATCGAGCTTTATTACAACTAATCTCTAGTATCATTTGACAATTCAACTAATAACGTCAACTAATAATTTAATTAAAAATTATTCAACTAAGTCTAATGTCAATAGCTCATGCAACTAATTTATGGTAATTGAACTAATCAATTTAAATCCAATATCATGTAATATTATCATGCAAATAAGTATATAAATTATACATTTTCATATATATATATATATATATATATATATATATAATACTCCTCGTCTTTTTTAGATTGCTCAAAATTCAAAAAGTCCATCTTATATCACATATTCAAAATAGCAATAAAGTAACTATACAATTCAAGCTACCCCTTACAACATCACTAAATTACATCACATGTCACTAATAATTATATACAAAAGTAACTTATTTTTTATTTTATCACTAAAATTGACAAAATACCCTTATCAAAAAGCTATTTTATTACCTTCAAATATTAATAAAAAATTTCTTCATTAAAACCCGTGTCAAAATCAAGTGAGCAATCTAAAAAAAAGATGGAAGGAGTAACAATTTTTTTTAAAAAAATATATCCATATCAACTACAAAATATAACATTTTATATTATTAATCATTAATGTGCCACTTTTAAAATTTTATGATAAATTTGTAATAATTTTTTTGTTGATTTTTTTCTTTTTTGGTATAACATTTTATTATTATATATGTATAAATAGATTTAGTTAAAAAATTTGTAATAATTTTTTTGTTGAATTATTTTCTTTTTTTGGTATAATATTTTGTTATTATATATGTATAAATAGATCAAGTTCAAAAAATTCAAAAATAATATTAATAATTTAGAAATTATTCAAAAAATAATCAGTATATGTGTATATATATATATATATATATATGTATAGTATAGATATGTGGAATTGAACCTTGTACCTCTTGCATACAAAGAAGATAAAAAATATTTATTATATCATTTGAGCTACATCAAATTAGTTAAGATGTTTAAAATTTTATTAGAAAATTATTACACATTTTTTGCCCAATATTTGGCCCAACATTTTGTTATTAGATATGTATAGATTTCAATTTATTATATCGTTTCAGTTACATCTTCATCATGTGGATGGATCGATGTATGGCAGATTTTAAAGAAGAGAACTTCAATTTTACGAAAGCAAATAATCAAATATGTTGCATCATATATTTAGAGCTAATTCACACACTATCAAATATGTTGGGGTTGTATATATTAAAATAAAAGAATTTGTTTTGTCCCACGTTAATTTATATTAGAGTGGATAAACTTTTTTAATGCATTTAAGTCTATGTATCTTGATACAAGTGCACTAAAAATCACCAAGTACACTTTAATCTTGTATTTGATTCTAAGCATGCAATTTATTTTTTGTGAGAAAAACAATGATAAAATAGACTTGCAAAAGTGTAGCGGTGTCGAGCGACAAAGAGAAAATCTATTGGATTGTAAAAATTTATCGTACAATGTTTCTTTTGTGGTTCGGTATTTTCCTCTAATTTTAAAATTTATTTCTTCGTTTACTTCTCGTTTGTTACATTTCCCTTTATATGAATGAGGAGTTTCTAAAAAAAAATAACCCTATATATCCAAAAAGGTAATTAAGAGCAATTCTCGATAACCTTCAACGAATCGACAATATTACAACAAACACCCAAATCATTACAAAAAAGAGATTGTCCATATCATTTTTCTCATTATTAGAATTGGTAATTGTTGATGTTGCACGGATGTTGTTCCACAACATCATGAATTTATCTTTTCTCCTAACACTCGACTCCGCTTTTAATAGATGTGTTTTTCTATGTTTCCAACATTGGCAAGTTGATGACAATTCGGTTATATTGTCGCGGTTGCATTGTGGATGAGTGAGAATAGAAAAATCTGGGTGGTTATATACAAGATCATGGAGTTGATGGTGGAGAGTTTCAAGGCTATCCAAACCGATTGGATAGGCAATGCAATTGATCTTCAAAGTCTATAAATACAATCGCATTGGTCGAGAAAAAAGTTTGAGGGAAAAGTGAAATATCATTTGCTCTACTCCAAACTTTAGAAAGTAACATCCAAGATACAAACCAAGAGTGTTTGTAATCTTTAGAGTGAGGGTCGATGTTATTCTTATTTGTAATGATCGAATGAATCCAATCATTCCCATCGAAGATTGATTTTATCTTATTGTATCAAATTTTAGGTTGAATAAGATCACTATTTACTTGATTGAATAGATTGCTTTTTGGTGTGTAGTTTTTCACTACACCTTTTTGACCTCAGAAGGTTCTTTCGCAGATCTCACTACTTGTTATAAAGTGATGTTTTTAACCATGATGTTCAAGATAGTCCTAATTAAGACTATACACAATTTTGAAAATCAATTGGCTTGATGATTTAATACTTCCATTTGTCGTATACGTTGTTTTACATATCGCATTTTTTTTCAACAACACTAAAATACACGCGTATATACTTTCAATTATGATCAAATCAGTCTGAATATCATTTGATTAGCAATCAATTGATGGATGTTTGAGAGAATATTATGATTTTTTTGTTAAATATCATATTTATTAATTAGAAAATTAACTTCAAATTTATAAAGAAATATAAAGTCAATAAAATTATGTTTAGCAAAAGATTAAATGTAAAACAATCATATCAAGGATATAGTCAAACTAAAAGTCAATGCCGAATTCAATAAGTAGATTTTGTAGTTGATACTTTTACTCAGTGTAACTAATACTGTTAGTCTGACGACTGGTAGGATGTTAGTAGAGGGTGGTTCTTTAGTTTGTTACAAATCGTGTTTTTCTTTAGTTATTTCATTGATCTTCTCTTCTAAACACCACTTTTCCTTTTTCATTTCTCTTATTGAAGATCACTTTTTAGAATACCCAAGTTCACGTAAGTCTTTTATCGAATATCATTTTTAGCATACAGTGTCGCTTCTAACATCCGAAAGTGTCAATATTTAGTGATTTTGAGAACAACGATATAAAATTAAACATTTTTTTCAAATAAATGATACTTCATATACTAATTATAAAAGGTGATATTTTATAATATGCTAAAAGGTGAGACTTAAAAATATCTCGGTGAACCGTTCACAATAGAAGGGAAAAAGATAAAGATAAAAACAATGTCATAAGGGATAATATTTGGTTGATGATGCTTGAAAAACAGGCATTGTTTGGCTGGCCTTAAATTCTTTTGTTTGTAGGATTCCATGATGGATGACTCCCAATCCATATAGATCTTCATCTCCACCACAATCACTCTACCTACTTTTTAACTACCAAACTCTTTTCTTTTTTCTTTTTCCCCAACTTTATCTATTTTGCTATGACATTCAACTTCTATAAGATTCGTTTCCCTACCATCCAAACATGTCACATGCCCATTCTGACCTTTTATTTATTATAGTTTTTAAAAGAATATATATAACAAGACAAAATTGGCTAGTTAATCAGTAATATTAATTCAAGAGCTAAAACACTATAGAAATCGTTGAATAATAATATAATATATATATATATATATGAGTTAATTATATTGTTCTTCAAATCATTTCATGTGATATCACTATGAGAAAAATATTACATTGCCTATAAAATTTTTCAATATTTTTTTTAATATGCCGATTCTTTAAATTTCCAAATCTAAAATATTTGTCTTTAAATAAGATTGGTTTTTTACGATTTGCCTTCACAAATTTTTTTTTTTTTAATTATATAGATTATTTTTAAATTACAAATATAATTGTCTAAAAGAAATATAAATTGCTAGGAAGTTATTTGTATAGGTAAGTTTGTCTACTAAAATTACAAATGCCATAGATAGATTGCTTCAGAAAGAATTTGTTTTGGTACATGAAATTATTTTTGTAGTGTTTTCAAAAGATTAAAAATTGGTAGAAAGAAATCGCAGACAAATAGCCTCACTTTTAAGGATCAATTTATTTTTTGTAAGAAAAAATTGAGTCATTTTTAAAAATAAGTAAAGAATTCTTCATTTCTTTTAATGATAGTTAATTAAACTAATCAAATTAATTCGGTTGATTGACCATAATACATATATGTAAATAACAATTTTTTAATTAATTAGCTGTTGGCTCTCAAGTAAGACTGATGTCCTGTGCAAGAATTTGTCTTATAATAAGACATGCTACTGATTTCTGTTTTACCATCATGACTAAATCTTGTACTTCATTTAACTTGTACGTGTTCTGCTTCATGCGTGTATGTTGATAGTATCATAATTTTTAGATAACATATACACATTAGAATTTTTTTAAAGGTAGTGATGTAACTTAGGTCTATTCGATTTTTAGTTCGTTAAGTTTGTATATTTTTTAATTTTAATCATGAGAATGTCAATTTTAGTACTTTTTTTCCGGAAAAATTTGAAATTTCGCGAATCAACTCCATGGAGCCCTTTTCGTGATAAAAAATACCCAATTTGAAAGGGGTCACGTGCACCTCTCACTTTTTGATATTATTTAAAAATTCTATTTTTCCAAAGAAAAACGATAAAAATCGATATCTTTTTGACTAAAAACTGAAAAAAATGCAAAGTTACGCTTTTGCGAGCAAAAAATGAATCGATCTAATTTACATGACTAGTTTTTGAAATTTTCCAATAAACAAACAATAAAATATGAGACTACACTTTTGTTTTTTTTTTGTAGTGTTTAATTGAATTTTGTATACAAGGAAGGGATAGTGAAGATAGCTTCAGTCTTACACAAACACAAATGAGCGAGCAGGTGTTTTAATTAGGTGGAAGAATATGCGCCATTTTGTGTGAAACATAGGCACAAGAACTAGATTCCAAAATCACGATTTTATTTTTCTAAAGTGATCAACTAAAAGTGCTCTTCTTTTTTGGTGTGTAATCCTCTTTTTCATAGGCACTTTAAACCTCGAATTCAAAGGGAAATTCCGAAATTCTACCTTACATAAATTTTGATAAAATTAGTGAACTGCAATAATTATTCGAACATATGCACCGCATAAAAACTTGCACTTGTGTAAATTTGTAATAATCCTGAGCCAAACATGAAAAAATAAATCATACTGTGTAATGAGTTTGACTGAAAAAATTATATGTAATTAATTTTGATTTTTAAAAAGTTCAACATTGAACTTAATTGATATGAAAACCAAAATAACTAACTAGACCGGGTAATATTCACATAAAAAAACAAAATGAACTCATTTTGAATTTGAAGTATAAAAAGTATATAAAAAAATTACCTATTAATTTAGGAATTGTTATAAATTAATGAGTTGTCTGGTAATTTTGCATGCATGCAATTTCTGGCAACTCATTAATTTTAATACTAGGAGTTATAATTAAACAGTCTCGAATTGTATATTCATCTTTCATAATACATATCGAAAAAAGGGATTACGGATTACCATCTCCAGCCATAAGTTAATTATTAGAGAAGTCTCAAAGCCAGATAAATTAAGTTTTATAGGCGCTGATGCCGAGAAAGTCTCATAACGGCAGTGTCGAACCCATCATGAATAAATTTTTTCATCAAATATATTGCTGAAATTGTCTTTCGTGATTAATCACGGGCCTTTTCCCTGAAGTTGTTTCGCCACTTACTGACTTAGAGGCCAACCAAGACGCGGAAAAGAGCTTTCGCCCTTCCTCACAAAAAAAAAAAATTAATAGGAGTAGTTTTTAAAAGTCAATTTTCTGCTGTTGTAAATTGAATAATTAAAATTAGTTTTAATGTGAAATACTATGTATACACACGCATATTATTATTGTGTCGGGAATGAACATGTGATAGTTATGTTCACGGAATATACAATTTATTGGAATATAAGTCCTAAATTTCATATTTTAGGAAATTTTACATTTCATTTTATAGAGTTTATTGCACGTTTAGCTAGTTTGTGGAACGGGCGATCCTTCAAAATAGTCCTAAATAATACGGATTTAGGATTTACATGGCCTTTTTAAAATTAAAAAAAAAAAATAGTCTCCCCATTTTCCTAGTAATTATTTTTCACCCAAAAGTTGTGTTTTCCCCATGGAAAATTGTTAGTCCAGGTGAAAAATTAAGTTAGGTGAACTTTGATTAAAACTTAAACTACCTGTTTTTAACTTTTTAACAAATAACGTAAATATCATGATATCTCAACGATGTATCCATGATATATAATATTTGTAGTCGTCGATATTGGTATATATAGGAAAATTATATTTCTAAAGTATTCACTAAAATATAAAAAAACATTGGTATCTATATCGATGTAATAATTTCATATATAAATTAATTAAGCTTTTAATATTGATAAATTATCAAAAAAATATAGAGAGATATCGATAAATATCAAAAGATATTGTTGAATATCAAAGTATAGGAGTTTTAAATCCTCTTATCGACAATGCTGAGATTATCTGAATGAAATATATTATATTTTTTAAAATTGACAAGCTTCACTTTTATATTTTATAATATATGCAATAAACGATATTTAAAAGAATAAAAAATATATAACAAATGATCATATTTTTAATTCATATATTAAAGATTCAAAGTATAACAGAGATCGAATCGATTTTATCTCCATCCCGTTAACTCATTCCTGGGGCGGGATTTAATTATTAACTCAAAGTAGAAGATATATACAGTTGAAGTCCATTCACAATTATGTCACACAATTTGAATTTCATTTAAATTTTTATTATACAATTTTTTCCGTTGACTTTCCCTTAATTAAATGGTTAGGTTTTGATCTTCCGACCAGACACTCTTCATAACGCATTTTAAAAAGTCACAGAATTACATTGAAAAATATGACGAAAAAGTGCAACTGCCGACACGTGAACAGTTAACAGACGCTCGCTTGGAATAATAATTTCACGACCGTTAGATAATTGCGAGCGCTTCTAAAATGACTACGATTGCACTTCCACAGAATCTTTATTGGCACGGTAATCTAATCTAATTAAAATACAATCTACTCCAGCCCACTAATCAAAGATTCAAAATACAAGTTTTGCATCAAGAAATCATGCCGATGGGAATTTATCATCATTGTAAATTTTTATATCTACCGACCCATAATAATTAAGGCCATAAGCCATGTGATTAGCCAAATCACACTCCTAACTTCTTTTTTTTTTTGATTGTATCACACTCTTAACTATTGAAAAATTAAATTTCAATTTGTCGTTCGCAGCTCATCTAAAATTGAAATAATCATGGATTAACTTTTTGTAATTGTATCTTCACATTTTTTTTTAAGTTCGAACTTTTTAGACGAGATTTAAATTGATATTCAATCAGAAAGATACGTTCTTTTACTACAAGATTAGTGTCATCCATCTCCAAAAGATCATATTCATCGAGTCATTACAATTTGATCCATTAACCCCCTAAAAATACAGGGGAAAAAGATGAGATACAATTACAATTATTTGTCAACAATTAATATCTGTATATAAGCCTTTATAAGATAGGCAATTACACAACTGACCCTTCTAAAAGCCCAACTGTCAGCACAAGTACGTGGCTTTCGCCGCCGCCGCGGCTCCACTGGGCGGCGGCGTCTCCGCCGGCCTCAAAAAGTCGTAGAAAGACTTTGACTCTGCCCATGAAGACAACTTGAGAGAAGCACTTTTTGAATATTTAGACTGATCAGAAGGAATCCCTATAGACAGCTCCAAGTCAAGTGCACCGGCGGCGTTCTCCGGCGGTGGCGGTGGCTGGGACTCCTCCGTCGTGCCGCTGGTGTTGTCAAGTGATGATGAGTTCTCTGTTTTGGGAATGGCCTCATTAATCATTGGTGTGGTGGTTTCTTTAGATGGTGGTGGAGTTGATTGTCTATAGTCTAGGCAGGTGTTGGCGGCATCGGCGGCGGTGGCGGCGGTTGTGGTGGTGGTGGAATTGAGGGGACGGTGGGTTTGAGGGTCAATGCCGCGGCTAATAAGCTTTCGTTTGATGTGCGTGTTCCAATAGTTCTTGATTTCGTTGTCCGTTCTTCCCGGTAATCTTCCGGCTATCAAAGACCATCTAGAAAAGGATAAATTAATTTTGAGTAATTCTCCAATAAAAATTGTTCCTAGTATGAAATTAGTCCAATTGATACAATTCAATAAAAACCAATAATACAGTTTAGTAAAAATTATTAATACTGATCAAATAATACCGTTTACCGTAAACAACTAATATTGTTTTGTTTAGTAAAAATAAGTAGTGTTGTTCAGTCGATTAAAAAAAATAATGAATATGAACAAGTTTGACTTGTTTTAAAACTATATTTTTGATTAATTGTCAATTTACTCTTTGTTTTTTACTTTAGTCTATAGCTAAACAATCCCAAGAAAAAGATAAAAATGAAATCTAATTCCTTTAAAAAAAACTAGCTAGGCATCAATAAGTTCATCCGAATAATCAAAGTAAACGACTTTGAGAAATTAAACTTATTTTCCAACAGTATAAAAATTAATTAGCTAGAAATAGAGAAGAATTTATGTAATTAAGGATCAAAAGGACATACTTATTTCCAAGTAGACTATGCAACTTGATAATGATTTCATCTTCTTCTTCACTAAAATTGCCCCTCTTCAGATCAGGCCTCAAATAATTTATCCATCTCAATCTGCAACTTTTGCCACACCTAAGCAATCCTGCAACATATAATAAAAAAATTAAAAAAAAAATTGAAACAGAGACAATTTTGTTTACAAATTTTGATAAAACAGAGGAAGGTGCATGAAGTGATTGTACCTGCAGCTTTAGGGAGTGAACGCCAGCAGCCCTCACCATGGGCACGGATGTAATTTATGAGACACTGGTCTTCTTCTTTAGTCCAAGCCCCTTTGTTTGTGTGAGCTTTTTCACAACAAGGGATCTCCCCATTTTTTTTTTCTGAATTTCTTTTTAATTTTGAGGTGGGAGTTTTTTGAAGAAGGAAGATGATTGAGATTGAAATGGAAATTGAAGAGAGAGAAAGTGACTTGTTAGATGTATGGTGTGATATGAAGAAGAAGATCATGATGCATATATATATATATATATGTGCTGTGTTTATGTATATTTAGGGATGGGGGTGGGGTAAGGTGTTTGGAGGGTTTGTAATGGGGAGATAGAGAAGGATTTGACCAAGTTGGTGAGAAAGACAAGTAGTTAATGGATGGGGTTGGATTTGGTAAGTAGGTACACTTTTAACCGATCAAGTTGGCCTAGTGATGTGCTGTGGGCTCCTACCCCATCCCCTATATAAATTTATGATAAAAATTTATATGAAATATTCTTATATAAAAAACGGCGTAAAAAAGAAATATAAATCAGTATAAATTAATATTTTTTTTAAATATTAAAATGTCTTGTCCAATTTATATTCTATTTTATTATAAATTTTTTTTATATAAGTGTGTTCTAAATTCATATATAAATGAGATTGATGGCACATAACTTTCGAGAAAAATTGTACGAAAATCACTTTATGATTTATTAAATCAAGCGAGTTATCACGTTTTTTCAGAAACGGGTTGACAATTTTATTTTGTTTTCTTTTCTCATATTATGTCCGCTTTATATTAAAGTCTCAAAACTTCAATTTTTTAAAAAAGGTATGAGAAATAAAAAATGGTAAAATCGTTAAGCCATTTAAAAAAAAAAAAAAGAATTATTCGCTTGATTGAATAAACCATACTTTTAGTTTCACGAATTTTCAAATCACGGAGGACTTCTAACATTTTCAAATCACGAAGAGATTTTGTGCAACTAATCCTATCTACATATGAAATTGCTCGCAATAATATCATCTATTCTAAAAAATATTGTTTCACTTTAGTTTTTCACGCTTAAATTAACGCAATACTTAAATAAGAAAAATATTCAACAAATCATCATAATTCTCAATTTATGCTAAAAAAATTTGGAAGTGAGATAATTTTCAAAATACTTAAAAAGTTAAAATGGACAAGGAGGAATCGATCTGGAAATTGCTTTTATCTATATCTGCCAAGGTGTGTGTTTTTCTTTGAGAATTTTAAATGATAAAACATTATCGTTTAATTATCATTAAAGATAGATGTCCCATACATGGGTTTCTTCATCTTGCCTGAATTAATGAGGTGGCCCCATGGTGGGGTGTAGAGGGGCCAAACTTATTTTTAAAAATCCTTTTGAATTTTATAACTTTAGATTAAATTCAAATATAATTTTATTAATTTAGATAAAATAATATTTGAAACAGAGAATGTCGTGCTGGAGCAAATTATTTCCTGAATCAATTAAAACGGAGATTATTATTTTAAAAATTTTTGGACTTTTTTCAATGTTATTGAATTTTCTAGATTGTGAAATATTTGCTGTTATTTTGGATTTAATTAAGTTTTGGTGGCCCTCCAGATTTAATTATTGAACAGTTGATGTACCATGTGCAAACAAGTCAATATAATTGCTTTCTGTCTCTTACCAGATATTAAGGCTTTTTTCACCTTTCATTGTGGTGAATCACATGTAGAAAAAAAACTTCGTAGACCAATCAATAATCATGTTTTAGATTTAAAAAAAAGAAAAGAAAATTATATTTCACTTGATTTCTTGATGCTATAGAAAATATGGATCAATGTTGGATGCTATAGACTTACTAAATTGGATAATATAGCCTTATGAAATATAAAATTTAATTTTTAATTATATAAGTATTCCATATATTATAGTAAATGTTAGTATTTTTTTTACTAATACAATTCTGTTTAATTCAAAAGCCTCATTTGAGTTAGCTTCCAAATGGGCTCCAACGTTGGGCCAAAGGCATATTGTAGTGTATTTCTTTTGTTGGGCTTTTGTCGGCTTACAGAATCAATTGTAAATCGAGATTGATATATTTAAGTACTACTACTATTTAAAAATTTATTGAATTTTAAGTGTTATGTTAAGTTTATTTGATTATCCATTGGACTGAGCTTGAATGAATTTTAGAACTAGCTGAATATAAGTGGTGATCAAGTAATTTGATATATTACTTTTACACTGTTATAAATATATATTTTGTGTTGATACTTGAGTATAAGTGAATTATGATGTGGCTTTTGAATTAATTAGACTAACAAAAACGATATGGTGTGTACAAAGAGTAATAGTTAAAGGTAGAAAAGTATTAGTTGTGAATATTGAGGTTCTTGGTATTAAGTTTCTGAATGCTTAAAGTGACTTACAAGTTACGAGTCCTATTTATACAAGTTTGCAAACATGTATTGTCATAAATGTGAGAAGAATTACATGTGGTGAGGACATGTGTTCCAGATGGACCCCAAAAACTACCAGTTGACATAATCCTTAGCCTTTGAAGGCAGGGCGTGTTTTTTCACATAGTCGGATTTAAATGTCCGACTTGTTTCAAAAATTTTATCAATTTTGGGGCCTGTAATTCTATACACACACACATATATATATATATATATATTATATATTTATATTTGTAAAATTATTAACATATAATGAAATGTCTTAGTGGGAATGACAAGTATTTAATTATATTTTTTTTGTAGCCTTAGTCCCAAAGGGTGCAATCTTTTAATTTATTTTTTGGGCTACGCTTTATCCAAAATAAAAAATTTAAACACCACAAGTCTACAACTATTTTAGTTTAAGCTTACACCTTTTTAAATCTTTTTATTTATTTTTGAGCCCATGCTTTTTGCAAATTTTAATTTATTTTTTAGACATGCTTTATCTAAAATAAATAATTTAAGCACTATGTCCACAACTAATTTAGTTTAAGTCTCACCATTTGTAAATCTTTAATTTATTTTTTTGATCCCATCCTTTATCCAACTAAATAATTTAAGCACCACAATTCCATAGCTATTTTAATTTAATTTTTAAATCCATGACATACACATAATTAAATCTATCCTAATTTTTGGTATAAAATATGGCCAAATAAATTTTGTTTCAAAAAATAATTTGCTATATTTTTTTTGCAATTCTCACTATTAATTTCTTTCAGAAAAATCAATTTATTATGAAAATACATTTTCCTTTTAAAAACTCTCTCTTTTTTATTTTCATTGAAAGAAATTTATCAAAATTTATATTTCTTATTTTTATATAAATCTCCTCAAAATTAAAAAAACAATTAATGTGAAACGAGAAAATATATTGCATACACATAATAAAAAATCTTTGCAAATCATTCATTTCATATTAAGTTGTCATTAGTTATTATTCAATTTTTAAATTATGAAATACAATCAATTTTTATAATTTTTAGTACATATATATGTACCGAATTTTAAAATCGACTAAAACTCTGAATTTCTGAGACGGCCTCGCTGAAGGCACACGTGACCTCTTATGCGTGTCGATGCTCGGTCACCGCTTGTCGCTGGCCGGATGTGTGGGTCCCGTGGAGGTCCAAGTGTTCGACACGCGTCTGGCGACATGGCAAGCATAAGTGTCGCCGGGTCCCCAAAGGGTGTATGCCAATGACCAAAGAAACGCTCACGGCGCCACGCCGACACTTCGACTATTCCGTGCTTGCATTGACTTTTGTATAGAAATATGTTGACCATATTGACTTTAAATAGTTGTGTGTGTAACGGGTACAACATTTTGATCCGTGAGCTTTGAATATACTATCCCGAAAACACCAATTAACTTGATTTGGTTTTCGGACCAATTAAGCCCATAAAAAAATAATCTTAGTTCACAGAAAAAACACATTCTAGTCTCAATCACTATCTACAAATTTTAAAAATAAATGTGTGGCAAATATATGCCCAATTATTGGATCACATAGACATATACTTTTCTTTCATAGAAGCCACAATTTCATTATCCATTCAAATCCTAAAAAAAAATATCACAAATAGACACAATAATCAGAATTTCTCCAAGTAAGAAAAAGATGAAGGATTTGAAGGTGTAGCAGCAGTAGCTAACATCTTCGCTAATTTTACTAAATCATCCCTATGAGATTCTCACAAACATTTCTCAAGAATCTGGGATGCAACAAAGGGGCAAAAATCTTAAATTGCATGCAGCAAAATCCGGTGGCTTCTCACTGAATTCAGTATATTTTCAAACATTCATTTTTGTGTAACCTAGTTTTATCAAAACATTGTATTTTTTTTAACAGTATTAGTTGTTCCATCAAAAGATATTAGTTTGATAGTATTAAATGTTTTATTATTAGGTATTAGTTATTTTACTATAAAGTATTAGTCGCAAAACATAACACCAATTCAATGGATAATAGTGTCCTGATTCAGATTACGAAGAGGTGTCAAACATGCAAAGGACAAAGGTGCAATAGAATGTCCAGGGTGCAAGGTGTATATATATATATTATGATATATCATGCATATTAATTTTCATGTATGATTATTGATCACCTAATTGTGTGGATTTTGCCAAAATTGATGTTTTATAATTTGTTCGATGTTCATATCAGGGTCAGGAAAGAATAAGAAGAATGGAAACATTTTTGAGCGATGGAAGTTATTATATTATTTTTTTTTTTTTTTATAATCAATAAATTTTATCATTGATAAAAAGACCAAATTAAGGAACCACTAAATTAAACATCAAAAGCTAGCCCCATGATTATGCCAAACCATGACATGTGAATATGTTCTTGTTGTTTGATCACAAGAAATAGTACGTGAGCTGATCTAGAAATTGATGGAGGGGTGGGCTAGAAAAAAATAATTTTAATATACTAAATTTTGTTATCCACTGGTCATCATCATAAATTCATAACATATTTTAAATCATTTAATTTCCATGACACTTAAATATACAACTTATATATACTGAATCACAAATTATTAATATGAAAAAAAAGACATAAAAAATTAATCTATATGTAAGTACATAATTATTTTGGTTTTATGTTTTGAGTTAATTAATTAAATTGTATATAATTAATAAATAAAAAAAGACTGCAATTGAAATTTGTGTTAAATTAGTAGTATATATTAATTTTGGGTATTTTTTATTTCAAAAAAAATAATTTATTTGAGTTAGGAAGCGAATTGAGTTTAAATAGTCTGGGCTAAAAAACTTAATGATCCAAATTAATTACATATATATAATATATATATATATACAAAAAAACTTGGAGAAGAGTTGCACTGGCTTGAGTCCCGGTCAGCCCATCCCTTAGATCCGGCCCATGCTTGAAGGTTTCTTGTACGACAATTTTGTAGTCGCACCTGTTTTTGTGATACTCAAATTTCAAAAGTGTTAAAAACATTCAAGAGTATCATATTATATATGACCGCGTCTCATGCAATACTTCTCTTGTCTGACAATTTGATCACGGTTTTATGGTAAGGTGCTTGAGTGCCAAGGATTCGACTCAAGGGCTGTCCTGTTTGTGGAAAAGGCGGATTGACACCGGAACAACGCGGAGAAAGATGAATGATGATCACATGAATATCTCATGCATTTGGCTTTTTAACATTTTTAATTTCTTGAATCAATTCAGTGTGTGATTCCATCATACATAGCAATGGATGGATGTTGCATTAATTATGTACATGTGTTGCTAACATCTGATAACAACTTTATAAGTAATGATATATAGTCATACATGCAAAAAGCTTAAGTACCATTTTTTGTTATTTTGTGATTTGTGATTTATCATGTCAAAAATAAACACAGATAATTAAAAATATTTATTTATTTAAAACAGAACAAAACAGAGTATTCAAACTAAATCCTAGAGATGCATGCATAGATTCATGAGGATGAAAGGAAGAACATCAGGTTCCAATGCAGATCAAAGTTCGATTATCTACAAAACCTGCAAACGGTCGCAGATGGGCAAATCATGAAGATAATGAAAATGCAAGATAAACTACCAAATCGAAAATGAGGATCTATCTAAATGTTGGTAAAAACGGAAAAAGTAGTCCATATGGATGAATTCATAATTTTACGTCTGAAAAAATGATATCGAATTCCAACTCTTGTAGTAATTCGAGATCAACACGCCACATGCTGTTACATTGACAAAACATAAACAGAGAAACTAAGAAAACCAATCAAAGTGTAAAAAGACAAGGAGAATTCCATAAGTCCCGTGATAAAATGGCTGTCCTCATTTGAGATGAAGAATGTTATCCGACGATTCCTCTTCACAAAAAGGATTCACGAAAGAAGTACACCATGCTAGCCCTCATGTTTTCATCATAGTCTACAAATGGCCTAGCAAAAATCTGTTATGTCTCCTTCCCTGATGATAGAAGAGATGGTGGTACTTTCTCGCATTTTCAACCCAAGTAGAGTTAGACCAATCAAAATAGAAAGTCGAACAACCGTAGGAGTCTAGTTTGACAGCCAAGAAACACCTTGCCAAATCGTTAACTGTGAATGATAATCGGCCAATTTACCTAGATCAATGATATCCCAAGATGCACCTTCTAAACTATAACTTCTCATATTACCATGTCTAAATAGGCAAAAAGAGCTTTTCATTCATATATTGTACACCCCTGACACTCCCATGGTTCCACATCATTAATACGCCATATAGTCAACCGGATGAGACCAGGGGTTCCCATTGAGAAAATAAATTAAACAACAATGTTATTACATGGATCATCTCATTCTTCATACACATCAACACAAAATACGAAAACTCGACAATTCACAGAATCCGGATTGCCATAAAACGTAGCAAACAAGGTTCGAGTTCTACACTAGGCAAGGAGATGTACCTTTTTGCTATAAGGGTTGTACAGGAAATATGACCATGTACCATTATCAAAAAAGCAGCAATCAACCACCCTTTAAGTTGAACCATAAACACAGACCTTATTATCATAATTATTACGTTTTTGAGCGTGGGATTCTCCACGAATATCCAAGTTTGAAAAATTAGACGAGAATAAGGATCGTATACCTACATTCAAGAAGAAGATCCGAGTTATTTTCCGCCCATGAGAGAGATGGGTAGAGCCAAGGTAGGTTTCGATCATCTATATATTTGGTGATCATATCTTTGGGTATATACTCATTTTTTGTAAACTGCACGGAACTGTATTACGTCGGCAGCGTAGACAAGTTTGCCGATGATGAACCCCAGAATATCTTTGTGGAAGATCGGCCCACGGTACTGTTGCTTCTGAAGTTTCCACCATTGGTTCCCATTTTTTTTCGATTTTGCTGAGGCAAATCAAGCAACAAGAACCCTAATTTTTCGATTTTGCAAAGCAACAAGAACCCTAATTTTCCAAATTGGGACTCGATTACATTTGTTATGGACCCAACCCGACATTATTAAAAAAAAAAACCAGCCTCTCAAGTAACAAGAACCCTAATTTTTCCAAATTGGGGCTCGATTACACTTGTGGACCCAATTTCATTAGACCTGACATTATTAAAAAACCACCCTCTCTCAAGTAAATAAGAACCCTAATTTTCCAAATTGGGGATCGATTACACTTGTTATGACCCAATTCCATTAGACCCGACATTATTAAAAAAAAAAAGGCTCAGGTTACTCACACATACACATTTAGTAAATACCTTTTATGTCATTTTTAAAAAAGAATAAACATATAAAATGCTAAACTACCATTTTTTATGGCCGGATTTATACGCTAAATATCGATTCTACTATTTAAAAAATATTAATTTACTATTCAAAAATATTTTTAAAATTTTTTATAGTAAATTCAAAAAATTCCAAAAATCATGTTATATAATTCAATTTTTTTCTTCAAAATTTTACATATGAAAAAAAATCTAAATTTTCATTAATCACGAATTTAACCCGAACCCAGATATCTGGCCCATGTAATAAGACATATATTGCCACATATATAAAAAAAAAGTTTAAACAAAGTGTCACATATATATTGATTAGATAGGTGACAATTTTAAAAGAATCACACAGTCAGGTGATTTGCCTCACCCGAAATGGATATAAGTTGGAATCGACGTTTTAACACTTTCGGGCGAGCTGAACATGATTTGCGCTAGGTTTTACCCTGTCTCAAATGCATGGGCATTGCCCTCATATGAATTTTTTTTATTTCAAAATATCACAAATTTCTACAGATTATAATAAAAAAAAGTTAAAAACAATCTCGAAATAAATTTTAAAACGATTTAATACGTTATTGACTTATAAAAAATTTAACTCCTTTTTTTTTTATACTTAACTCAAAACTATTGCAAACTCAAGAAATGACAAGGGTCCAACCACAAACCCGAATGAGAAAGGAACGAGAAGCTTTCAAAATAAAATTAAATAAAAGAAATTAAACGCCAATTCATCTTGTAGTTCGACATCAGAATGCCACATTCATTGAGAAAAGAAATTAAAAAAATATCAAATAAAATGTAAAAGAAGAGGGCCACAAAATAAAATTGTTCATACTATTTAAGTTCAATCAATTTGAAGAACCGTAACTAGCTAGGCTTCCTTTTACTTTTGTATTTTTAGGTTAGTTTATATTAGTACAAGCTATTTGGGTGTTTACTTTTGAGGTTAAGAATGCATGAAAAATTGGGTAAACCCAATGACCCAGGAATAAGTCCCACTTTTTTTTTTTGTTTCAACCCTTCAAATGGGTGAGTTTAATAAACCCATGTACTATACATTGTGTAAAAATGTCATTTTTGTCCTTATATATACAAGTTGTAAATCTAAGTTAGGGATAAAGAGGTAAAATTGATATAAATAACCTATCATACCACTAACTGTAAACATGCATATGTGATAAGAGAGATGATAACCATTTTGCCTTTCTCCCAAAGTAAACATTAGTTAACTTGAATATTTTAACCCTTCTTCTATAAGTTAACGTATCTATTCTAACCCTATTTGGCAAAGTAAACGAAGCCCTAATGTCTAATTAATAGGAGGCGGCTCGATAAAAGAGTTGCCATTTTTCTTCACATCTGCAAAAGAGTAGCCCGAGGGTCCTTTTACGAACGTATTCATCGAAGAAGAGACTTTGCAATCCTTGTAGTTTTCTTCAAGATCATGATCATAGTCCACAAATGGTGGCCTTACAAAAGTTGTTATGTCCCACTAATAAAGATGGCACTACTCTTTGCAAATCACTTCCAACCCAACCATATTAAAATAGAAAGTCCAACACTCACTACTGTCGAACCCTAATTCGCACGCCACTAGAAGATCACCCTCGCCCTTAGCCAACCACAACCGTTGATTATCCATACCTAATTGATGGCTCCCGTCGCCCATATGAAGTGGCTCCATGATCCGTCCGCTAAATTATATCTTTTCATAAAACCGTTTTGAAAAGACAAAAGAGTTGTTCATTCATATATTGCATACCGCAACACTCATGACCCAAACCAAGAAAACACTATCTTCCATTCTTTTTTCCTCGTTCAAGGCATAACTAGCAATATAATGCTCGTAAGGATGCCAAAGAACACGAAAACTCGACAATCCCCAGAACCTGGATTGCCTGACAACGTAGCTAGATAAGGATGATAGTCCCATATACTAGTAAGCAAGGAGATGTACTTTTTGCTATAAGGGTTGTACATGAAATACACCCACTTTAAAAGGAGAAATTATCTGTAAGTGGCAATCAACCACCCTTGGTTTGAAACCGAGACATCTTATGGTCCGAGAATAAAACCTCGGTATTTTCGACTCTCCACTACTTTTGAAGTTTTAAATAGTTCACTTGAATAAGGATTGTAGATTTCACATTCCAAAACGATTCGATCGTTCTTGGACCACCTGAAGATTGCAGAGCCAAGGCGGGTTTCGATAATGCTTATATTTAATCATCCTGTCTTTTTGGGTATATCAATATGCCAGTTCTTGCAAACTGCACGGAACCGTATTAGGTCAACAACATCCAGAAGTTTTCCATGATTAATGCTACAATTTCTTCTGGAAGATCGCCCCAAGGTATTGTTTCTATCGCTTCTTCATTTTTCTCTGAAGTTTTCTGAATTTTTTTTTCTTCTATTTTTGTGGGAGTTTTATGAATTTTTCTTTGCACTGTAGGTCTCCATATTACGATTTTTCTTCTCACAAGGTTTTGAATTTTGTTTCGGGTTCCCCATATTTAATATTTCCGAGGGAATTAAAAGAGATATAATGTTATAAGGATTTAGCCATCGACAATATCTCCAGAGATATCTTTTTAAATCTTTTTTAGTTCTTATAGTGATTCGAATCCTTGTTCTGTACTTATCGTATTACATCATACATGTCAATGGATGGATGTTGCATTAATTATGTACATCAGTACATGTAATGAGAGATAATTACCTCAAGATCTCATATATGTTAAGTAACATCGGATGGCTTATAACAACGTTATAAGTAATGATATATAGTCATACATGTAAAAACTTTTTAAGTACCATTTTTGTTATTTTGTGATTGCAATATTTATAAACCTTATTCTATGCACGTTTTGGCTACCACGTTTACTTTTAATTTTTAATGAAAAGTGATTATATATCTTTTTCCCTCAATAAAGTAAGTAGAGGGAGAAAACTCATTCTATTGAATTGCAAAAAACAGTGTATAATTACACCATTATATTACACAGAGGTAGCATTTACAAAACTCACAATTTCTAATGAACACTTCCATTACCATAAAGAAGGAACTGTTAAGTATTAAAAGCTATAACAGCATCAACTTTCAGCGTTGCGTGAAAAATGCAGCAGCACGAGCAACGTATCGAACAAATGATACAAAATCTCAAAAGTGGAAAGAATATAATATGCTAATACTAGAGACTGAATGCTATATGGAATGTTACAACTAAAGAATGGTATACAAAATGTTGGCAATTATACGATTATGAACCCATTTATTCTGACTAGCAATTGTTGTGGAAAAACATATTGTGTATCGATTTTACTGTCTGGTTTTCTACACATGCAATCGGCATGGGTGCATAGAGAGGAGCCGCTCGGTTTTTCTCAGCTCGCTCCCTTCAGTTTTAAGTCAGATTTAAGCATATCTAGCAATTACGCTTAAAGTCGTAAGCATTCGCAAATATAAACGTGAATCCTAACATGAGTAATACTCCTATACACTAGTTGTAATGGTGTAACCTGCAACAACTCTTACTTTTTTAGTAAGACAACTAATACTTTTAGTGACCTGGTATATACAAGTTTTTGTTACTAAACATACGCATATAAAGGAGTAATGTTCAATTTTTCTATAACCTAAAAAGAGTCGAAACCAAAAATTTATGTTTTTCCTTTAATAAAGATCAACGACAGCGTACTTCACAGAGAAATCAAAATAGTGGAAAGTTACCTTTATACTTGGGTTATCAAACAATTGAGCTAACTTTCTCTTTTATCGGCTTAATTGCCTCAAGCGTGCCCTTCATAAAAGTACCATGCCCGAACAAGAAATGGGGAAATTACCCCTCGAGTCGTGACAAAAACTTCACTATGGAGGCAAACCGTATAGTCGTAGAGCTGCCAACCTTGACGAGTAGCCCTGAATAACAAGATAATTCGATTTGGACTTCAACATCCTGAAAGTAACAAGTGTGTGTTTCTGTGGACAAAACTTGTATGAACCTGGTTCAGAGATCCCCTAACTCCATGGACCCTACCAAACAAACCCTAAATGGATCCTATATGCAAG
This sequence comes from Stenogyne calaminthoides, assembly GCA_037126765.1. Taxonomy (NCBI): domain Eukaryota; kingdom Viridiplantae; phylum Streptophyta; class Magnoliopsida; order Lamiales; family Lamiaceae; genus Stenogyne; species Stenogyne calaminthoides. The sequence continues at coordinate 4,453,939 of JBBCBC010000017.1, read as the reverse complement.
TTTTTGTTAAACCCATTCTGTAAATGTGTCAAAAACTGAGATGGAGTTCATGTGAACATGTTAACACAAGTGATACTTGTCTGTATGTAGGGCATTAGAACTATACCATAAACGGAATAAGTTCATCAATGGAGGCAAGAGAATCCTTCGCTTTTGTAGATTGGGAAACATCTGTTTTAGAGGAGCCATATGCTTATCGGGACTTTGTAATTTTTTCCAGCAGCATTACATAGAGACGTTAGTGTTATTCGAATCCCATGCCTCTAAGCATCATTCCAACCTGCAGAAAATATAGTATGAACCATCAAACGTGAATACCACTTCTACTGCCCAATAAAATTTCTGATTATCATAACATCTTTAGATCCAGATTTGGTGAAATGAAATGACAAATATGTAAAAATATATTACCGAAGAAAAGATCACATAGCAATAATTTGTAATACCACATGTTCTAGTGTAAATTACAAAAGAAAACTTCCAGATTTGTCCAAATTACTAAAATAAACCTGTGGTTTGAATAATACCTATACCCCTAAAATGACAAAAGTATTGTTTTGACTGACGGGTTATTTTGAGCAAAATCACAAAACAATCAATCAAATATGAGAAAACACAATATGTAAAATGATTTTATTACTCATCAGTCAAAAGATTTTTTTTTGTCATTCTAGGGTGTGTATATGAAAATATTACAAACTACAGTACAGGGTTCTTTGGGTAATTTGACAAACCTTAGCGGGCATTGTAAGTTGCCTTCGTTATGAAAAAACACAATTGTTACTAATTCAGTAGATTGAGAAAATGCTCTTTCTTCACAAAAACATTTTGACCTATCAGGAGCACAACGAGAACTGCAGAAGTGGTACCTCAATGGTGTTAGGACACTTCCCATCAACACGATTAAGCACCTGGTCTTATTACTCGACCTCTTCTCTGAAATTTTCCTCCCAGCTTCTTTTCTCGAACAATATCCATCTCATGCTTTTCTTCTTCACCTCCATCATATATGCAGCAAGAAAATGCAACCATATCCTTCATCACAAGATCGATTCAAACCAGTTGCAATACTTAATAATAAAAAGATAAATAACACCAATTATTTCTCCAGCCAGAATAGAACCTCTTCAAACCGAAGGTGTACTGAGACATATCTCCCCACTTTTAGAACTAGATTTAATCATTAGATCAACCATCTTAGCTGCTAGCATCCGATAGGTCCTGAAAATCTAAGTGCTTCAAAATTGCACATAGGCATCGAAGCCCTTGTATATGGAAGGAACTGCATGAGCCAATCTGTTAGAGAAAGGTGCAAATGCGGACAGCCCTGACCAAAATCATAGCATAATGCTCATCAAGAAATATACAAGACCTAAAAACTTTAAAGAACACATCTTATCAAGCATTAAAATGAGCAGGGGGGAAGAACTAAAAATATTAGGAAAGAAACTATTTAAATAAAGACATGTTAAATATAAATGACAACACCCTGCACAAATTGGAAGAACATTGGCAATTATGCTGTATGGTTCAAGAAAGATTTTACTTGGTCTCCACATCAAGAAAAGTTGAAGAGAATATTGAATCATATATAGAAGTATAACTCAATTCTATTTAGGCAAGAAAATAGAGCCAATAGTGCACATGTTTAGGTAGGCAGAAAACAATTAGCTAAGTGACCAAGTCTTAATTCTGTTTTTCCAATAACAGACAGAAAAAAAGATCATAGAGAAGGAAAAGGTGAGAAATCAATTACTTCAACTCCACCAGCTTTGAAGAACCTTTCAAGATAGTATTTTGGCTCAAACCATGCTTTCTACCTCAAGTTCACTATGTTGTTTATATTATGGTCAAATTTCTGAGTACTTCTTCTGGAAGCTCTCAATCACATTAACATGATTTCTGAGCTTATATATGAAGAATTCCTCATCGTAAAATATCCCAAACTTGCTGCAGAAAAGGAAAGAAGACATAAGAAATTATCACACATATCCAAATATTAAATGATCAACTAATTTTAAAAAACATAGATCTCAGCAACCATGAATTGAGCAGGATATGTAGATACAAAGTACTAAGTGCATACATTAAGTCAATTATGAATACAATTTACTATATGTTCATCATATTGAGGAACAGATAGAATGCACTTTAGGTAAGATTTAAAATATGCTATATTAAACTATTCCTATTGGGAGGTAAGAAAATACTTAAACTGTTAAATATGTCTTCATTTCAGAAGTTGCAATAATTCGCTATTATCTCACAACATCATTGAGCATCTATATTTTTTCTTGAACTTTGAGACTGTAAACAGATATCCACTAGCATTCAACGTATGAAACAGGAGCCTAAAGGCAAAGCATAATTGGCTTAGAAAAGGGAGTTTTTGTAAATTGCTACTAGAATACAACCATCATCCCTTTTATCAGAGATATACCTATATTTTTTTATGCACATAAACATAAATACGAGTATGAAACCTCATACCCTGATTACATTTTGGCTAGTCTAGTCAAAATCATATAAAAATTTATTGGATTACAATTAAGAATTAGACACCACACATTGAGGCCAGAACTTGAGAAGAGAATATGAAAAAATCAAAATTAATTTTCACATGTATTATCACTACAACACCATAAATAATAACAAAAAATATACAAAAGGAGAAGTAGATTGCAGGAAGATACTAATTACCCGATTTATAATATTCATCCTCCTCCGAATCTTTGCCAAACACTATTTAAAATGAAATATTGAATGACAAGTGTAGCATTCAGCAAACCTGCCACTGCCACCGCATCACATTCTGTCCAGGAAAAACAAGAAGCCATTGAGTTATAGCCAGCTGTCATCGTTTTTAAGATTGATTTGGACTCTTAGGAATAAAATGGAACATTTTTAAGGGTATGTTAATTTCGGCTTAATTGGGTGGGAAATAGAAGACTTTGAAGTCCCAGGATTTTAAAAATCTTGAAAAAATTTAAGATGTATGTTTGTTATAAGAGATTTTATAGGGTATGATGGTGGAAAAAAAATTATTGATGTGATATTATTATTATTTTTGAGTGTATTGAGAGAATAAAAAAATAGATGATGTGAGTGCATTGAGAAAATAAAAATGTAGAGTAGTAGTAGGTGATGAGGTAGAATAGGATTAATAGGATTTCAAAATCTTTAGTTTAAGTCTCAAAATAAATGGGGGTTTGAGATTGTAAAGTCCAAGTAAGCCGATAGATCAAAGCATACATACCCTAACTGACTAATGAACCAGATCAGACTTTTATCAAAATGTTATAAACATGAGTAGACATACCGATAATCTTTGTTGGTTCAGACCTCCATTTGTTTAATTATTAAGAAACCGTTGGACTTTGGAAACTCTGAGAAGCCTTCAAAAGTAAAGAACACCCGTGATAGCAGAATAGTGAAATCATAAATGTGGCAGCTTTGTAAAGTGCTTTCAAAATAAGAACTTAAAAAGGGCGATTATTATTCTCATTACAACCTGATTGGGCGTGTTTGATACAAGGCTTCCAACCTTTGACGCAACTTTGGATTCCAGACATTCATTAACTGCATGCAGTTTCAACCCGATGAATTACAAGTCCGAAAACAAAAATTTGTTCACATATTAAATGATACCAAAGGAATGAATATCTTAGGAAGCCATTTGAAAACACTAATTTTAGCCTGGCTTGTCTCAATTTGATCAATTGTTTGTAATTAATCAAACTGTTCTTATGACAAAAGCAATTTCATTATTTGAAATGATAGAACTTGTCCAGATAATTTTCTAAGCAAACTTGTTACCTAATTTATTGGATAGCATGTTTTCATTAAGCTTATAGCCTGGCGATATATATGCCAAAACCTCCAGAAGAAGAGCATGCCCTCTAAATCATGAAGTGAAGATGAAATAGCATAACTTTCCTTAAAATTCCATGATACTTCCTCTAATGTTCAACAAGCTACCATTAAACACCTTCAAACTAAACTCTGTTTATTAGATTACCTATGAAAAAGGATGCACACAAAGTTGAACTTTCCTATCCATTTCAGTCTCAATCAAATTGTGCTTAAAAAAACAAGAAACTACATAATTACGGCAAAAGAACCTCAAACACTTGACCAAACAATAAACATTACTTTGCAATGCAATGGTGAATCTAAAAGACTACAAACTCAAAAATCAGAAAATGAAGAACCAGCATTCACCATATTAGAGCTCCGGTTTGCTTTCAGCCCATAAGAGGCCACAGTTCTCAAAAACCTCAGGGCTCGGTAAACGAGCCCGGCCTGACAACATCACCGTTCCTACTACTAGTATTATTCACAGAATCAAAACCCCATTATGCCCATATACAAAAAGAATACCAGAGATATACAACAAGAAGCAAACAAAAGCACTCCTCTCCTCCTATAAATCGCTGAAATTAGAAAATACCCAAACTCTCACACATTCTTGAATCCACCCTCCCGCCGTTGCAAAACCCCCCCCGTTGCCGATATATATCCCGCCGGAGCTGGGGCTCTTCCCGGCGGGCGCGGTGGCGCGGGAGACGGCGGCGGAGATAAAGGACCCATGTTGTTGCTCCAGGCGGCGGCTTCATGCATAATTCTTTGAATCTTTCGACTAATTCGTCAAGAAAAAAGGAAATGGGTTTTTTGATTGTTAAAAAGTCGATCTTTGCCATGAATTACGGGGAAAAGCGTTTCCCTTTAATGGGGTGTTTCAGAATCCGAAGTATTAGTGATAGTTTGGTGAGGCAGTGAGCGATTATTAGTGTGAAAACGTTGGAGATGTGGTAGCGATGAACACAGGGGCTATGAAGGACATTGATGAAGGTGGGGGATAGTATTAGTGGGCGTGGGGGAGGTTAATATTATTAAGCCTTCTGAATAATATTTTCACAAGGTATAAAACTATAAAGTGCACAATTCAAGAATGGTTAATAATTAAAGGTAAGTTAGGTCTTTTCATAAAAAGATATAACTAAATTGATGGTGTAATTTAATTGAAGGTTATTCACAAACTCAAATTGAATTCAATTCAATGTGTACATATATTTTCTCACTTATATTTCAATGGTAACTAAGTGGTGTATGTTTAAGCCTGCAATACTTAATGTATTTTAAAGAGAAAAACATACGAGATTGGAAGTAATGGAGCGGTATAATCTTAATAAAAATTACAACTGCTCTCTCAAAAGTGTTAAAAGTGTCATATCAATATCCAATTTATGTCCCGCTCCTCATATAAATATCGTCTTCAAAATATTTTCATTTTAAAAATATATAACTTCATTTCTTCGAATTGAAACAGACCAGAATTACGTAGAAATAAATCAATTTCGAGTTTAAATAAATCAGATTTTTATTGTAATAAATTGTATGTATTAATACTTGGGTTGTTAGAAAAAAAAAATCCAGTGAAATAAGATTTGTGTCTTTTGATCGACATTAAATCCACTTTTTTAATTAAAAATTAGGATTTAATTAACATTTTCCTTTTAATTTTTCCATGAGTTTTTAGTTTTTCAGAAGTCAATTAAATAATTTAAAATTTTGACATTCTTTGTGACTTGGTGAATTTTACAATTCAATTATCGGCATATCAATATCATCATTAATAGCTCGTTGGTACTTTTTACTACTTTCTAGAAAAATAAAATAAAAAAGGAAGTCGTCCTAAACTTTTTAAAGGAATAACATCATTTCATTATTCATTGAAAATATAATATTTATATGCAAATTTTATTATCAAATAATTTTCACTCAAAATAATCCTCGCGCCAAAAACCTAGGTCATCACCTCACATTTGTTGCAGAAATTCTCCTTGGACGAATTAATGGTGGATTCTGAGAAGACGCGCAATCGAAAAAAAGGAAAAGTGCTTAACACCATTTTTCCCGATTCCAATCCCCCAGAGGTTTGTGTTTTTATTTGTTTAATAATTCTTGGAATCAAGTTGTAGCATGCGCATTGATGTATATTCTTAGTGTTTAAACTTTAAAACTTTAATTTTGTTTTGAAGAAGTTGGTTCGTCAAATTCTGATGGGGGTTTCTAATAAACAAGTCCTCCCCTATTTTGGGGGTGGGGTTTGGATGGTTACTGTTGAATTTGTATAGTTTTGTGCTGTTAAAGTGTAGATAAGGACAACAAATTTGTGTGTTATTTCAGGAATTAAACCTCCAGTTTGAAGAATCTGTGGTATATCTTTATTGTCCAGTTGTCTTCAAATGCAGAGTGGAGCATAAATAATGCAGTCGATTCTCATCATTTTGACATTGAATTTGCTGTCATGGGATATCAAACTGACTTTTGAAAATATTAGCGAACTTCATGATTTAACCCCTTCAAAGAACTAGAGGGATGGTTTGAGCAACTATTCTCCAAGTTATGGCAGTTCTTGCTGACAGAATCTTGTAGGACAGAGCCTCGAGTTTGGGTTTATTCCGATGCTGAAGTACTGAATTTGTTATTCAGATGTTTGTATGTTACTCTTTAACGTTGTTAGAAGCACGAGTAAATCTTTTTCTTGGAAAAAGGGCTGACTCTTTTAAGATACTAGGAAAGCTGGTTTCACTTTAATTTAGTTGAGAACAAAAGGAAAAATGCTTACGTAATTGAGGTAAAAATCATTTTTTCGTGAATGTTCACCTGATGATAATGGTTGCTCACCATCTTCGTTGAAGGTTCACAGCTTCTTTAGCCTTTTTGAACCTTATAATCCTCTCCTCCTTTTGAAAACTACTATGCTTGAGGTAATTCACATTCTTAACATGCTTATTGTTTTTTTTGTTACTAGGTTTAGAAAGATGGAATCTAATTAACCTTTACTGTTGTTTATGCTGATTTTTATATGCAATTTTAGTTGATATATTGCTAATTTTCTGGATTTGCAGGAAAAAAACCCTCACCTTGGTCATTTTGCAGCCCATGTCTGACATAAAAGAAAGAAAAAATGCCCATTATCATCTTTAAAAATATGATGAACATCAAAATCAAATTTGTCCATCTGCTGAAAATCATGTTCAGTGATCTTTTTTTTTTTTAGGCAACTTTAAGGCTCCATTTGGATAGAGGGATTGAAATGAATTGATTTGAATAATAATAAGGTAAAAATGCATAAATCTACAAATCATGAATTTTCAAGAGATGAGAGAGAAGGGAAGAGAGGAAGGATGGAGAGAGGGAAGAGCCTGGGTTTTATTTAACACTCTTTACTCAGAGTGGAAAGTAACATGTCTCCTCTCCTCTCTGTCTCTCTCTCGTGAAGCTATTTTGAATCTCATTCATTACTTCAGATTATATGGACTCTGAAGGACTTACTTCATCTATCTTTTATTTCTTCGGATGGCAATGCCTCATTAGATGACTTACTTGAATGACATTGTTTGTTATTTTGCTTTCTTTTTTATATTTAATTAATGGTGCATTAGTCCACAATTAATTATAATTTCTTAACAGGTATTTGAGATCGAGCTATTAGCACATCGCCATTAACAGGGTACTTCCAAGATTATCAATTCTGCTGCTGGTATCGATGAAAGACTATTTAAACTCCTCACTCAGCCTTGTGATACCGGGATTTTGAAAAACAAATCTGTAATCATTTTATCCTCTCATTTTTCTGATAAGAAAAGCTTTTGGAATTTTATCACACAAATTATTCTACACACATGCCGTAAAACATAAGTATCCATATCGAGCTCCAGAATTAGGCATAAGTGCAGCTCTGTCATTACTTCTCCAACCCTATCATGGTTTCTGCACCAAATACATATAAATCATTGATTTCACTAGTTTCTGAAGCTGTGCATATTGAGATTTTGAACCAGATCGTAAACTTTTGCCAACTACTTCTTATCAATTTGAAAAAGAAAAAGTCGGTCTGTTTGCATCACATGTCTGCCCGCCTGGAAAACAAATGATTATTCTGTGCTTGATAGGGGTTTGTACATCCAGGTCATCACGCGGGTATTAATATATCCCCCGTTTAGGATCATATATATCACCTGAACGCGAAAAAATAAAATTGATACTCTGATCTCGAGTTAGATATTTAAAAAAAATCAGGAAATGTGTGATAGTTTTTAAAACGAAATCTGATCTGGTGAGTTCTTCCATGAGATTCGTTAAGGAGTGTCAAAATGTTTATGATATATCATGCCCAGAAGAGATTTTAGTCATCTTAAGCTGCTTGATTCTCAAAGCTTCAAAGCTATGATGATAACGAAGAGTATACCAAATGAGGCCAAGCAACTTTGCAGCATCTATACCTTCTTGCATCTGTACTGAAACCACGAGCATATCATTTGCTACAAGCTATAATGGTTTTTAAGGCATAGATTCTCATTCAAAAACCTTGAAAGAGTATGACTTTATCATAAAGGCAATCACTTGTTTCAGATTTGGATATCAGCCAATTTTCAACAAGTTTTTATCAAGCCAAATGAGCCGCATTCTAATGAAAACGTGGGATTCCAAATGATGTTTTTGCACTTCTCAGGCTTGATGTGTCACAAAGCTTTGTCAGTGGGGCTCGAGTGCTTAGTCAAGGCCTGTTTGTTGGCACTTTGAATTTTGAATTCTATTTAAAGAGAGGCATTGGATGCATTAAAGTCACCGTTGATTCCAATAAAAAATCTTCTTCGTCTGAATCACCCTAGCTGTTAGAGTCCAGGAGTAACCGTTTCTTTTCCTTCCTTCCAAACAGCATTAATACCACGGCATCTTTTTTTTTTAAGTGTTAAATTTCTTCCAATAATGCAGATCTGTGGTGAACCCGAATTACAACCTTGTGGTTTTTCAAAGTTCCATAGATACAATCTTCGATTTTCTGTGGTAATTGATGATTTGTTAATTGGCTTTTCGCTGTTCAATTTTTTAAATTTAACGTTTAAATACCCATATTTACTAACCATTTCCTGTATCTCTAATCGATTATCTCAGCTGTATGTTCTTGCTTATGGATTATCATCTCTTTTACAGTGCAATTGTCAAACATAATGTGGTGTTCAACGAATCATGGAGGCTGTTGAACGCTTAGAAGAACAAACAGAGAGGACAACCAACGGGGGAGATCTTTCTTTTAGCGCATTTTAGCGAAGAACGATGTCTCCAAGCTTGATGATTTTGATTGATTTTATGGTAACGCAACAAGGTAAAGATTACTCCTCTTAATAAAGAATCATCAAAAATATCGCAAGCGGAAATCTGAGAAACTGGGTTGTTTTGAGGTGAGAAGAAAGAAAAAGATTCTGGATAAAGTCTCAAAGGTACAGAAATTGATTACATTTTGGGTTTTTACTGAACTTGATAGCATTCACTATACAAATGTTTTGTTGGAAAGGAATCATGTAAACTGCTTTCTAGTAGTATACAAGTTCACGTTACTTTTCTTTTTGTTCCTTTCTGCTGTAGCTCTGTTTTTTAACTTGCTAGGTAGGTGTTATATGGAATTAGCCATTTTTAGTTATTCAATCTTGATCTCGATCTTTTTCAAATGATTCGAAAACCTTGTTTTCAAAATGTCTATCCAAATCCATTTAATTCAGATATTAATTCACATTGATAATTTTGCACTATCTCGATTTCTTGTTTCCCTGGT